>QYAL01000002.1:0-461266 GCA_003988805.1 Ploettnerulaceae sp. D365
CCCCCCCCCCCCCCCCCCCCCCCCCCCCCCCCCCCCCCCCCCCCCACAGCAAAACCCCCCCCCCCCCCCCCCCAAAAAAAAAGAACCACACACAAAAACCCACCTCTTATTCGGCGTCGCAGGCCTATACCCAGGCCTCTCCACCCCCAGTCCACCACCACTCGCACTCCCATTTCCTACCGGATACCCATATCCCCCGGCATATCGCTGATGGCCCGGACTCACGCTCCCATTCCTCGCTCCGCTATTCCCAGGCGCAGCAGCAGCGCCGCCGCCGCCGCCGCCATTATAGCCTTCGAAGAGCGCGCTTCGTGGATCGCGTTGATGGAGACTGGAGGGTCCGAATCTACTGTTGTGAGGAAGAAGAGAGAGGGAACGTTAGCTGTGTGTGTATATGTATGTGTATGCGTGGTTATGATGTATAAATAGGTACAGCGTGTTGGGAAGAGATTGTTTTGATTGATAGTATGTATGTATATATGTAGGAGTGTGGAAGATGAAGGGGGGTGCAGAAGGAGTGTGGTTGTGAAAGATGCATAATGTTGGTTCTTCCTCGGCGCGCTGAAGCTTTTCCTCCAGTTGAGAGTCCATGCGACCCGGAGGAGGAATTTTTGGTTCTGAGGGACGGATCGTATATCATAGTACTCTCACAAAGGGAACGTAGGGGAGCGCAATGGAGATTGACTAACCTTGAAGCCATTGTTGGTTGTGCGCCAGACCGATGTGCTGAGTGAGGACCTTCGGAATTGACGCAAACGCGGCGGGTTTTGAGGGGATCGAAAAAGTCGCGAGATGTGTTCGGTTCCTGAAGTCAGGGCAGCCAGTTACAGTACCTGTATGTATCAATCTGGAACTAGGTCGCGAAAATTCTGTCTGTTCGCCTTTTTCTTCGTGGGATGCTTTTGTACAGTAGCTACGAAATTAGGATCTAGATAAGACGTCCAGACAAAGGTATTGGAATCGGGATTTGGTAATCCTTTCTATGTTCGGCCTTATTTTGTACATCAATTCACACCCCAGCAGTTACTGAGATACTATAACAGTAACGAATTTAATCTGGCCTGACCATGAATCAAGCTGTGATTACGAGTCCACTTACTGTAAGAGGTTCATATCCGTGCCATAATAGTTGGCAGACAAAGGGCTTTCGTAAGTAGAATAGGGCAAATCTTTGTCAATATATCAATCACCGGACATCAAAAATTGTCCCTCACCACAAGAGTACTGAATAGGTATGCACATCTGTTTGCTTAACTCTCTTTGATTTGAGGATGATGCAATAAGGGAACGCTCATAATAACCTCTCCCAACCATCCATATGCATGTTCCGTGTCGCTCTACCAAATCCACTTAATCATCATGTCATATTCCCTCGAAATACAGGAGGAAAGTGAAACTTTTGTCTGTCGAGAAATGCTGTTTATGCGTGCGCACTGAGAAAGAAAGCCCAGTGAAATATCCAGTCGACGTCGAGAAGGGGGAGTGCTCGAATCAAATCCAGAGACCGCCCAGTGCAATTTGTGCGGCAAAGGCAAAAATTGTCAAATATTGCCGCAAGAGTTCGAATTGCCAAGAGACCTCCAATATCAGATCATGAGTGTGCCCCCTAATCATCGTGGATGAATCTACTTGCGCTCGTCCATGGAAACGTCCTCATCAGGTGCCTCGAAATCATCATCCTCATCCTCCTCGTCATCCTCAGGTCCCAGCTCCTCAGCAGCCTTAGCATAGTCAATTTTGACTCCGCGGGTACGGCAACCAGGGGGAAGGATGTTCTCGGGATCGATGGTTTCCATGTTATCCTCATCAGGCTCGTCAACTATTTTCTTGTTAGGGCGCGAATGCAGGGAGAAACGACCAAGTTGCCTTACCAGGTCCCTCATTCTGCTTGAAGTGTTAGTTATGGTGCGCTTTCTGATCTGGATGGCAGAGAATCTCACCTCATCAACTGCCTCGTCAACGTCCTCATCGCTAGAGCTGTCATCAACGTCCATACTGGTATCTTGACGCTCTGGCTCGGCCGCGCTCTTGCCCTTGCCCTTGCCAGCGGCAGTGCTCGCAGATCCACCTTGGTCGGCCATTTTGAATTAGTTGAACGTAGGAAGTTTTATATTTGGTGTTTGTTGCTGAAAGTGGTGAAAGCAAGAGGTTGTTTGACGGTGGGAACTGAATTGCATCGCGAGACTTCGCGTTCAGAAGGCAAACGAGCGCGAAGTCGCCCAAGACGTGCACGGACCATCTGTTTCGGCTGCACACCGGCTGCAAGGGTCTAGGGAGGGGTGAAATTGACTTCTTTGGGTGGTCTTGAATTAACAGCATGCTGAAGTCTTGTGCGTCATGGCAGTATGCGTTTGTTTTGTTCTAGAAGTAGCATTTAGAAGGCATAATAACCAATTCTCTTATTCAGGCGAAGTAACATCACACAGATTACTATCATGGATATATTCGGGTTGAATGGAAAGTAGCGTATATAGCCCTTCTATAGAAGGAGGCTCTTAAGACGTTCCACTAAGCGGGGGTAAGTGCTGCCCGAATATCATGAGTGTGAGAGGATGCGGTCGAAAACCGCTTAGGAACCTCTGAAAACTACTTTTTTAATCTTAGTCAGGACTATTGCTAAGGAGACAATTGATGGCGAGCTCTGCCGGCACAGTCAAATATACCAACACAATAACATAACTAATAAGAAGGAACTTTCTAAGAGCGTCCAGATTTAGGCCAGCACCGCCGATAGGGAAGTGCTAATGATTTGATCCCGGGACTGTAGGGTAATATACTGTTGCAAGGAATGACCTCGAATATGTAAACCGTAGTCTACATGTTGAGTCTACTTTGAGTTGTATCATGTAAGCTTACCGAAACGATATTTTGCCAAGTCAAATTCGTCTCTAGGTAGGTTGTAATGCCTCTGTTGTGGCATATAGCTTCATGAAATTGCAATATAGAGAAGGCCGCCAAGTAAAAAGAATAAAGTCAAGTGAGCTGCTACCAAGACTTGATAGAGCAGGAGCAACGTTGTATTTACCCACCCGCATTGCAGTTGCTTTCTGTGTATATTTGAGATTCGGAAATAAAAGACATGGTAATTCTTTGATTGTTCTTTAAACAGAACGCTGAAAATTCGTCTATCCCAGAATGAATTATTGTACTAAGAGTTGAATAAGAGAACTCACCAGCATCACTAGACAGAGAGCGGATTATCTCGAGAATGAATATTCCACCTACTAGATCATTGTTCGTCAAAGATAGCCCAAGGTCAAAATTTAGTGGAGATAGGTTCAGACAGCAACAGGTTTCCGTAAGTGTTGCACAGAAGCCTTACTTTTCCACACATTCATTTTTTGATTGAGTATTCTCGTCCTATTTGTTGCATTCCTAGAACAAAGTCTAGCCTTACTCTCCACCACCTCCAGCAGTCATCAATATCATAACACCACCCAGAATGACTGCATATCTTGTTAGTGCAAGGCCCTGAAACAAATTATGATCAGAAAAGGGCCAGTTTACTCACCCCACCAATATTTTTGTAGCATCGTCTTCTCAACTTCGGGTACAGTAACCTTTCCTTCAGGGCTCAACACAACCGGTCGATTCAACTCTGGTTTCTTCCCCTCCCTCATACCCACCACCTGTACCTTAGGCCCAAAGTCCCTTGTCTGCCCAGCATCAATCCTCACACTCTTACAGCTGACCCCTAATACAGCTCCTTGTACACCCAAACTAATCACAATGGTTGGGGAATAGCCTTTGGCGAATGTCTTCACGGAGGTAGTTGAGGTAGAGGATTTCCAAGACGAAGTGGATGGGTCATAGATTCCTACGCGAAGAAACCTAGATGTCGAGTCATCTAAAACAGGCGGTTCGTAGGAGAGGATTTCGGAGGAGAGAGTGCTAGAATTGTATCTGATTTCAGCGAGAGGGTGAGGGGCAGACGTGGAAGTTAAGGGTTGGATGTAGACTGTTGTAGTGTCTCTCAACTCCGAGGTCACCACCAATGCCGGGATGCATATTGCAAAGAGGATTGTGAAAAGCCTCATCTTTAGGAACTGTGCCGTGAACGGGAGGTTGGATAATCAAAAGAGTGTTGGGGTTGTCGAAGGTGTACAAATGAATTAGGAGGTTCTGGTTCAGCCTTTCACGCCTCAGGCACTCATAACAAGGCTGAAATGGAGCCCGACTTTTGAAATCCTCTGGTACAGTAATGTAGTACAGTAGAGCTTTGATACCATACAATAAGCACTGGTTTTGCATTTGGAAAAAATGGAGCAGATTTGTAAGAACTTGTTTTCAAACAAACTAATATATTGACTTCCTTCAAAGGATCAGTAGTTTTGGTTCCACTGATACTATCAACCGGGAACCATCAGCCATAGGCATCACAAAGGAATTACATCACATGCTACTATGTCATCATCTCATGGTCATGGAATTGCTCCGCCCTCTAAGGTACTTCAATGTAACCACAGCCTGAACTGTTGGGAAACCCGATACGCCTGTACCTCCTGCATGCTGCCAAAAAAAATCAGAAGTGGGTATCAACCTCGTCTTGCTCGTAGCCCTCATGGAGCTTTCTCCCCAAGAGCCCCATCCTTACTCGTAGAAACATCGTCCATCCAAGCTTTCCATTTCGTATCTGTTGTGGGTTCTGTTGCTGCCTCCGGCGAAGCTTTGTCTTCTGGAGTGGATCCCTCTAATAAATCATTCCTATCCTCTTCATCTTCATCATCCTCATCTATAGAGCTCGAGTCGCTCTCAATGACATAGCCCTCTGAGCGCTCTACCAAGCCATGGTAATAATCCACAAGAGTTTCCGGATTCGGGACAATTTTCCAGTCAACCCGGTATAAAAAGTCCAGCTCCAGTAATCCGAGCTCTGCAAGCTTTATACCTCCTACTCTAGCATATGTAGCATTATTCCAGAAGGAGTCTGATAAACCTTTAGCAGCTACTGTTGCTGCAGTTATGAGAAACCGATGGACAGTAAGTGTAGTAATTGTGAAAGCTGGATACAGGAGACAAAGCCGATCAATGTAATAAACCATGGAAAGGAGTAGAGGAGGAGAGAGAGTCGCGTGTTTTGCCAGTCTTTGGAGGTAGTCCAGAACGGATATTCCCGGAGGAGTCCTACAATGCTAGTCAGTCAACAACCACTTCCATGCGTCCCAATACCTTCTCACCTCGAGTGAAATCTAGTAAGCACGCCGCTACGGAGCGGGAGTCCATCATTGGTCTGGATGAGCTCCTGTATCATATTGGCTATGAGAATAACCATATCTTCCACTGCGCAGAATTCGTATTTCAGAGGCAGGACCTTAGGTTCCTGGTCTGATCTAGGACGTTTTGTACGTATCGTCGGAGTGGGCGCGGGTATAGAAGAAGCAATGCCTTGAGATTGTCGCCTTTTTAGTCCAGGAGATTCTGGCTGCAAGGCAGGTTGTGGTGGAGAGGCTGGAACAGAAATGGAGGCAACTGATAGTGAAGCATCCTCTACTTGTGGTTCAACTTTCAGAGGTAGCGGCTGCTCGACTTGTTGCTCAACGAGTTGATCGGCCTTCGACTTCATGATGGGGCTCCACTGGGTAGCAGCGTCCACATATTGTGCTTGCGCTCGCTGTGGTGGGGGTGTGTGGTATGCGACAGAGCCTCTTGATTTCGAATTCCTTCTTGACAAAGGGGATGATGGTACTGAATGCGATGTTGGAGCATAGTGGAATATCGGTGAGGAGGCTGGCGACACTCTATGTTGTGGCAGTGGCTTTAGCATGGTCTAGAAAGAGTGTCATCGTAGGCTTTGGTTCTACTGTATAAACAACGGCGCAATTGAGTTGGAGAGGTGCGGCGAGAGTGGGGTAGGCTACTGTACAGTATGTGGAAAGAATACAGTACTGTAGTGTAAACTTTCCCTGACGAATTCTCTTCGGTGTTGCGGGTTCAAGTGCATGTGGTTGAAGTTCAAAGTATGGCTGCCATTGGTAGAGGTCGTTGATATGCTGTCGGGAACCGTCTTGCGATGGGGAATTGTCTTGCGATGAAGCCGCTTTGGATTGCGCCTCAAAGGTTGAATGTGAAATTTTACTCGCTCAACCCCCGCCGGCTACTACTGTACAGTACTGTAAATGACGACAAGTCTCGACCACGAATCTTTTGGACAGACGTTAAGGTCAAGAAAAAGGATATGCTAAGCAAAACTGATAGACTTGCCTACATATATATTTTGCTCTGTTGAGGAGCTCTTGGATGCAGGACTGGGGATTCATATACTGTATGCTGCCTGCAGTCCTGTACTGTACGCAATTACCGTATGACGATGGTCTGGTCTGTACAAGGCTGACGGGTTGTTGTAGCCGAAAATTACAGTCTACAAAGCATCGACGTCAATTACAGTGTACCACTCCCTGCCACTGTCCCACATTCACCATTTCGGCATCGAGTATTATTACTTGAAGATTCACTAGTTTGTGATCCGCAGGAATACTATTAAGATTAAACGTATTTTCTTCATACAGCTGACCTGCTACCGTATTGCTCCTGCCAAATCTCCAACCCCGAATGCCGCTACAAGACGACTCAAATCATCGATATATCCTTCGCAATGGCTAGACAGCCCTGGGTTACACAAATTCGAAGTGCAAGGACTGCAACCGAGCAGGTAACAATTCTGAGAATTTTGAAAAATGATATAGTAGGTCATCCTTTGAAGAAGGAGTTGGCTATAAGAGAAGGCATCCTAGGACCTGTTGTGCGCTTGACATTCAACAAAAACGGGAGCAGACAAGATGGCAAATCACACGACCATAGCTTTGCTTCTAGACCGTTGGATGAGGAGGAGCTGCTGCGACTACAAGGTTTACAGGTTATAGCAAGTGTTGCTTTAGGTACCGAAGCTTTGTCTGACCTATAAGCTCTATACTAATTCTTATTAGAAGGGCCGCCATTTCTTCAATCTCTACACACTACATCTGCCTTGCAGACTATTCTGTCCAACCTTTGTCCCTCGAGCAATCCCTCCCAGCTAGTTTTAGCCTCCCTCAGAGCGCTATTGAATCTTGCCGATTCGGCATCCTTATCTTCCAGCCAGCACTCTTTGGGTACAAGCACAATAGCAGAGGGCCTATTCTCGCGCCAAAACCTGAATTCGCTATACAAGATATTATCACAGTCCTCTCCTTCATCCATAATCCAAACCCAGATATCAATTGCGGCATCTTTGATATGCCAAGTATGTCGGGAAGAGCGCCATCAACAAGCTCTGGCACACTCAGGAATCCTTGATGCTCTGGCCATGAAATTAGCAAGTTTCGTCGTGGCCGAAGGGCTTGTTATACCCGGTGCGGATACACAGGCTCGGAGGGATGGTCTACAGGAGTTCTTCCCTCAAGCTGCCCCACCAAATGCCAAACTCTCAGTCATACTAGAGGCAATTGCAGTTATCATTGCTGATTCCAAGTTCAGGGCGTCACAATTGCTCTACTCTCCCTCAATTCTGTCGATATTTCCCATGTCCCAGCAGGTTGAGTTCGCTGCAAGTCAAAACGCCTGCGCCGCTTGGAATGCTTTCAATTCTGCTAGTCTGAGTGTACGTCAAAGTCAACTCAACGCGGTGGACTATTTATTGCCATTTGTTCCTCTGCATCAAGCGAAGAATACCAGCGCGCAAGCGTCTGCGTTCCCGCCTCTTGGGACTTCAAATTCAAGTCAGAACTTATCCCTCAATGGGCGCTCTGGAACGAAATATCGGCCAGCGGAAGCGGAATCACTTCCAAACTGGGCAGATTCCACGAGTCTCGAGACCGGACTTTCGACTCAGGAACCATCGGCAGCAGAATCGGAAGATCCCGAAAGTCCAGTAATTGCCTATCTCATATTATTACTCAAGTCGCGCACTGGCTTAGAACGGCTGATGGCTGCGGCCGTTTTGACTGTCCTCTATCGGGCCGGTCTGACCAATAAAACACGAGAAACGGCTATAGGGCTTCTTGCTGTGCCCCTTTTGGTTCAGATGCTTGGCGACGATCTTATTTCTTTGGCAGGAAGTGATAGTCTCGAAGACGAAGAAACTAGATCAATCGATCGGACAGTGAAAGAGCGAGCGCCTGCGGTACTTGCAATGCTTATCACTGATAGTGAATATCTCCAAAAGGCTGCGTTTGATGCGGCTGTCGTCAGCAAGCTCTCAAAGTTATTAAAGGTCTCCTACGACCCTGTTCTAGAGTCGGCTTGCTCACAGTCATGGTCCCCTCATAACAAAGAAGAAGAGGAAGAAGTGGCAGAAAAAGAAGAAGGAAGCCATAAAGCTCACGCTCCACGCCTAGGTCTTGATGGTCAATCACCTGCTTTGGTCCACAAGATTAAAATTCGAGAAAGTGTGCTGAAGGCCATTGCAGCACTTGTTCCTTTCAAAGATGAGTACAGAAAAGCTATTGTTGATCATGGCATGATGCCGTATATTGTGTCATCGATGAACATGACACCACGCAAGCCCTCGACGAAGGCTAGAAAAAAGTCTGGCAAGGCCCTTGATGATTCTAGTGACGATGAATCAAAGGGGGAGTATGGAACGAACCCAGTGGAGGTATTAATTGCTGCTTGTGGGGCAGTGCGTGCTCTATCTCGGTCTGTCAGTGTCTTGCGGACCACTTTGATAGACAACGGGGTTGCAGAACCTATCTTCCGCCTCCTACAAAACCCGGACATAGAAGTGCAGATTGCTGCCACGGCAACTGTTTGTAATTTACTTACTGATGTGAGCCCCATGCGTGAGGTAAGCCTGCCAAATTCATTGCACAATGATAACTATCTGACACATCCTCCAGCCTATTTCAGAAGCAGGTGTACTCAAAGTACTCTGTGAACATGCTCATTCTATGAATGCAAAACTACGCCTCAATGCACTCTGGGCTTTGAAACACTTCGTTCATGGTGTTAGCAACGGCGTGAAGAGGCAATGCCTAGAAGAGCTAGGGCAGGGGTGGCTGGTGCAGTTAATTTGTGACGACACTGAGGATGAAGCTCTGCTCAACTCAAGAGGCAAGGGCGAAAAAGGCAATCCTTTAAATGACGAGATGGATGAAGACGTCGTGATGGAGCGTTTCGAAGAACAACTAGATGCAGCTTTCGGAAATTCAATCGCCCAGGTCAATTCGAGGCCCAATAGTCAAAGTAAATCAGTCCAACAAGCCGAAGTTCGACTAGCAGCTCTTCGAGATGCAGAAACTAATCCGGTGAGGAAGGCTCGCAAGGACGACATTGCGGTACAGGAGCAGGGCTTGGACTTCATTCGGAATCTCATCGGTGGTGCTGGCCAAGGTGGGACTGCAGAGACTACAGAAATGATTGACTTCCTATTCAGCGCCTTGGGTCAAGACAGGGTCTTCGAAATTCTCGCCTCCAAACTCAAGCCAAAACTGATCAATCCATACAGTCGGGGCTCTCCCAATTCCGAGCGCAAGATCTTACCTCCACAGGCTGAGATTATCATTGCTGTCGGTTATATTCTGGTCCATATGGCAGCCAGCGTGCCTCGCCATCGACAATTGGTCATTGCACAAACGGATCTGCTGAAGCTGCTTGTCCATCAGTTTAACCATCCAAATACCGAGGTCCGACTTGCCCTATGTTGGCTAGTTACAAATCTCACGTGGCTAGACGATGACAGTGAAGCGCAAGCTTGTGCCCAGCGTGCGAATGAACTGAAGAAACTTGGGTTCCTATCGAAAATCGAGATGCTGGAGCAAGATCCAGAGTTGAATGTCCGAGAACGGGCGAAGTCTGCGATGTGGCAGATCAATAATCATCGACGTTAAATTACAGGATATAAATATTTGATCTTGAGGATAGGTGCGATGGCAGAGACGAGTCAAAGGTGACGAACAGTAGGCCTTGGGAAGATAGCGAGACTTACGGCGTTGGGGAATAACGATGAGCATTGGATTGAGTGTGTGTAAATAGCTATTGGTGCTGTAACAATATACAAATATGTACAACAGGGTAGAACAGACTTGTCACGAGGTGCGAGCCAAGCCAGATAACAGATCATTCATCTACAACTTACCATCCACTCCTACAATTACACCATTGGCCAGGATAATATCGTCTTAAAATGGCCAAATTGGGAATATTCCTGATTGATATTTGCTCGGGACGGGTTTCAGGTACACTTTCGGTATTCTCATATCCAGTAGGAGGAGAGCCAGCCCATTTGGAAGTTAATCCTCCCACTTACGTCCACCTATTAGTCCTTCGGGCTGAGACAGGTCAGCTTGGTGTGCTCTCTGCTTATTCTGCCGAAGTATCACGAAAGATGCTTCGTCTCAAGTCCTTCCTCAATATAAGGCTTATGTTAGCTGCATACTAGTATATTTAATGTCTCCCACGAACGGCTCTGCTGCAATCCCCGTAACAGACTCTCAAGAAAGAGTTATTTGGCATGAGACATCAGATAGGCTGCAAAGTATGATATTTGTAGGGTCCTTGGCACCAGCAGTTTTCGGAAATTCAGAATAGTTATAGCGTTTGAACAAGTCAGCTAAGAGTGTTTTCTGCTAGTTCCCAGGTCGCAAAAAGAGATACCCGCCAGTTGTAGAGGCACTGCGCAGTTGCTAGACGTAGAAACTGCTTCGTGGCGCAAGTACATATACACTAATCTACAGCACTTGCTAGCCGAGGAATTTGGGTCGGCGGTGACCAAATACCCAAACTGGAAAGTGTTTTAAGGACAGTTAGAGGCTACATAATAGCATAAAGTGGGGAATGAGAATCAAGATTTGTGTGATGATCTTGTCAGGCAAGGAAGGGCAGAATTCTGTCTCAAATCCTCCTTCGTTGTTGTCAGGCATGCTCGTTAGGGTAATTGGTAACTTACACTCTGATTTCAATGTCGAGTGTCAAAATTAAATCCTTGAAATAATGTGAATGTAGGTTGTGAAGAGTACTTTCCATACAAAACTGATACAAAATCAAAACATTGCTTGCTATGTATGCTACACAGAAAACACTGCCGCTTATTAAACTATGCACATCTCGAAATCCTCGCCTCAACCTCTTCTGCCATTAAAACCACTAAGACTGGCTAGCAAGGTAATTTGCAGCCTAGCAACATATGTTAGCAACCTATCGATTGAGATGAGACTGGGAACGCACCCTTTCTAAGTTATAATCGTACTTCTCCAAAGCAGCTAAGGCTTCGGTCCGAGGATATCCCATTCCCGTTAGATTTTTCAAAATAGGATCGTCGTGCACACCTGCCTCAGTAAGAGCTCTACCAAGTTGTGGGCGTTCTGTAGGGGAATTGCTGCTCGCGTCATTGTCTAGAGGCTTCGTAATTTCAGTAGATTTGAAAGCTTCTGTCGCTGCTGGGACAGGGTCGTCGAGGCCAGCAAAAATTGCATCCCAGTCTTGGTTATCGTTGACAGCTGGAGCACCAGTTGTTGGCTGTGTCGTGACCGGCGACTGAGTGAATTCTCCAAAGGCATTGCTACTAGACCCAAAGCCATTTCCTTGGCTAGAATGCTCTTGGCCTTTCGAAGTAGGGGGGCTATCAAACATGGGATTGAAATCATCAAGGCCAGAGCGGTCATGGGCAGAAATATTTGTAAAGTCGTCATCGCCATCGCCTTCTTTAGCGTCCTCCAGGCCATCGAAATCATCAAAGTCGTCATCAAAGGGGATCTTGGGGGGCGCAACTGGTTGAGCCGGGACCTGCGGAGCTCCAAAAGGTGTCTGTCCGGTTGGTAGAGTGTTGGCTGTCTGTTCGGGTGAGCCGGAGGTCGGTGGATTTGGAATATCGCGCGAAGGAAGCAGACCAATATACTGTTGGGCCTCAAGGTGCGCTTGATCAGTTGAAGAGACGATATTGTTGTATGTTGGTGGTGAAGCCTGGGCATTTGGTGTTGGTGGGCTAGAGCCAATACCGGAGGCGAATGATTGTTGCTGAGTTACTATTGGCCTCACAGGTATTGTATCGTTTCCACTAGCTATTGAAGCAGGTGCTTGTAAGCCGCTGATCTTTCTTGTATGCCCTGGAGAAGCGGGAGCAAAATCGTCGTCGAAGCCTCCAGCCTCGCTATTGCTGTCACTATCCTCATCATCTGCCAGCTCTGCGATTGGGGGGAATTCTTTGTTGAACCCAATGGCAGCTGCTGAACCAGAGGCAGAAGAGTTCCCAGTATTTGAGCGTTCTTGTTTTTTGGCAGAGGCTCCAAATCCAGCAAATGCGGCATCGAAATCATCTTTCGCAGTTCCGGTTCTCTCTGGGACTTTGCCCAATGCGAATGGGTCACTGTTAGCGTCACTTAAAGTGCTTCCACCTGTAGGAGTAGCAGAAATGTGTGAATTAGAATCACCGGGGAAGGCACCTGGAATAGAGTCTTTGTGATCAGGCGCAATAGAAGAAACATTTGAATTACGATCAAGACCTGGGGACACAGCTCTGGCGGTTTCGGAGGGGCCTGCTGCTGAAGATCCTGTCGGTGTTGTTCCAATATAATTAGTCGGTGTATCAGCACCAGTAGATCCTTCTCCAGATCTACTGTTAGGTGCTGAAACTTGACGAGACGAGGTCATCGATTCTTGATGTTGGGGAAATGGCAGAAAACTTGAGCTGATTTGCCTGGATTCCGGAGGCGGGGGTGGAATAATTGCTTGAGGAAGTTCCCGATTGGCTGTTGGTGGAGGTGACGATGACTGAGAACCAAAGCCACTTCCTCCTGTTGTTTGAGACCGGACTGGAAGAGCCGATGTGGATCCAACTGAAGGTGAGCGAACACTTTCTTGCTTGAAGCTTGTTTGTGGAGCATGGCTAGGAGTCACATCAATGCCGAAGGATGGGCCAAAGACATTCTCGAATGAGCGGTCGGTCTGCTGATTTGTGCCTGGCGATGTGGCAAACGGTGGATTTGATATTTCTGATGAGCTGCCCTGACGGCGGAAGAACGGGTTATTGACACTCATGGAAGACAGTGCAGGACTAGTAACAGGAGCAGGGCTCTGGGCTTGCACCTGCGAAACAGCTGCCAGTGCCTTTGTATCCTCTTCGATACTATTGTTCAGTTCTTCAGCCTCAACTTTCAGTTTGTCCCTATCTCCTTCTATTGTTGCAAGCTGCTTTTTATTAATTGCAACCAGACCCTTCTGTTGACGAGCATCTGACCTAAGCTTCTCCAACACTGGTTTTAATTGAGCGACTTCGGCATTGGCGACTCTCATGCGTTCCTTCAAGTTTGCATTCTCTTGTTGGTCTGCTTGCAAAGCAGTGATTAATTGTCGATGTTGATTTTGAAGATCTGCATGTGTTCCATCAATGATGGCAATCTCAGTCTGTAGCTTCTTGGTCTCACCACGGGAGGCAGTAAGTCGCTCCTCCAAGCTCCTGACATCCTTAACCTCTTGCTCATAGAGAGCTCGAAGCTGGGAGAGGCGTGCCTCGAATTCACGCTTTTGGGTACTTGCTTGATTTAACTCGTTCTGGGATGTAGCGCGCTGTCCCTGCACATCATACATCTGCTTAGATAGCGACCCTACTTGATTTGATAGATTTGCAAGCTCGCTTGTTTCATTTGTGAGTCTTTTGCTGACTTCTGGATCATTGTCCCCAAGTAAGTCTTCTTGGGTAGAGTGTTGTGGCTGAACTGCCCTCTGAGTTGACGGGCCGGAGCTATTCGAGCCCCCAGTACCTTGGTAATTTAAGCTCTGGCCAAACGATGAAGATGGAGCAAAGGGTTTGAATACACTTGGATGTTGGGGAGAGTTCGAAGCGGGAGACGTAGGTGTCAAAGGCCCCCGAGATCCAAAAGGGTCGTTATCCACTTGACGGTTGACACCGAAGGAAGCGGATCCACCTGTTAATTGAGGGGGCTCGTTTGGGGGAAGGAAAGGCGACGATAGAGCATCAAGTCCAAACAAGTCTTCCGCAGCAGATTTTGGCATGGTTGGTGGCGGGGCATCAAATTCTGGTGCTGTCGAAAGAGACATTGGTCGAGCTTGATTTCGCATCGACGGAGGTATTAGATTTGGTGGCAGAGTACTTGGCAGAGAATCTCTACCGTCCCGTTTGCCCCTCTGTTGTCGGATGAGATACATTGCAATTGCAAATTCGTCCCGAGTCAAGTGGCCAAGAGAATTAACATCCGAAAGATCCCAAATTTGAGCCAGTACCTCTTCGGGAAGTTTGGATTCACTGAAGAATGGTACCGCCTCATCCCCAGTGATGTAGCCCTTGTTGGCTCTGTCCAGATTGTTGTAAATACCATCAAACTTCTGTTTGTCGGAAGGAGTGATAGCCCACTCTCCGATAGAACCAGAAGTTTGAGGAAATTGATGAGGGCTAGTGTAGGCAGGCCGATTTAGTGGACTACCAGTTCGGGCCACCCCGGCACCGCTGAACTGCCTTGGAATAGCGGAAATGGCACCAGCAGCGGAAGATTGTCTACTTTGAGGGCGGCGGGCGGCTGCCTCGTAGAGTCCAGCGGGAAGTAGATTTGGTAAAGCCCGGAGAGCACCGCTCTTGAATGATGCCAATAGATGCATAGCAATCACAAATTCAGTGACCTGAAGAGACCCCTTTTGTTCCGTGTCGGCAAGATTCCATATTCTCCCAAGAACCTCATTTGGTAACCCTGCACGCTCGAATATTGACTTTGCTTGTTCCCCAGGAAGGATACCATTGTGTGCGCCAGACTTCTCGAAAAGTTGTGCATATTGACCGGCTTTTTCTGGCGTTAGAGGAGGAACTCGAATAGGTCCGGATCCGCTGCCTTGGGGTTGCAGTACATTTGGTGGGGGCCCAGGTGGAGGTTGTACAGTTGGACTCATGCCGAGAGCAGATCCGCCATCAAATTTAGGAAGAGGTCCTGGTCTGAGAGCCAGGTCAGAAGTTGGATCTCGACCAGCTTGGTAATGTCCAATCAATCTCAAGACTATCCCAAAGCCTGCCGGCGTAAGCAGTCCTCTATTCTCTTTGTCCGCAATCTGCCATATCTACAGAGAAGATAGGTTAGCATGATTCTTGTTATAAATAGTCATGAATCATATGTCATTTAGAAGGACGAAAGCAAACATACTTCTCCTAAGATGCGCGGCTCAAGTCTTGTCTTCTCGAAAAACTTAACCGCCACCTCTCCTGTCACCACACCAATATTCTCCGAATCTGCCTGTCGAAATAGCTGTCCAAAGACGCGCTTCTCTTCCGGCGTGAGGTTTAAGCTGGGTGCCGCTACGGATACGTCAGCGGAGGAACTCATTAATAGATCTGCCTGACAAGTCTTCCTGAATTCCCACAGATCCCAATGTAATATTCAACGTCATAGAGTCCCACAATTATAGATTTCTCAAGCTCGGAAGTAAATAAACTCTTACTTGGATCTTCCGCCATTGCGCCTCGGTCTCCGGATCTTGGGGAGGTTGGTCGCTGGCACAACGATGAGTCACGATCAGTTCCAGCACTGGAGCTGTAGCTGTGAATCTGGATGAGAATGTGAGCTCCGTAGCAATTTGCATAGGCTTGGTCACCAGAGCTTGGAAATGTAGGAGAAGGGAAGACGAGGTTGAGGCTGGGATACACCAAACGCAGCTCTAGCGACGGGTCGGTGCTGCTCTAAATACCGACCCACTCAAGCGCCTCACAGTTCGCTAGTTTGCTGCGAACAGTAATTCACCACGACGCATGATCACAACACAAGCCCAACTTCTTGTCACTTTCAGGTTGACTTACATTTACATCTGCACATCATTCTTGTAAGTCAGAGGGGTTTTCTGCAGTCACTTGTAGGGACTAATTGACTTCCGTGCTTGTTCATCGATCAGAAGTGCAGGAGAAGGTTACTTATTGACAGTTGATTTGCCTACGACTGCGATGTGAATTACAAAGAAGGTTGTTTATCATTCTGATTGAAGGAAATTCCTTCGCAAAGTCCGCAGCAAGAAAGAAAATGTCATTCCAAGAACCCCACGCTGAACATGACGAAGCTTCAAACACTCCAAACGAAGCATCATGTGGCCGATCAGGTATCAGATTTACCTCCCAATTATGTGATCTCACAAGAGATAAACACAGAATTCAGTAAAGCGAGCGGTTAGTATTCGGCCTCAGCACCATCATCTCCCTCGAGAGAATCGGTCGCAACCTCCTCGTAATCACGCTCAAGAGCAGCAAGATCCTCACGTGCCTCAGAGAATTCACCTTCCTCCATACCCTCGCCAACGTACCAGTGTACGAACGCACGCTTGGAGTACATAAGATCGAACTTGTGAGAAAGAGCAGACCATGCCTCGGCAATGGCGGTAGTGTTGGAAAGCATGCAGCTGTGGGATATTAGCACATACACTTGCGGGAACTTTCCAGGAAACTTACACAGCACGGTTGACCTTGGCCAAGTCGCCGTTGGGGACCATCTGAGGTGGCTGGTAGCAGATACCAATCTTGAAACCAGTTGGGCACCAGTCGACGAACTGGATGGTGCGCTTCGTCTTGAGAGTAGCAACAGCTCCGTGGACATCCTTGGTAACAACATCACCGCGGTACAACAAGCAGGTAGCCATGTATTTTCCGTTGCGTGGGTCACACTTCACCATCTGGTTGTTGGGCTCGAAGCAGGACATGGAGATTTCCTGGACGGAGTTGGCCTCGTGAGATGCCTTGGCAGCAGAGACAACTGGAGCATAGGCAACGAGTGGGAAATGGATACGCGGGTATGGCACCAAGTTGGTCTGGAACTCGTTAAGATCAACGTTGAGGGAACCATCGAAACGAAGGGAGGCAGTGATGGAAGAGACAACTATTCATGTGATTAGGTGGATACTTTCTGGAGTTTATACGTATGTTGAGACATACCTTGAGCGATCAAGCGGTTCAAGTTCTCATAGTTAGGGCGCTCGAGACCCAAGTTTCTTCGGCAGATGTCGTAGATTGCTTCATTGTCGACCATGAAGGAACAGTCAGAGTGCTCAAGGGTAGTGTGGGTAGTGAGAATAGAGTTGTATGGCTCGACAACAGAAGTGGCGGTCTGTGGTGCTGGGTAAACACAAAACTCCAACTTAACCTTCTTGCCGAAGTCAACGGAGAGTCGCTCCATGAGGAGAGCGCCGAATCCAGAACCAGTTCCTCCACCAAAGGAGTGAAAGACCAAGAAACCTTGGAGACCAGAGCAGTTATCGGCAACGTGACGGACCTTGTCCAAAACTTGGTCAATCAACTCCTTTCCGACGGTATAGTGGCCACGGGCATAGTTATTCGAGGCATCCTCCTTGCCAGTGATCATTTGTTCTGGGTGGAACAAGCTACGGTATGTACCGGTACGGACCTCATCGACAACGTTGGGCTCGAGATCGCAGTAGATGGTTCTTGGGACATATTTCCCTTGACCTAGATACAAAAACGCGTTAGATATGCCTAGTCGGGAGTTTTTGAGTCTTGTATTTACCGGTTTCGGAGAAGAAGGTGCTGAAACCTTGATCAGGTTCGGCAGCTTTGCGCTCTTCGGTCAAGTATCCATCAGGCTGTAGTAAAAAAACGCGTTAGATAGAGACCTAGGGGTGCAGAGAAATTCAAGTAGAGAACTGTGGTAGAGTGTATGCATACCTGAATACCGTGCTCAAGGCAGTAGAGCTGCAGTGAAAAATCCGCGTGTTAGTCTTGACAGATAGGATGACAGAGAAACGAAGCACCACGACTCCGTTCCTTTGAGGTTAAGCTTACCTCCCAGCACGAGTTTGCGATTTGGCAACCGGCTTGGCCGACTATAGGGAGCACGCATGTCAGCACAAAGGAGGTGAGGATGTCCAGGAGGACGCGGATTAGGAGCGGTGTGAGGCGCGTCGAGGGAGTTCTTACCGTTGATGCTAATAACTTCTCTCATGTTTTCGGTGTTGATGAAGTTGAGGGCTCAGAGGATGATGTAGAAGAGATCACAGCAAATTTGCTGGGGAGGTCTCCTTCGAAATGGTCTGTGAGGTTGATAGTGGGGAAGAAAGGAGAACGGTGACGGTCAAGGGGTTATTGATTTGAGGTGTCGCTAAGTGGTGGGCCTGTCGTTCTTGCGCTCCGTGCATGGGATAAACAAAAGCCACGCCAAAAAGGGGAATCGCGTTCTAGTGTCTACACTAATGCCGAATACGGGATAGCTACTAAACTCCATGTCAGCCAGAGGCAGCTCACGATTTATCGTCACCACCACCAGAAGGCTGATTCGCACTACACTTGAACACCATGATTTTCTTCCCGTTGTTGTTTCTACTCCTATGTATTCCTGTCTTTGCAAATACGGAGAAAGCTATATTTATTGGCCCTAGCAGGCTTCTTGTTCCTCTTGAGCATCCATCCCTTGAAGACCTGCAACTCGAAGCCCTCTCTCCACGACACTGGTCCTTGAGAACGCATATCCGAGCCGATTTTCCTACCAATTCTTCCAAATACGGCCATGCGTCTTGGTATCTCCTCGATAGACTCCAAGAGGGTAAGAGGTACGAGCTCAGGATATGCTGGGCCGCCATCGTAAGCTCATCACCGTTGCTAGGTAGAAGATGGTTAACAACGCCAGCAACCAACCTCATTCCGCCTTGACACCTTTGATCTACCCACCCTCTTCGGGGCGCCTGAATTGATCACCTCACTCGCAAAGTTTTCCGAGCCCCGACAGTCAGAAGTCATAGAGGACCCGCGACACAGCATTTCTCAAGGAGAGAACACACCGGACACACACGATGATCTCTCTTCGATTCTTTTTCTACGGGTTTTTGCCGCGGCAGATTACTATACTACAAACAAGACATTGATGAACCATGTTCCACCAGTTTTTATCGATATTATCCTCGACCCATTCATATTTAACGTTTTCCCAAGGTCTTTGCTTCCAACCGCAGCATACATAATTTTAGTTGCCATTGGGAGCTGGTATATTGCTTTATACATCAACCAATGGATGATCGACATTCCAAAAAAAGTTGACTTGGATAAAAAGGATCGCTAGTGCCTATGTGTGGCCATTTTGATTTTAGGTGTAAGGCTATCAACTTGCTAAAACCCCAAATAGCTTGAGGTACACCTCTCCCTTCTCTCGTCGTTTTGGCTAGCTCACTCTGGACAGTATCATCTGCATATCTCTAGTAGATTGGCAGATAGTGTTCGAT
The DNA here is from genome assembly GCA_003988805.1 of Ploettnerulaceae sp. D365. NCBI lineage: Eukaryota > Fungi > Ascomycota > Leotiomycetes > Helotiales > Ploettnerulaceae > Ploettnerulaceae sp. D365. Next base: position 19,120 of record QYAL01000002.1, read on the forward strand.
CTCGCTCGCTGTCTCGAGCACGCCCTCCCCGTTAGTCGACGGCACTCAATCACTTCCGCCATCGGTTCCACAATTTACCAGTCGGAATTTCTGATTCACCCTTAAAATAGTCAAACATCCAGATCCTCCCCGCCCATGGTGCCAGGACCAGATCAATTAAATCAACTTCCTTCCCTGCGAAGTATGGACCCACGGGGTCCATAGCTTCAGTAAATTGCTCGAGCTTGTCGAGGAAGTCGTTTCGTACCGTATAATAATGATGCCTGATGTAGCTTGGTGTTGCAGGAAGCGATGAAAACGCTGGAATTATGCGGAATTTGTGAAGTCAACCCAGATTCGGGTACGTGCTTTGGTGTACGGGTCCGAGGGCAGTAAGTGTGGTGTCGCAGAAGGATAAGTGTCTTCTAAGAACTCACAAATAACTGTACTTTCATACAGGTTTGCCGTCGCACACGCGCGTTGGAACAAGACCACGAGGATTCGGTTTAAAGTGAGATTATGGCTTGTGATAAGGATTGACCTGGTGACATTAGAACACTAGGATGTAGGATGTGGGAACTTAGAAGGCATACTTACTTCTATGTATTTGAAAGGGATATTCTTTTCTAAGAAGACAAGAAGTACTCGCTGTACAAAGGAGCAGAACTTTCCGCTTAGTTGACGAGGCTGCAGAATATTATAAGTACATATACCGACACAGAATACAATTTCGAATTCTGTTCTCCGTGCTCTTCTACCATTTTTGCTGCAGCTCCAGATGCGTGAGGGCAGAGCTTGGATTCAGGATGATCTTAGCCCATGTTTGCGACATAAGCTTGTCAAAATGTGGATTTAGTACTAGAAAATGAATAAAGTTCCTTTTTTTGATATATTGATCGTCGAATTCTTGCCTTTGAGCTATGGATGTTTGAGCTGCTTACTTGTATGACGCCATAGTTCATATACATGTACATCTGCGGGGTAAAAGCTCCCGTCATTACTAGAGCACAGGACAGGATAGGTATGTCTAGCTACCTTGTAACAAACCACACTCATATTCGTAAAAGCTCAAGAAGAATCTGCCTGCAAATCGATTCAAAAGACAGTATCTTGAATACTCTAGAAAAGAGAAGCGCTGTCAGTCCCATTCTGTGTCTCTTATCTACTACCTGTAACAAGAACTACTGTTCCAATTACCACATCCTCCACTGCTGATGATGGGCAGCATTATCAAGATAAGATGCCAAGACAAAGATAGAACAAATGGTGAAATCGGCATGTTTAAAGATCCCGCCTTGGCCATGTTAGCTTTATCCAGAGGTTCAGCTGAGTTAGTGAGGCGTAATTGTTGCTGAGAAAGGAATGATTTGGTGTTGACAATACAGTACATACAGTAGCGTAGCGCGGGCTGTGCTGAATTCCTGGTCCATCTTCTAGCAACAATGCACTCCCTCTCTCTCAAAGTGCAACACACAACCGCATTAACCTTTATTCCCTCCTGATTCTCACTTCCTCCACTCCCTTTTAATTTCTCATCTTCCTCTTCCATATTTCAGAGCACACACAAGTCTTCTTGCGACGTGATCATCATGACCGGACCCGCAACGTACGGCAGCCTTGCACCCCTCATTATTATGGCACATGAAACTGACAATCCACAGTCCTGGTCAAGAAGGCCCTTCATATGCTCCTCCCTCTTTACCAGAAGGCTGGATTGCACAATGGGATGCTACATCGAAGAAATACTACTACGTCCAAATCTCGACTGGAGCTTCGCAGTATGTTTATACCCTACTGGATTTGTTGCATATCGCAAGAAGTCCACTCACTCTACTTGGGAATCATGATAGCAGATGGGGGACCATGATAGCAGATGGAACTCCGGGGCCATCTTCTTAGTTTTGCTTATGACCATCCAAAGCAGCACTAATCAGTGATAGATGGGAGACTCCTACGCATGCTGCTCCGACTGGGCCCACCCCGCAGCACACCCCTCAAGCAGCAGCCGATCACCCTTATGGCCAGCCGGGAGCACAACATGATCTTGATATCGTTACGCATCAAGATGGCAGCCAGTCCATTAGGAACCGTGACGGATCGCTCGAGCCATACACCGCAGACAGAAGCCTTTCGGGCAATATTGGCAATTTTGCGATGAACCAATTGCTCGGCGGAAAGAAGCAGAGTGGGGGTAATAGTGGTTTGGCTGGAATGGCGAGTTCTTTTCTTGGAGGAGGCTCTAGCCATAGTGGCGGTTCTAGTAGTAGCGGCACTGGCGGCATCGTTGGCGCACTTGCTGGTTCGTTGCTCGGAGGAGGTAAGAAGCAGGACCATAACCAACAGAATCAGAACTATTCAGGTTCTACCTCGGGCCAGCAACATAGTCAAGGAGGTTTGATGGGCCAAATAGGCGGCATGTTTGGAAGTAGCGGCCACCAATCCTCTGTACGTGCCTCCCTATATATGTACACAAGGTCATTTATTAACAAGAACTAGCAGGGAGGTGGTTACGGATATAGCTCGAACAATGTCTCTCAGGGCGGATATAGTGGGCAGGCTCCACCAGCTTCATACCAGCCAAGCAGTACTTCGTCTACACCTAACTACAGTCAACCTCAGCATCAACAGAGCCATGATTCCTACGGACAGAGCCAGTCTCAACACCAATCCCAACCTCCTCATTCCTATAACTCATCTCAACCTTCCTATGGTGATCACGCTTCCACCCCAGCTCATCAGCAATCATACGGTGCCCCTCCCAACCCTCAACAACACCAACAGCCACCATATGGCGGCCTCCAACATCAGAACTCATACCCACCACCACAGTCCCAGCAGTACCCACCAGCACCTCCAGGTGGCTACCCAAGCACACCTTCATACGGAGGTCCACCCCAACACAATGGAAACCTACCGCATCCTGAAGGTCACCACTACGGCGGCTCGCACTCTGGTGGCCTCTACGGCAATTCCAACCCTCCTCCTGCTCCAATGGGAACTCACCCAAATCAATCTCAAGGCAATTATGGCGCCCCTTCTGGTGGTTACAACCCAAGATACTAATTCCATAATGTTTCCTGATATCGCGGCAATGAAGATCGTACATGTGGTATTCTTTCTGGATTGGAATGGCAATGTTTTCATTAGACCGATATCCACCGACTACCATTGGTCACATTTTATAGCCATAATCGAGAGTTCAACTCAAAGCCTGAAATATTACATGTAGCAGCCGGTTATAAAGTCTAACCTACTATGAGAGAAAGAGCTTGACATGTGACTGCTCAGGTTATAGCGAATGCATTCGAATCATCTCCATAAAGAAACCCCCGCAGAAATTATTTTTTTGCCCCGATAATGAAATAGATTCGGATTTCCAGCTGTCGAGCTCTCTCCCTCGAGTAGCGTAAATCATGTGTCTTGACAGGGAAGAAGAAAGGTTGGATTGATCATAGTATCAAAGGTACAGATTGGCCATGTCCTTTGGCAAGCCACAACCCCATTTCTTGGGTTGCTCGGTGGTGTGTGTAATGAGATGCAGCAATGCCTACCTAGTACCGATGATTCAAATTACAAAATCGCCTACATCCTCGAAAGTTCAAATTAACCGTTGACTGACCACACGAATACTTTATTCACGCATGAAACAAAGAACAAGATAGCAAGAATATTTTACTTGTCGCTATTGCAAGCCGGCTACCGTTTGTGAGTTGTGCAGTTCCCTCTCCTCCACTGACAATGAGTTTTCAGCGTTCTTTTCCTCTCTACGTTAGAACAGAAGTATTACTTGCTGGGTTTCGTATCTTGTTATCTATGTAATACATAAAGTCCGTGTTAATTTCATATTGATTCTATATATAATCAATCGAATCACTTGTGCATCTGTTATGAGCTGGGTGTCCTTAAAGTGGTGACTGTGAGAGTTGATAGGGAACATCGTGGAATCAAGTAATATGGTCGAATGCGAACTCGATATTAATCCTTATCTCATCTCATATGTACTTTTACGAAGCTAAGTTACATCTTGCAAAGTCACATCTCATTCAAACATTCTTCATCTCCACTTTTACTGCTTCTTGTTCTTCTCGATAAAAAAATTCGCACCCACGATTTGAAGATTTTCTTTCTCGGCCCAATCTCTAACGCCATGCCTAACTCTTCCCGTACCCCAATGATGCCTTTCTTGAGGGGCTGTGAGGTTGGTAGTGTCACCTTCAAGCAGTACGAAGACATAACGATGATAGCCGGACTTTGCGGGTGGTCCTGGTGGTTTGTCTGAGTATCTTTAGAGCTGCCGCAGGTTAGACTGGACAAGAGACTCTACATATAACAAGATCTTCAACTTCTGGATCACTTGCAAGGTTGAGTTCAGACTCGGTGTAGTTGGATGTTGAGATTATGCTGACCCACTGCGGCAAGTCAATATCAAACAGGTAGGTGCTGGCAAGTCTCACACCAATGAGATTTCGGAGCAAAAAACCTTACATGGCACATCTCAGACCATTTCGGATCATTCCTGGACGTAGCATCTGGATCCGTAAGAGCAATGACAAGACCAGCTGTGCTCTGCATATTTGGGCAATGAATTTTTATACTGGGACGTTCCTTTGTATGAGACTGCTTGAAGATGTTGCCCAACGTCACTGGTCTGCTCTTTTCGCCGTATAGTGAAGTTACAAAGCACTTTGGCTGAAAATCATCGAGGACTTCGTCAATAATATCCGCTTTTTGCAGTCTGCGAGTTAATGAGATATAGTAAGGCCACAAAGATACCGTGCTTACGCTTGTCTTATAGCTTCCAAAGTGCCTTTATTATTGCGGATGGGAAGCTGATCACCCTCAGCTACTAGTAGGCTGACACATGTGGATGCTGCTGCGAGGAGAAGTGCAATGCTGCATCTCATGTTGAGGTAAAAACACTTTGGAACGACAGATTTTCTTTATTTATGGTGTTTTGGGATATTATAAAGGCTTCGATAATGATCAGAGAAGCTGTTATGTGCTTCTCGCTGCATTGTTGTTGATCTCAGCCCTGATGTCATCGATATTGCTTCTACTTAGCAGGAGTAACCACAACAGCATTGCATCACGTGAAGCTGTGGAATTCTTCATTCTGACTTCGAGAACAGTGCAGAATCTATTGAAGGCCATGTGAAGTTTGTGGGAGTGACTAGGGAGAGGACGGGGTATGCATCATGGAACTCTGCTTGCGAATATATAAATTCCAGCTCCCCGAGCACAATGAACAAGCTGTGGTTCTCCAACCAGGCTCTTTTGCGATACTGGTATTTAATGGTTCCGACCGTGACTTGAAATGAGAAAATATGAAGCATTATGTCCACTAGACAATGGTATGTATCGCAGACATCAATTATGAATAGGATGTCTCGCCTTGAGGCAGGGGGCAACTGGTAGAAACGGGGCAATAGAGAGTCGAGACAAACGTAAAAGAATACTAATGGAAAGGAGAACTCTGGAAAAACTCAGATTCCATGAGCAAAAATAAATGGACATAACTCTGAGGAAGGTTTAAAAGGGGAAAAGGGTCTGCATGGTCTATATTTACATTAGATTGTAATGCAACGAATTGTCTCGCGTTCATGCTATTTGTCGTATAAACTCGGAGATCCTCTACGTGAGGTCAGTAACAATGCCAGCTTGCTCACTTGAACCAAGCCAGTGCGGTAGGGTAGAAGTGTGTGAAAGACGACATAGCGAATAGAAATTGGTCTAGTTGGGAATATGTAGTCTGTGGTGGCCAAAACATACTTCAGTAGTCTTGTGAGCTGGGCAGGGGTCATGAGGTGGGCCTTGGCGAGTTGCACCCGACGCATTACCTTGGAAATTTAGAGGTAAATACGCCCTTAAACGGATCAACAACAGCCTCCAACGATCGTCAATCGCGGGTATCAACGCTCTGGATCCCTATTTACATAGCTTCGAGGTCGCCGTCCTCTGCAGTCCTCTACAGTTAATCTAGAAGGTGACTGCGCTCCGACCCGACGTGTCATAGCTATTTGGACTCTATTTCCTCGTCCCGAATATCCTCTCCAAATTGACAAAATGGCATCTCTGGGCGAGGACTTGTTGGGAATAGTCAATAAGTTACAGGATCTTGTTTTTAATACTATTGGCAATGACAGTTTGGATCTGCCACAGATTGTAAGACTGCTCCCATGCAGGTTTCTGCTGTGCTCTAACTGACATTGCCCCCAGGTCGTTGTTGGTTCTCAATCTTCTGGGAAATCCTCAGTGCTTGAGAATATAGTTGGAAGGGATTTCTTACCCAGAGGCAGTGGCATTGTGACTCGAAGACCTCTTATCCTCCAACTCATCAACATTCCAACTGATGACGACGTCCCCGAAGAACACACAGGTTCCGGTATAGCAATACAGCCAGAATGGGCTGAATTCCACCACATACCGAACCGAAGATTCACGGAATTCCAAGATGTGAAGCGGGAAATCGAGAACGAGACTGCGAGGATTGCTGGAAACAATAAGGGTATCAACCGGCAGCCAATAAACCTCAAAATCTACTCACCTCACGTTCTCAGTTTGACGTTGGTAGATCTACCGGGTCTAACGAAGGTAATGAAAACGTTCCCAGGACGTAATGGAACGGAAACTGATTGCTTCTAATAGGTACCGATCGGGGATCAGCCCACAGATATCGAAAAGCAGACCAGAAACCTCATTTCGGAATACATTGCGAAACCTAACAGTATTATCTTGGCAGTGTCTCCCGCGAACGTCGATATTGTGAATTCGGAGGCCTTGAAACTCGCCCGTCATGTTGATCCTTTGGGAAGGAGAACGATAGGAGTCCTTACAAAGATTGATCTCATGGATCACGGAACGAATGCTCTTGACATTCTCTCTGGACGAGTGTATCCGCTCAAGCTCGGATTTATCGGAGTTGTGAATCGGTCACAGCAGGATATTCAGGGTAACAAGTCCCTCTCAGAAGCATTGAAATCGGAATCGGACTTTTTCAAGCATCACCCAGCATACCGAAACATGGCCAACCGATGTGGTACCCAGTTTCTAGCTAAGAGCTTGAATACGACGTTGATGGCACATATTCGGGAACGTCTACCAGATATTAAGGCACGATTGAACACATTGATGGGCCAGACACAACAAGAACTTGCAAGCTACGGCGATATGCACTTCAGCGGCAAGGAGCACAGGGGGTCTTTGGTACTGCAACTGATGACTCGATTTGCGTCTTCCTTTATCTCCTCGATTGACGGGACCTCGACCGAAATTTCTACCAAGGAGCTTTGCGGGGGTGCCAGGATATACTATATTTTTAACTCCGTCTTTGGAAACTCGTTGGAAACTATCGACCCAACGACGAACCTTTCTGCTCTGGACATTCGCACAGCCATCCGCAATTCAACTGGTCCTCGGCCAAGTTTATTTGTTCCAGAACTAGCTTTTGACCTCCTTGTTAAGCCACAAATCAAATTACTGGAAATACCAAGTCAACGATGTGTTGAGCTTGTCTACGAAGAGCTGATCAAAATATGCCACACCTGTGGCTCCACGGAACTGACCAGATTCCCTCGACTTCAGGCCAAACTCATCGAGGTGGTCTCTGACTTGCTCCGTGAAAGACTTGGACCTGCTTCTAATTATGTTGAGTCTCTGATCTCCATACAACGAGCATACATCAATACCAACCACCCGAATTTTCTGGGCGCAGCGGCCGCTATGAGTAACGTTGTGACAAACAAACAAGACAAGGAGAGGAAAAGACTTCTTCAAGAGGAAAGAGAACGACGAGAGAGGAGGCGTCTGAAGGAGCTGGGCACTAATGGTGCTGATACACCTGAGGACCAGGAGGAAGGCGAGGAGAAGATCGAGAATTTGCCTCAACGAAAGGGCCTGCAGAAGGGTGCTCGAAGCATGTCACCAGTGATTCGGGAAAATGGAACAGGTGGTATTGCAGCTACAATGAACGGTATGAGATCTGGATCACCGCCAAGGTTCAATGGGCAAGCTGCAGGTGGGGCTCGAGATTCGTTCCTCAACTACTTCTTTGGCAAGGATGGAGGCGTACCCGCTGGTGGAGCCGGCATTGGACAGGGGACGTCTTCGGCTCAGAATCCGAATCTCGGTCGACATGTTAGCCAAAGTACCGAACCGAGCTTTAGCCAAAGCATTCGCCGGCAAGAAGAACGTCAGATTCACAGAACCCCAGCGCAACAACTACGCGAAGATGATTACGAGCTAGGCAGAGCGCAGAGAGATTATGATTATAATTCACCATTTGTAGGATCGCCCAACCTGACCCTTTCTTACATGGAGAAAGCTGACCAGATTGTTCAGGGTAATAATAGCGAGCCAGCGCTGACAGATCGCGAGGCAATGGAGACAGAGCTCATCCGAGCATTAATCTCGTCATATTTCAATATTGTGCGAGAATCGATAGCAGACCAGGTCCCCAAAGCAGTAATGCATCTTTTAGTGAATCACTCGAAAGATGTTGTACAAAATAGATTGGTCAGTGAGCTCTACAGGGAGGACCTTTTCGAGGAGCTGCTGTATGAGGACGATGCGGTCAAAAAAGAGCGAGAGAAATGCGAGAAGCTGCTCAAGACCTACAGAGAGGCAGCTAAAATCGTTGGTGAGGTCGGGATATAGAGGCCTTTGGAACTGGGCATTGTTCGATTAGTCCTGTGTGAGGGCGCACCTGTGGTACAATGATGAGAATGAAGGGCGATGACTTGTAGATTACTGTATTTGTGTTTATCCTGTTTCTGGGGCAACCATACGTGCTCAACTCTTCTACCACGGTCTTGAAATCAACTAGACCATGTCTATACAGAATAGAGCTCCACTACTAAACACCAAATCCTTTTTTGGCTGATGCTAATGAAGCCATGAATATGAATTTTTGACGAATGATTTTGCTAACCTTTTGAACGTAAATCAGGGGACATTTAATTTCAAAATGGTAAAGTCCGCTCCCTTCATGTAACTTCTAAGTGCTATTAACAGATATGTATGAGCACGAACCTCAGATGTATGTTTACGAGGGATAGAAATGCGTTGATAGTGCTGTGACGGGAATCTGAATATCAATGAAAGCCATCCTCTACTTTTGGTCCCGGCCAGCAATTTTATGTTCCTCCCAGATACCCTCGAACAAGCTAGGCTAGTCAGTGCACCGGCTCAACCACAAGTTGCAGCCACCTCCAATCTCGCCCTATCAAATGCAAGACCATCTGGTCCAAGAAGCCATGTAAGCACTGAGCATAACGCTGTTTACAGCTAAGGAGGCTCCGTATTCTTCAACCAATCCTTATGAAGCAAGCTCTGGTCCTGCGGAGATCTCGACTGTCCCGGGTGCAACTGGCCTGAAGAATCACTCCTTGTGACAGACCCTTCACCCTTGTGTAACTACACTCAAGGTCAGAATAGTATATCTAGGCAGATACTAATGGGCTAAAAGCCGACAAGATGTCAACGACTCCAACTACAGGTATCTCAACAAATGGCCACCAGCATCACCACAGAGCGCGACGGCTGCGCAATTTCCTCCTACCCGACGGTCGAGAAGTGCACATTGCCCCCTCACCGGAAGAAGCCGAGATTCTTCGCCAACGCCTGACTGCCATTAAGAGCAATGATGAGCCCTTTGATTTGGTTGTCAATGGTTCCCCAGAGCACCTGAACCATCTACGAACCGCTCACACGCACCACGAAAGCCGGCGTGAAGCCCTCAAGTTAAAGCATGGGGAAGCGTACGACGAGTTTGAAAACGTGAGAACGGAACTAGAAGCTTTGGGCTCTGAGCTTCATATGTTAACCGACCATGCGGTTTCCTTGGATGCGAATTTTAGCAAGTATGGCTATTCCGCCCATTTGAGGAGTTACGATCATGATCAGTCAGAGCCTGGAAGCAGCAGAGGCTCGTTTAGTGGTTCTCATGATCCTGATCATGAGAACAAGGATTGGGAAGCCGAGAAGAGGAATGGGAGGATTATGAAGATTTACAAGAAGGTGTGTGTGACTTATTCCTAGCTTCTGCTATCTGTGATGTTTGGAACTAGCTGATGTTATTTCAATCTTTGTAATTATCAATGAATCACCTCGTGAAGTTGTGGTAGAAAAGTTAACAAAGTATATAGCCCACGGTTAGACAATACTTTCATAAAGGTCTACTCTGGAGAGCTTCTGAAGCTACCGAAGTGGCATCTTTTGAGCTGTTTGTAGACCTCCTTTATGTTGGTATCTTAGCTATCAACGGTGATCATGTGGGGGAAGACCCTACTGGACATGAACTACAGCGATTTTGTATTACCTTCATCATGAGTTGGAAGATTTGGAGTGATTTGGCTCTTGTGATCAGTTGGTTTGAGACAGATGACATTCTGCAGAGGCTCTCTGTGATTATCATCATGGTCTGTCTCTTCGGGTAAGTGATTTAACAACTGGTTCTGACGTCTCAAATGCTAACATGACATACGGACTTACAACCAATATGATTGACGGCTTACATGAAACATACACCATGCTCGTCTCATTTTACCTCGCATCTCGCTTCTTCATGGGAACTTATTATATTTCTCTAGCTGCAGTTGTGCCTATGGTACGGGCAGTAATGATCCTCCAAGCTATTCTAACGGTAATTCCTGGAGCACTCTGGATCAGTAGTATCCATGTCGAGATGCCACAACGTCTGGCCCTGGTCTGGATCGCAATCTTCATCGACCTAACAGCAGGTATGCTTCTTGTCATCTTCATCCGTGCTGGGAAGTTCATCTCAAAATCCCTTGGGGCGTGGACGGATCGTGTCTTCGAATTTTATCCTGCGGTCAATATTGAGCATAAGACGGAACGGATGAATGCGTTTGTGGCTTTGGTATTTGGATACTCCGTTGTCGCTATCATCTATCAAAATGCCGCTCACATTGGACTAAATGCCTTCTTTGGAAAGGCAGCGCTTGGCTTGGTGCAGGCCTTTTGCTTCAACTGGATCTATTTCGAATTGGATGGAGCCGATTTGTTCCAGCATGCTATTCGACGAAATGTCACTTCAGGTAAAGGCCATTTCTTTCCTTCATAGCCACCCATCACTAATCAATTTCTAGCTATGCTGTGGAGCACTGTTCACTTACCATTCATAATGAGCTTTGTGCTCGCAGCTGGCTCCCTCTCAAAGCTGGTCGTGGCTACAGACTGTGCAAACGCAGATGTTGAGGACCTGACAGAAGTGTACCAGGCCAAATCGGAGCACGAGCTGCCTGATGGTCTGCGATGGTTCTATTGCGCTGGTCTAGGGATAGCTCTATTGTGCATGGGTACAATTTCCTCCCACTACTCACTCCTTTGTATCGAAAGCTTTGCTGACTTCACAATAGGTTTTATATCTGCCTCTCACATACACAAAAACGCTGATGGGATTCGCATTCCCAAGAAGTATCGGCTCGTCAACCGCTTCCTCGTGTGCGTCGTTCTCATCTGCTTACCCACTGCCCATGCTCTAAATTCGCTTCAATTGATTGCCACAACAACTGGACTGACTATCTGGGTCTTGATGCTTGAACTGTGGGGAATGAGCTGTTGGGGAGAGAGCTTTTTCGGAGAGAAGAAAGCGTGTATGTATACGGCGAGGTGTAAGATTAGTAGAATGGAGTTAGAAAGTGCGGTTAAGGGTGGTCAGGTTATCCAGGTAGAGCAGTTGAAGGAAAGAGGGGAAAAGGGTCTTTATGTCGGTGCATAAGGCATGAAGGGGGTGCCTAAGGAGTTCCTGCTGTATAGGCTGGCGCAAAGGAAATCTTGTGTACATAGGAGGGTGGGGATAGGTCGGTATTTTATCAGGAAAGAAATTCAGAACTTGATGTGTTAAATTTGAGCTTCAAGAAAGTTAAATCGGGAATCGAAAAAGGCAACTTCCAATTCTCTTCGATATACAGCTGAACCTGAGAATATGAACCTCATACCCATGGAAGCATATCACTATATATATGCCTTACACCGTTCAGCTCCACTTTTAAGGGCATTATTAAGTTGGTTTAGCCAGTTTGAATTCTCAGCGTTTGTTAGACTTCAATCTACAGACCTAAGATATATTTGACACCCATTTTCAGCTATACCGTCTATCTCGTCCGTCTTTGGGGTCTCGTTAATAGACAGCGATCACTGTCTCAAGTGCGCCAAGATACTCTCTAACCTCCTAACTGCTTTCATTTTTACCTCCTCGGTTCTCGTCCCTTCTTGTCTCATTTCTTCGACCTCCTTCCTAGCCTCTCTAAGAAGCGGTAACAAACCACCCCAAACCTCATCCGCATATCGATTCAGTACCCCATCCCACTCGTCCAAATACTGCTCCCTCGCCCCATCCTGGCCCTGGAAGTCCGGAAGAAGATTCAATGGATTGTTGGAAGAGATTGAAGAGTGCTGCGCTGGCGGAGGGAGAATATCTTTTGTTAGTTCGCGTATTTGGGAGATCTGAGCAGGCGTGAGACCCCAGTCATAGTTGTCGTCTTCTTCAATTGGCGGTGGAGTTTCCAGCTGGGTATCGATTGCAGATGGGCTTGATAATAAAGCCATGACATCCGTACCGTCATGAAGTTCTTGTTCTTCCACTGTGCAATGAGGATTCTCGGTTTGGAGGGTCCGAGAAAGAGCTTGTGGCCGGTTCCATGCTTCCTCAAACCCATTTTGAGTTCCTGTTACTGGAATCGTCCCAAAGCTTTCAGATGGGATGAATGATGGTATTCCATCCAGAAAATTGGAGAATTCTGTTTCTGAACTCCGGGCGTGCTGTTCACTATGGCCAACTTTCAAGGAAGAATAGCTACTCCCTTGGGTGCCTGGTTGCAGTGGTAATGTTTTTGAGCTTTCTGCCCAAGTTGTTCCCCTTTCTCTTGTATTTTGTAACGAGCGTCCTTTCTCGGTAGCAGAGGCAGTATCGGTGAGCTCCTTGATGTTAGGAGCTGTGAATGCATTTCGTGTGAGTCCTGTAGCCGAGGCTGCTACGCGGGAAAGGAAGGACGGCTCCTCTGCTTTTGGATCTTCATCTTCGGGGTGGGCTCGACCTTTACCCTTCGATGAGGACATGTTGATAAGATATCCAGGGGAGGTGTGATATCATCATCTTCCGCCGAAAGTCATGTCATTGGAATACTAGTGATCATATGGCCTGGTCGATAGATTGATAATGCCTAAAACATGTGAGGTCAGTTATCTCCACGTGACAGACCGAGAAAAACAAGAGTGAGTGGGTTGGTGATGAATGCCCGAAAACCGAAGAACTGTAGTGAGATATGTCAGAGTCCAAAGGATTATTGTACCGTGTGGCTTGCCGTGTGATGTATCTAATAGAACTTCATCTCGCATAGGGTAAACAAACCCGAAAAGATTACCCGGAGGAACTAGTATATTGTATCATCTTGTCTCCAAGAGCTTCAAATGAAAGGAATAGCCCAGAAAGGCAACCTTTCTCTATTCATACTCTGCTAAATCAAAGGCGTTCAAGGTGCACTTTCAAGAGACTTCTCAACGAGTCCACTTGAAGGGACTGGCAGCTGGAATGAGAGAACGGAAGAAAGATGGCCCTATACCAACACCAGAGACGTGCTGCGTAGATATATGCCGTCGACACAGAAGAGATGGGTTCGGTGTTATGCTGGAATTGATACAGCATAGTCGCCACACAATTGAGTGTCATACTGTATTATATTGAGGGGTTCAGAGTGGGCTGGTACTATAGCCTATGCCAAGCCTGCAATGGATTTTCAATTAAATGCGGGATCTAAAGTCGGAGGATGATGAGAATAGAGTTGCGTAAATAGTAACATTAGGGTTTAGAAGAAGCTTTGATGTCAATACAGTACTGGAATAAGAAGAATTTGTTGCACCGTAAATCCGAGATGGTGGAATCAAGAAAAGCGGCGCCTTTGTCATCACTCAGCTATCGAGGCGAAAGGCTGCTGTTGTTTCGCCCGCCAAGAACAATCAAAACCCCACGACAACTCGAGCGTGCCTCAACCTGACCACCAATACCAATTCCCGCCTCACGATAATCCACATCCACATCCACATCCTCGACCCTACACTACCTCTGCAGGCCTACTGTACCGATCTGCCCAACCTTCTTGAATCTTGTCCTTCGATCGATCTGCGCGCGCACACCGTTACTTCCTTCCAGAGTCTGTTTTGGGAAACCTACCCTTGCCTCTCCAGGTCCGCCCTTCAGCCTCTTGTGCATCAATCCACTTTGAGTTCTTGAACACCTCGACGCGGTCGAGTATACACATAGTCTCTACGTCAAGTCGCAGACTCTCTTTAATACACCTGTTGGCGGGAGCACTTCTCGTCCCACGGTTTGTCAAAGATGGTAGACGGGGAACCGAACTCTCCAACTTGGAAGTTCACCCAGTCAGTACTCCCCTACATGGCTCAGCTGCCCGTGCGTGTATTTTGATACACGGCCTTCCCGTGGGGCCATACTCTTTGAGCAGATTCAACGCGCTCTGCCAGAACGCGCAAGTCATCGCAAGTAGCTAACTTTCGGGATTAGGTGCTTTGGTGACAAAGGAGATGTTGAAGATATCACAGAAGGTCCGTACTCTAACCCTCTTCCATAATGTTCCTCTACCTGATTCAGCACTGCATGATATTGCTTGCACTCATCCCTCAATTCTACGTTGCTAACGCGCCATTCTTCCCATAGCGGATATCATATCCACGGTCGAATTCGATCACACTGGAAATTACCTCGCAACTGGAGACAAAGGAGGGAGAGTTGTTTTGTTCGAAAGAAACGAGACAGTACGTGCACATCTGGAGCATCCCCAAAACAGGAGGGTGCTTCTGCTGGTTATGAGGCTGACACTAGTGGCTCCAGAAAAAAACCTGTGAATACAAGTTTCACACTGAATTCCAATCCCATGAACCCGAATTCGACTATCTAAAGTCTCTTGAAATCGAGGAAAAGATCAATAAGATTAAGTGGTGCAAGAGACAAAATGCGTCGCATTACCTCCTATCGACGAACGACAAGACAATAAAGTTATGGAAGGTATTCGAGAAATCGTTGAAGGTAGTCGCAGAGAACAACCTCTCTCATGACCTCACCCCTGGTAATGTTGCTGGTGGTGGAGGTGCCGTCCGACCTATCTCGAGCGTCCATTACAAAAGCTCTCATGACCTTAAATTACCCCGCCTTACTCACCATGATACCGTTGTAGCAGCAGTCCCCCGACGAACATACGCCAATGCTCATGCATACCATATCAACAGCATCTCGGTAAACAGTGATGGAGAGACTTTCATCAGCAGTGACGACCTGCGGATAAACTTGTGGAATCTGAACATTCAAGACCAAAGCTTCAACATTGTCGATATCAAGCCAGCTAATATGGAAGAGTTGACGGAGGTTATCACAGCTGCCGAATTCCACCCACAAAGCTGCAATTGGTTCATGTATGCAAGCTCCAAAGGAACCATCAAACTCGCAGATATGAGAGAGAGTGCCCTATGTGATCAACACGCAAAGCGTAAGTGAAGCCTATCAAAGTTACTATTCTGTTCTGACCAAAGATTAGAATTTGAACAAGAAGAAGACCCATCCGCTCGTTCCTTTTTCTCCGAGATCATCTCCTCCATCTCGGATGTTCGATTCTCCCATGATGGTCGGTATATTCTTTCTCGAGACTACCTCACCGTCAAGATTTGGGATGTAAACATGGAGAGACAGCCTGTGAAGACAATTCCAATTCATGAGCACCTCCGACCTCGTCTCTGCGACACCTATGAAAACGATAGCATCTTTGACAAGTTTGAGGTTGTATTTTCTGGGGATGCAAAGAATGTGATGACTGGAAGTTACAATAACAACTTCATGATCTATCCTTCGGATCCAGATAAGGAGGTTGAAGTCGTTCTTCAAGCGGACAAATCTGCGTTCAAGGCGAAGAAGGTAGGTGTACCAACACCGATAAACTCGTCTACAAGCCCAACTGCCACAAATGGCGGAAAGAAGGGCGGGTCGAGAGCTGGCAGCCCTGCAGCTGGTGCAACTGGCCAGGGTGGTAGAATGAGAAAAGAGACTGATGCCGATCAAATTGATTTCAACAAGAAGATCTTGCACATGAGCTGGCATCCATTTGAAGACAGCATCGCCATTGCAGCAACCAACAATGTAAGTTTTGAAATTCGCGGCCTCAAGATCCTTCTAATGTTAGCGCAGCTTTTCGTCTTCTCGGCGTTGTAGACTTGTCATTGCATGGAAGAGTCTCTTGGTCATTATATCGGCGTTTAGTACAAGGCTAGCAGCGTTCCGCACTAGCATCTCCAATTTCGTTCATACTCAAGATGTCAACTGGGTCATGAGAAACGAACGTATTATCATTGGTGGTAAAGAAAATACCACAGGTTATATGGTAGACTAGTCATGATGATGGCTTGGTGGTGCTATCAATTCGCCAAGCATTGAGTGATTCTGCATTCACTGACCTTGGGAGTCTTTCCGAAGGGGCGATTTGCAAACATCACCCCGGACTCGGGCAAGTTTTCAACAGTCAAGTAAGCTAGTTACATCGCCGACGAATAATGCAAAGAGATTCCAATAGATTCCGAAAAAAAAATTGTGGATGTGAAGCACGAAACGGCCAGGCCTGCAAGTGAATAAATGTATAAACCCTTGATATTCTCTTTGGCACCCTTGAGTCCTAAGGGTTGTTCTCTTTCGTCTGTGGTCGTACTGTAAGACATGCAGAATGCGATTCCAGTGTCTTTCCCTCCCAGGCTCCAAGTAATGTCTCAGGGCGTTCTGCTCAAGAATTGAGTCACGCCTGCTTTCCGGGAAACACTTTCTCATTTTGGCCATATCTCTTGTCCAGTACCAAGATCCAATTGTTATTCAATCGTTCCACTCTTTCCATGGAAATTCTAAGTGATGGGGCCATTGAAAGACAATTTGAATTTACAGTGCAAGTACAATTGCATTTCTTGTTTCAGAACTAATGCGTTTATATTTGGCAAGCAAAAGCAAGCTAGTGACGTAGAAAAATGAACCATGTTCAAGCTTTCGTTTTGGAGAGACTAAAGTACCCACCCCGCACTTACAGCTTGCGCAACAGTACTTCGTAAGTATGAAGAAGGCTTCAATCATCTGTGTAAGACCTCGCCTGTGGAAGAGAAGGAGGAAGACAAAAAGATTTCTCAATTTAAGCCGGGCCGAGTTCTCCGAGTTTTATTAACTAGACATACTTACCTATAAGTTTCATCATTCATCATTCCCCCTGCCTTGCTGTGAATATGTAATAACCCCCACCAAGCTGCACAAACCCCTGAACATAAAATTGCAATCCCTACAATTTCCCGAGGTGTCTACTTCGTACATGTTCTTATGGAGTCCCGAACCCGGGAAAGGCTACTAAATAAAAGTTTAAAAATCCGAGTGATCCGCCTGTCCAGCATAGTATTATTATTTAGGTATTTATTTTTGGCTCGGAAATTTGGCTGTGCCTGTCTGCTGTCTGTTCCTCTCAAGCCACTCCCGGTCATGGTCATGGTCCCATGCCCATGGTGCCATGATTGCCGAACTCAACCCTAAACCGAGAACCTGTGGAAATCAAGGGCAAATAATAATAAGCCAAAATCATAATAATACGTTAACCGTGTATTTTACGGGGCGACGGCCACACAATTCCCCCCTCTCCCCTCTCCAAAATGATAATGCCTGCTTGCTAATGCGCTGCTTGATCATTTTACCATCTGCGTCCCTGCCACTCTCTGAATTGTCTAACTTATTCTCGGCACTTGCCCTTGGCTGTATGATCTGATCTCATTTATAGGTAGGTAGGTCAATCCACCATCCGTTCTAGTATAGTACTGTATGCTGCTGGGGGCCGTGTATCTACCTACGTGTCAGAATCGCGTTCTTCCACTCCGTCTCCATGCAAACCCAAAGACAGCGGCTGCTGTATGCAAAAAATAACCCCTTCATCTGCTAGCTTCAGACGAAACGGCGCTGCAAATTATTGCACAGCAGGACAGGACCGAATGGCGAGGAGACGCAGAGCTGACTCCAGTAGTACGCAGCCTAACTCCATGAGCATCCCGAGAAGACGATCAACTCTACGAGACCTCCAAGCTTCAAACTCCACTGATGGCGACATCATAACCCCCAAAATTATCGACGCGCGCCCGTCCTTAGAAAAGGCAGAGATGTATGGCATAGATGATCCACGGCCAGCGTCATCGAGGATGATGGCTCTAATTGGACGCATATTCATCGAGACAATTCCACAATGGTTGGCAGTTGGAGCTATGCTGGGATTGATCTTTGGGGGTTGCTGCTCGAATGTGAGTTATATCCGGCTGCATTAGATGATGCCATGGAATCGTAGAACAGAGGCTTATGTCGTATACTAGGTGTTTGCCTTGGAAGCTATTGTCAAGTGAGTACTCAACCATGCTTACATTCGATTTGAAATACTAAGATTTTGTGGAGGGTTGAGCCAGATAGTGGTACACTCTTGACGTTTGTCCAGTTTCTCTTTGTGGCTACCACAGGTTACTTCTCTCAATTCGATCGAAACCGGCCTCCCTTCTTCCTCAAGCCGAACCACGTACCAATACGCCGATGGATGATTAACATCCTTCTATTCTTTACAATCAACGTCTTGAATAACCATGCGTTCAGTTACAACATCTCTGTCCCCATTCACATCATCCTCCGATCAGGAGGAAGTATCACAACTATTGCGGCAGGCTACCTCTGGGGAAAACGTTTCTCTAGGACTCAGGTCTTTGCAGTTACTCTTCTAACTGTTGGTGTGGTCATTGCCGCCTGGTCCGATCAGCAATCAAAGGTCAGAAGGATGGTCCGGAAAAGAAAAAATAAACCTCACTAACACATGTACCAGAAGGATGTTGTGGCATCCCAAGAACTCCCTCCATTCAGTACTGGTCTTGCTATACTCTTCTTTGCGCAAGTTTTGTCGGCCATTATGGGTCTATATACTGAAGAAACGTACAAAGCATACGGACCACACTGGAAAGAGAATTTGTTTTATTCTCATCTCTTAGCGCTCCCACTATTCATGCCGTTCTTTCCGTCAATGAGAAGACAATTCTTAAAACTGGCTGCTTCAACCCCTCTAGGACTGCCAGCTTATGATCAAATCACAAACCTTCCCGTGGAATTACAGAAAGGATTGGATACGATCCATATCCCAAGTCAACTCGCCTACCTTGTCATGAACGTCCTCACACAATACGCTTGCATCCGAGGTGTCAACCTCCTTGCTTCAGCAGCATCGGCACTCACTGTCACCATTGTATTGAATGTGCGAAAGCTCGTTAGTCTTCTGTTGAGCATATGGCTGTTTGGAAATAGGTTGTCGCCAGGCACTCTGATAGGGGCTTTCATTGTATTCTTTGCTGGAGGCATGTATGGATTAGAGGGGTCTAAGAATTCTGGCAGGTCGAGGCATCGGGCCAGTATTGGGAACGGGAAAACAGGACAGTCTTAACCCTTTTTTGTATAGACGAGAACATGAATTAAAGGGAAGACATTTGTCGATATATGCTATTTGACCCTTTTGAAAACCCGCATGCTGTGCGATCACATGTTAAGGATATGCAGGTAAGTTCTTATATGTTGCTTCAAAAACAACAAAAACCCCGCTTTGGCATCTTGAAGGATGATACTAGCGAGCAAATCGTGTTTCCTCTTCGTAATTTGCCTAGATATTAGCTGAAATATGCACCTGGCCATAGCCGCAGAAGGTTATTCTTTTATACCCAAATAGATGAAGACTTGCATCCTGGATTTGTGGCGGTGTTTCTTACATTGGACGTGAGTGTGCGATAGGCTTCAACGGGCATCTGGCCTTCAAAACATTTGAGCAAGTGATGTTACATTGTAAACATTTGCATGGTGTTTCAGCGCTTCACGTCGACAACAGGCAAGGCCCAGTTTTAGTGTTTATTATGAAATATACATAGTAATCGTCGGTTAACCACTATAATTCTGTGAGCTCTTGTAAGATAAACGTTACCTAAGTAGTACTAAGGCAGTTGTAACCGGGCTAATCAGGAAGAATAGGCGGATCCCTAAAGCAGGGGCTCGCCGAGCTGCACAAGAGCTTCTTTCTAATAGTGGGTATCAACTACTTCGTACGAAGTACCGCCGACGTACTCGAGTACAGCCAGCCTTTTGTCAGTTCCACAGCTTTGAAGGCGAGCTCGTAGCACAGGATGATGTTAATCTGAACACGACAAAGGATATATATCGAGTAAGTCTTCACCCGTTCAACTCTATTTCTCTGTGAACTTTCAGACTAAAGAATACTGTCCTAACATTAAAACAATGGCTCAGGGTAAGCTAGGAATGAGTTTTACAAATCTCGACTTTCAAGCATAGCCACAAAGAACTAACATCAACTTTCGCAGGACTCAACGCTTCACGTCTGGAACTCAACGACGATCCTCCTGAGACTTTAGAAAGTAGCGACACAAGCTGGAGTAGTTCTTCAGAGAGCGGAGACCAGGAAAACAGAATGGAGTCAGAGCTCGAAAGGGCGGGGTCTGAAGGCTCCTACGATGAGCAAAGAGATAAAGAAAGCTCGATGCTTCCAGATGCTGCAATGGGCCCCGATGGAAGTCCAGAAGCAAGCACTCCATCGGAGGTGGATGAGGGAATGCTCCCCCGAGATATTCAGCGCAAGACTGCATACTACGACTATGCTGCAGAGAAACAATTGAGTCAGGCAGATGCGAAGCTGTTCTATCAGCGAAGCCAATTGGAAGCCCAAAAGACCGGTGGAAGCAACTGGGGCAATTCTCAACATTCTCCACAAGGAAGCCCAGTTCTCATGCCACGATCCTTTTCTAAAACATACGAAGCTGAACACGCAGGCATGCGCAGGTCCGGGAGCGTGAATTCAGTTAAGAGCTGGCATAATGCATCACAAAGGTTGATATTCGCCCCTTCTGACAATTATATTGTGGACTCAAATTGACAAAAGCAGTTCTACAAAGTACAGATCCGCGCCTCCAGTTGGACTCGCCGATATGGGGAAATCTCCAGAAAGTAATATCATACAAGAGCCTGGTTCGATGACCTCCACACAGAGCCCTATAGGGCTACAACGAATAGATTCTCTCCTTCGTGCAGATCAAGCTGCGAGGGATCATGCTGTGCATCCCAACATACCCCATGAGCCAAAGCCACTCCTGGAGACGGAAGGATTGCACGGAGCAGGGGCTGGAGTTGGGGTTGGGTCAGGAGCTGGTGGCTTTGCCCATAACGATGATAATATCACATCGGAGCTGAGTACGATATACACTAATATTCAAAAAATCTTGGATATTCGACACAAGTACATTCGGTTGTCGTTACAACAAGATGGCGATAACCCAAAGGACGAACCCAATTGGAAGATATATCCACCTCCTCCAGAACCTGCTTGGTACGAACATGGGTACGAAGGTAGGGACCGAACGAACACGACCGCCAATGGAATGAGTAGCCATGATGGCAGTTTGTCTAATAGCATGGTCCTCCCACAAGACAGACCCAAGACAAGAGATGACGAGCATTCTGGGAACATCAGTACTTCATCTCAGCCACCGCATAGCCCTGAAATCTCTAAAGCAGCCCGGAAAAAGCGGAAGCCTGGACAAGATATTGGTGAAGACTTCTATCTGGAAGATCTTCTACCTCTTCCAGCTTCTGATGAGATGACCTTCCGCCTGGACGAGAACAGCGTCTATCAGGTCTATGAAAATGCTGATGCGGTTGAGGCTGAAACCCCTGTCATCAACATTCCCAACATCCGAGAGTACTATATGGACTTGGAAGATATCCTGAACATATCCTCTGATGGACCAACGAAGAGCTTCGCATTCCGCCGTCTGCAATACCTGGAAGGCAAATTCAACCTGTATGTACTCCTTAACGAGTACCAGGAGATGGCAGACAGCAAGCGTGTGCCTCATAGGGATTTCTATAATGTAAGAAAGGTCGATACTCACGTTCATCACTCAGCTTGTATGAATCAAAAGCACCTGCTGCGATTCATCAAGAGTAAAATGAAGAAGTTTCCGGATGAGATTGTGATGTTTAGAGATGGAAAGCATCTCACTTTGGAGGAAGTCTTCCAAAGCATCAATTTGACGGCGTATGATTTGAGTATTGATACGCTCGATATGCATGTAAGCAAAGAATCCTAGTTACCGATTTCCAGTACTGACGCTTCCAGGCTCATACGGATTCATTCCATCGATTTGACAAGTTCAATCTGAAGTATAATCCCATTGGAGAGTCTAGGTTGAGAACTATCTTTCTCAAGACGGACAATTTCATCAATGGCAGATACCTTTCAGAGATCACCAAAGAAGTCATATCCGATCTTGAGTCAAGTAAGTACCAGATGGCGGAATGGCGTATCTCCGTTTACGGCCGAACAATCGACGAGTGGGACAAGCTTGCCGCTTGGGTCATCGACAATAAGCTCTTCTCTAACAATGTTCGATGGTTGATACAAGTGCCTCGCCTATTCGATGTTTACCAGTCTACTGGGTTGATGACGAACTTCGAACAAGTTCTTGTGAATCTCTTCCAGCCTTTGTTTGAGGTCACGAAAGACCCAGCAAGCCATCCAAAGCTGCATATTTTTTTGCAGCGAGTGATAGGTTTCGACTGTGTTGATGATGAGAGTAAGCCTGAGCGTCGACTATTCAAGAAGTTCCCAGTGCCAAAGATTTGGGATTCCAAGCAGAACCCGCCTTACAGTTACTGGATCTACTACTTATTCTCAAACATGGCATCATTGAATGTCTGGCGGAAGCAACGAGGCTTCAACACCTTTCTCTTGCGTCCACATGCTGGTGAGGCTGGCGATACAGACCATTTAGCTGCTGCTGTCCTTTGTTGCCATAGCATCAGTCATGGACTATTATTGCGTAAGGTTCCTCTCCTGCAGTATATCTTCTACCTTGAGCAGATCGGAGTAGCTATGTCGCCTCTGAGCAACAATGCCTTGTTCCTAGCTTATGAGCGCAATCCTTTCCTGAATTACTTCAAGAGAGGTCTCAATGTCTCTTTGTCTACAGATGATCCACTTCAATTTGCATTCACAAAGGAGCCTCTCATTGAGGAATACTCGGTTGCCGCGCAAATCTACAAGCTAAGTGCCGTTGATATGTGTGAATTGGCAAAGAATTCAGTCAAGCAAAGTGGCTTTGAGCACTCTGTGAAGCAGAGATGGTTAGGTCAAGAATACCACCTACCTGGGGTCAAGGGTAACACTATGGCGAAAACCAATGTGCCAAACATCCGTGAAGGCTTCAGGCATGAGACCTTGCTGCAGGAGCTAGCCATGTAAGCAATTTAATGTTGTGGTCAGACAACCAAACTAATGATTTTAGGATTGAGCGATATACTGCGATAGCCACACCAACAACGCTCAAGGCAACGCACGCTCATCACAGTCCCCAGCCCACTTCGACCTCGCCCACGTCCTCAATGAAGACCAATGCGTCATCTACCACTACATACCACGAGCCAGTTTCACAATCTTATCAACAATTTCCAGCACAGGCTGCTCGCATTCCCACTTCCTATTCGCAGGTTCAACTTGATCTGCAGCACTCGCAGTCAACTGGTAGTCCACTTCCACAGGCTACATCTCGAGACCATACGCGCCCAAATTCGACTCTCACCTCCCCACACATGTCCAGTCTCGCTAGAGAAAGTTCGTGGCCGCTTGAATCTTTTACTGACCTCCACCTGTCAGCCAGCGAACCGCGAATTTTCCCAGGTATTGTGAGCAGGACACAGCGACGTGATAGCTTGGTAAGGAAGAGCAGTATGAGTGAGACGGATGATATCACTAGTGTCGGTACGTCGAGAAAGGGGAAGCTGAAGACTCTGGATGGTGCTGTTGAAGAAGAGGCCGAAGAAGAAGAAGAATATACCGATGGTGAGATGGAGGAGGCTGGTGGTCGAGATGAACAAGATTAGTCAAGGCTTGCTCTGGATGGTCTTGGGATGAATTATGTCTTGAATAGTTAGTATTACGGGCGGCACGGCGTTTAACACTGATTAGTCGTCTCTTAATTCAATGGCCTGGATTCTGGGGGGGGAGAAATGACAAAAATGCTTATGATAATAATATTACGATGAAAATGAATGCTAGATGACATATCTATCGATTGGTCTGTGTCTCAAGGTTCTCCAGATATCCAAAACTTGTAAAAAAAAAAGTACTTTGTCTTCTCCTCGGACTCGGGTTAATTTCACACTCAATGCATTGCCGACATCAATTCCTCCACTCTACCAAGATATACCAGTGGCCCTCACACAACAACCGGATTACGCCAACTCACATCACAGGAAAAAAGTGCTTCCAAAAGCGGATCTATATGGATTTGTAATCTAGACATGAGTGATGACTCTTGATTGCCAATATGTATGTAGGTAGGGTAAGTTGTGTCGGGCCGAAGATTGTCCAGAAAACAGGCTAAAAGTTGCTTTACAGTATTTTACCCTTCTATGTTTTCCCGCAAATCGACCCAGGCATTCTTATTTTGTTTCCTGTTTCCCTTATATAATGTTCAAAATTGTGCTTTTCTTGCAATCATAGTCCCAAGATAATTGTCGAAAAAATATAGCTTCACGGATATATCATCAGAGCAAAGCGAGTGTAGTACTGTACAGTAAGTAGTATGACTTTTTCGAACGGGGTTGGCGAGTCATCGATATCGACCCCGGCTGCAGCACGAGCGGGGTACGATATCGACCGTGATTCAAATGAGCGCGAGAAGTCGCCGAAGTCAGTGGTAGTGATGAGTGATGAGAGTAGTCGATATGAAGCAGAAGCATCTCTAGATATTCCACAAGATGGAAATGGAGAGGGTCAGTGGAGCGATCTGGCGAATGAAACCGAGGTCTCGGATGATGAGTTAGAGAAGAGATTGGTGAGGAAAGTTGATTGGAGACTTTGCACTATTGCGGGCATCCTGTGCTCGTTGAATTTGTTGGATTCGGGCATTATTAGTAGCGCGAGTGTCACGAGCATTTTCGATGATCTGGGGTTGGGAGTAGGTGATAGATATGTGAGTTCCCATCTCTTGTACAGCTGTAACTTCGCTTCTGGCTGCGTGTATTATTCGGAGGCTGTGAGAAAATAATGCTAATGTGGAACAACAGTCTGTGTCGATTCTGGTGTACACTGTTGCAAGTGTCACTTTGCAATTGCCGGCGACATTGCTAGTGAGGATTTTGGGACCAAGAATTGTCTTTTCGGGGATTACGGTTGGGTTTGGGATTGTGACTCTGGTGAGTATACTTTTTGTATTGGTGAGCTTAGAGTGAGTGTTGATAGTGAGGCGTAGTGTACCTCTTTTATCACGACTTGGAGGCAGATGGTTGGCTTGAGAATATTGCTGGGAATCATGCAGAGTGCAACTTTTCCGGGTCTGAGGTCAGTGAAAAGAGGCTGGTCTTTAGGCTTTTATTGTTGACTTGTCTAGTTATCTGATCAGTACTTGGTACACAAGGAAAGAACAGCAGCTCCGCTTCGCATTTCTTCAATCTGGCGAAGTCACTATTGTCGGCCTGGGAGGGTTCTTGAATTACGGGCTCAATCACCTTAATGGAAAGGGAGGCCTTGCAGGCTGGAGATGGATGTTCCTCGTCCAGGGAATGATTGCCACTGGTAAGACAATAGAGGAGCATTTGGTCGCTAACTTACTGATTTACGGGTAGTAATTGGCTTTGTGACTTACCTGTGGATGGTAGACTTCCCAGAAAAGTCACACAATAGCTTCCACTTTCTTACCCCAGAGGAGCAAGCCTTGGCGGAAACCCGGATTTCGAATGATAGAGGTGATGTGAAGCCTCAAGAGTTCTCTTGGCGGCGGTGTCTGGTTCATTTCCTTGATCCGAAGCTTTATGGATTCTCAATCATGTTCTTCCTTCTCAACCTTGTATCCACATCGCTATCCTACTTTCTGCCCATCATTTTGCAATCTGGAATGGGTTTCTCGACCGACCAAGCTATCTTGCTTTCAGCCCCGCCATACTTCTATGCTGTCATACCGGTCATCATCTCATCGATTGTTGGAGATAGATACCAACTGAGGGGTCTTGTCATCACGTTCAACTGTATCTGCACTATTGCGGGATTCAGTATGCTTGGATTTGCGGACCAGGTAACTGTTCGCTATGTCGGGACATATCTGGCGACCGGCGCGTATGTGAGTAACTGTAAGTCGTCTATTCTCGGATCAAATCGTCACCGTTCGTGTAAATCATTGAGTAGCGACCAGTGCTCTCTTCCGAGACATGTTTACTCCATGAAACTCTTAAAGCTCGCTAGAACAAGTAACACTAACTCTGAGGCCTCCACAGGGGCGGCCATGAATGCTTATCAAGCATCGAATATTGTTGGTCAGCACTCTACTCCTCCTGTTCCAATATATTACCAGATATTTGTATGGAAGCAAATCGACTGATTGTCATTTAGGTCAGTGGAAAAGAGCAACATTTGCTGCCTCGATAACAGCCTGTAACGGACTTGGGGGAATCGCAGGCAGTTTCATCGTCAGACAAAACGAGGCTCCGAGATACATGACAGCAATCTGGATCAGTATCGGATCTCATATTCTGATTATTGGTATCGTTATACTGTTCTCGTTGTATTTCTGGTATGCAAATAAAAAGCAGGATGAAGGAGAATGCTTTCTTGAAGAGACGGAAGCATTTAGATACACTTTTTGATACCGAGGTCGTCGGTTTTTGCAGGGAATATTGCCACCCTACCGTACTTTAATAATAACTTGATACATATCATGCATGATCCTCGTCCAGGCAGCGCTGCTATGCTAGGGAGAGACTTCCGACTGTACTTCGTACGCAGGTTTTGCACAGGTCCACGACTGAATGACTGTGCGTTGTTCAGATATTGAGGCAGGAAAGGTTAAAAGACTGTAAACACTCCAAATAATAGAAGGGATAATAGTCTGTTGACTGCTGTTGTTCTGCGCTGCCTATCAGCAAATTCAGAGAAAGTGATGTCGTCTGGCCCTAGGCAATTTAACAGAAGAAGCCGCTAGTCACTCCTGAGGCCGATATACGGTTGAGGGTAGGCGCACATGAACGACAGACAACCTTTCCATTTCAAGGCATCTTGTCAATACGATAGTGTTACAAATCTACTTAATCACAACCATTTACAGCCGTCCTCTCATTTCTTCTATAATAACTCTGCATCTGCCAAATCTTTCGACTCCCACACCAAGTTCCTAGAAGCTCCCGACACCACTTGCACCTTAATCTATACAAGAATCGCTCCCAGCCTAAGGTGAACAAGAATCGCAGCCTCGAGCCTGGAACGGACCGAATTCGCATGGGGCTATATCTACAGACAGGTTCGCAGGACAGTAAACACCTCGAATCAACCGCGAGGGGTCTCCAGCCTTGCTTGTTCTAGCTGCGAAGATGGGGTTCATGGGCGTGTATAGAGCGATCTACGATTATGTTCCCCAAGGTGCTTCTGAACTTGCGATCAGTGAAGGGGACATACTTTATGTGTTAGAGAAGAGTGGGGAGGATGACTGGTGGAAGGCGAAGAAGAAGGCGTCCGGGGAAGATGATGATGAGCCTACTGGGTTAATTCCCAATAATTACATTGAAGAGGTATGTGGCCGATTGACAACGTTCTGTATCTTGTTATAGAGAAATCATGCGGCAGGTAGATCTTCTGATAGATGCTCACTAACCTATACACTACATTTTCAAACCTGGTCTTAAGCATTCTGCTGGGAAGTCATGAAGCTGCTTACTGACCAGAAAGCAGGCACATCCGACGAACAAAGCTCGCGCCCTCTATGACTACACCAGACAAACCGCCGAAGAGTTATCTTTTCCAGAGGATGCAGTGCTAGAAGTGTTTGATACTTCAGACCCAGATTGGATTCTAGTAGGACTTGACGGCGAGTATGGATTTGCGCCAGCAAATTATATAGAAGTTCAAGAAGAAACGACACAACCAGCTAGCGCAGAAACAGGCCCACCCAGCCTTCCAAAAAGGCCACCCGTAGCCGTTGAGGAGGATGTTTCGCCGGCAGCACCAGCGTCACCTACAAGTCTAGGCCAGAGCCCTGCCGCAGCTTTGGCCGGTGTTATCAACCAGCGCAAGACGTCCGCTCCAGCAGCTCGAGCTCCACGGCCACAGTTTACTCCTGAGGCCTCCGACGAGGATGAAAGTCCTCCGCCGTCAATGCCTACCCGTCCAGTCTCACAAACAAAGGTTCCTGAGCCGCGATATGCACGAGAAGCATCTCCAATCTCTCCTACAGGTCCTAGGATGTCTCCACCATACAACAGGGCTAGTTTCAATAGAAGCATTGATGATGAAGTTTCATCGCATGCACCTGGAGGCTTTCATATGTATAATATCAACGAAATGGTGTCTTTGATGGGCAAGCGCAAAAAAATGCCGACAACTTTAGGTATTAATCTTGCAACTGGCACTATCCTGATCGCCCCCGAAAAATCCCAAGAACAGACATGGACAGCCGAAAAGTTGACACACTACTCCATTGAGGGCAAGCACGTATTTATAGAACTCGTCAGACCCAGCAAAAGTGTGGATTTCCATGCCGGAGCAAAAGATACAGCCCATGAAATCGTTAGCGCCCTCGGAGAGCTGGCTGGAGCTGTCAGAGCAGAGGGCCTTCGAGAGGTTATCATGGCTGGAACAGGCCAGACGCAGAAAAAGGGACAAATCCTCTACGACTTCATGGCCCAAGGAGACGACGAAGTTACCGTTGCGGTTGGGGATGAAGTTATAATAGTCGATGACACCAAGAGCGAAGAATGGTGGCAGGTGAAACGGCTCAGAAATGGAAAGGAAGGGGTTGTACCAAGCAGTTATGTGGAAATTACAGGGACGATCTCGACACCGAGCTCGTCTGGTATTAATGCGGGCATGTCGAATATTGATCAGAATAGGCTCGAGGAAGAGCGACTGGCAAAGGAATCTCTTAAGGCAGCTCGGATGGAGGAAGAGAGAGGGTCACAGGTAGGCCCTGGAATGCGATTGCCTGAAAGGGGCAGCAGTTTATCAGCACGAGACAATAGTAACCATGAGGGACAACAGAGAAGCAGACATGACAGCGGCCGAGACGGTCACTCTAAATCTTCAAAATCAAGTGAGTTAAAGCGGTTGGCTACCCCGGCCAGATGCTAATCTTTGCTCAGAACCTGATCCCGCCAAAGTACGAACCTGGACCGACCGCTCGAAGTCGTTTAGTGTTGAGGCTCAATTCTTGGCATTGAAAGATGGCAAGATCAATTTGCACAAAATGAATGGAGTTAAGATTGCTGTGCCGGTAGTCAAGATGTCAGTTGAGGATCTTGAATATGTTGAACGCATGACAGGAGTATCACTTGATGAGGATAAGCCACTATCTGACATAAAAAAGCAACGGGCTCGTGCTGCAGGTAACTCCAGTGGAGCTGGTGCTACGATCGAACCTAAATCAACAAAGCCCGAATATGACTGGTTCCAGTTCTTCCTCTCTTGTGATGTTGCTGTCGGACTATGCGAAAGATATGCGCAAGCATTCAACAGGGACTCGATGGATGAGAGTGTTCTCCCGGATATAGACGCTACTGTTTTGCGAACTTTGGGCATCCGCGAAGGAGATATCATCAAAATTATGAGGTTTCTCGACAAGAAATACAACCGCACCTCGGGAAAACGGAATGTCAGCTTTGGTGGCGAAGAGGTTATTGATGGCGAATCATCTGGAGGTCTATTCTCTGGACCTGGAGGAACTCTCAAGAACAATACGCGAAAGGGCCGTCCAGCACCTGCTGTGCAGACAAATGATATTGTGGACGCCGATGCTTTTAAGCAAGACTCGAATGAGAAGACCATACGCGAGGGTGTTGCCACGCCACTTGCTTCAGTACCTACCCCGACAAGGAAGGACGAGGTGAGATCAGGCTTTGATGATGATGCTTGGAACGTAAAGCCTTCAAAGCAGCAATCACAATCACCACATCAAAATTCAACCCCTCAATCCGCACCGGCACCGCCTCAAGCTCCTCCTACCTTGACTGGCTCATTTGGAGACTTATCTCTACTTTCCCAACCGCTTGAACCGACGAAAGTACAGCAATTACCTTCTCCTCAACCACTACAGCAGCAAGCCCAAGTACAACACCAACCTCAAGGCGCTACGCCATCATTCTTCGCTGGGATCGGACAGCAGCAGACAGGTCTACCACCACAGCAGACAGGTGCACAGTTTAATCCATCACTGACAAACCAGCTGAATATCGCTCGCCAAAGGCCAGCACCTCCAACGCAATTTCAAAGCCAAGCTTCATTGCTGATACCCGCTCCCCCCAGCCGGCCTCTGTCGGCCTCACAAGCCAATCAGCAGAGCAGCTTTGCACTTCCGCCATTGCAGGCTCAGAATACCGGTGTACAAAACTCATCAGGATTCCAAAGCCAAATTGCTCCTCCTGGTCAAAGTTTAAACGACATTAGGATGCAGCAACAATATACTGGATTCAATGGACCTCAGAACCCCAACCAGAATATGAACATGATGAACCAGCCTCAGAACTTCGGTCAATTCAGCCCGAATGGCATGCAAAGTGGCTTCCTGTATCCCATGCAAACTGGCATGCAACCAGGAATGACCCAGCATCAGAGCTTCATAAACAATGGAAGTGGGCCTTTGGCCGATCCACGACCTCAGCAATTTTCTCCCATTCAGCAACAACCGACTGGCTTTCAAAGTTCATTTGGCGCTCCACAACAACAATTCCCACAGGCTACTGGCATCAATTCTTTCCTGCCTCCTCCTTTACTACCACAACCGACTGGCATGCCTCAGCAGCAACAACAGAACGGTTTCAGTTCTTTCACTCCTCCACCTATTCCTCCCATGCCTCAACAGAACACAGCGATGCCTCTAGTCCCTCAGAAGACTGGCCCACCACCACCAGTGAGATTCGGAGTGACGGGAGATAGCAAGAAGCTTATGCCTCAGGCAACGGGGCGGAGAGCGAATTTGTCTCAAGCTAGTATGAACCCTCTTTGACTTCTCATTTAAGCCTTTGCTAACCACTGATCAGCTCCCCAAAATCCCTTTGGTTATTAGTTGGTGACTTTGTACATTCACCAGGCTAGCGTTTGCTTTTTGTAGAGTAGGCATAGCTGAGCGTCGACTTGTTAATACCTTTCACGTTAAATCTTCTTCCCCTTCTTGTTTTATGTTGTGAACCAAAGCTCTTTTCACCAAAGCAGATAATTCATGGCTTTCGTTTTGACCTATTGTTAACATGGCAGAAGGAAAGTCTCAATCGAGTGACTTACTAGCATATATGTCCAGTCCTATTTGCTGATTCTGTAGCCTCCCAATGGTTTGATCGAGTGACACATCCTCGCATCTGACAATGAAATATGAGCAAGTATATCATGCCTTTCTATTCACATGAAGTTCGATGGTATCCAATTTGAAAGCTCTTCTTTCTCTTCTTCATGTATAGCTCATTCATAAGCTAGGTTTTGACATACTTTGACTTCGAAACTATGATACTAGCCAACCAACAAACTCTAAGCAATCTACGGTACATGACAGGCTTTACAGTTATACAACCATCAGAAGCTACCTACCTCTCTTATCTGACCTGACCCCTCAGCGTCAGTATCGGTGTTGCTTCATTAGCATTAGTGTGCGATATAGAAGAGCAAAATCAAGGAAAATACCAATCGGG
This sequence comes from Ploettnerulaceae sp. D365, assembly GCA_003988805.1. NCBI lineage: Eukaryota > Fungi > Ascomycota > Leotiomycetes > Helotiales > Ploettnerulaceae > Ploettnerulaceae sp. D365. Next base: position 50,876 of record QYAL01000002.1, read on the forward strand.
GAACGCCCTGGAATAGAGAACCTCGATCGTGAGTTTTTTTTTCTTCGAAACTTGCTACGCACAGGATATCGCTTTACTGTGTTTGAAACCAGCCACACTCCGCGTCTTGCTTGATTGATAACGTATTAAAAAGCCTCGACGTAGGAGGCTGTATTTCAAAACCTCTCCCTCCACCTACCAGCCTTGAACTTCGGCACCTACAGGCCACATCTCGCGAGCTGCAGATACAGTACGCATATTGAGCTTTGTATATCCTGTCATTGTAAACTATATTTTCAGTGAGGGGCCTTGTTTGCGTCAAAGCCCATCAGTAATCGAGATATAGATGTTGGGGGGGATTGATATGGTATGTGGCACGACGTGCCCTGCAGGATATTTAATTGGGGATTCGAGGTATGAGACATATATGTACATATAATTCGTAAATTCCATGTAAGCAAGGGAGTTGCGCTTGGGATATCCTGGGTGGTGTTGGTGCAGCACACTAATATACTCTGATTGGTATGTGCTATGCTATGCTAGGGTTCTTTTGTGATGGTTTCGGAAGGGTGGAAAATAGGTACAGTAATGTTACGGCTGGGAAGGAGAAGTCGGAGACAGGAGGAAATGAGGGGACAGAGGGACGGAGGGGAAGGAAAGTACTTTATAGAGCCTCTATATTATTTTATCTACTTAAACCGCTAGTGTTTTTTTATAAGATGATGACTACAGGTCTATCAAAGAAGAGTTTCGATATGCTCATGTCGTTTCTCTCACGGAGAATTCAAAAAAATTATCATATCAAAGAGAGCTAGTGTCGTCACATAATTATAGAGGGAAATATCCATTTGTCAATGTTCAATTACTGGTTCAATTTTAGATACATGCCGGCATTAGCGTCGGAGTTCCAACGTGCGGTTTCAACGCCAGAACCAATTCCCGAAGCTGAAATGGGACCAGCTGAAGATCCCCATAATTTTTTTTTGGAGGAGTCAACAAACAAATATTATGCATGAATGAAAAAAAGACATTGGTGATGAGAGCCATAACGCGATGTTCCAAGCCCCGAGGCTCCCTTTCGTAGTACCCAGACGCATGTGGGGTATCATTAACGCCATGAACGCCGATGCAATGCACCAATAGACGAAGAAATGGTTACAAGACACAGTTGTGAACGATTCGAGATGTCAGAAATTACTCAAATCCGCCAGAATAATTACGAGATCACTCTTGGAGAGGTGATGCTTCAAAAGCGATGTCCTGGTGGGGGAGGTTGTTGTGGCGTCTGCGATTGATTTTGACCCGGGAATCCAGGAGGAAAGGTAAAGCCGGGAGGAAACATTGGCATACCATTCGGTAGAGCCGGCATGGGGAACGGGAGACCTTGCATGCCAAAGGGAGGAATAGAAGGCATAGCGGGAGGACCACTGACAGCAGCAAATCTATCCTTTCGATCCTCATCTCGTCGGTCATGATCTGCAGCACCACGGCGGTAGCGTGGATTTTCGTCCTCTTCGCGGTCACGACTAGACCTAGGTCCATTGTTACCGCCCTTGTCTGTTTGCATGCGGCGACTAATGGCCTTCGAAGAAACGCCTTGACCAATCTCGATATCAGGTTCCTCGACGACCATACCAGACTCGATGGGTTTTCCACCACTGCCTCCATATTCGGCGCTCAACATCCATTTTCGGTCGGCATCCGTCAGCTTACTGATGGGAATGATGCTGACTCCGGTTTGGTAGTCGCTGCAGTCACGAGGGCCAAATCCAACGCCCCACCTCGTCTGTCAGGGAAGTAAGCACTTGCACAAAGAAAATGGATATTGGGCTTTCACTTACTCGCAATTGAGAATCAGGGACCCTATTCTTCTCCATGGCATCCTTAGCTGAAAGGGCATCTTGGCGACTAATCATCTTCACAAAAGCATGGCGCTTTTCTTTGTTGACTATGCAAGTTTGTACTTGACCATAGCGAGTGAAAAGATTTCTCAATTCATGCTCGGAAGATCTGATATCATTAGCAAGGCACTGGAGAGGGTGGCAAATTACTTACGTGACACCGCCAACAAATAGGGTACGGCTTAGAACTTTGGCTTGTTAGCAGGGCTCTTTATTAAGATGCATATTGGACTTGTACCTTTGATACTTCCTCTTGGGATGGTTGAATCATGACCAATCCATTTCTGAGTGCTATTAGTTGATCGAGGTGGTGTAGGGCTCTGAGCACGGCGTTGAGGGCTGCGTTGGCGATAATCATCTACACGCCCGCCCCGGCCTGCTCGACCACGTTCCTCGCCGCCTCGATGATGACCGAGAGAAGTTGCGTCGTAGTCAAAATTCTGCTCTTGACGCCTACCTGAGGCTGAGGAGTCACGGGCATTCCATTCTTGCTTGGGAGAGCGAGAACGGGAACGGCGGCGGAAACGGCCTTGGGGTGATCTTACGGCCTCATTGTATCCAGTGTAATCACGTGATTCCTCGGATTTAGCTCCCCAAACATTTTGAGCCGTGGCATTTGGGTTCTGAGCCGCAAACGATGGTGGAGGTGGGAGGCCGCCCGCACCTGGCGCAGGAACACCTTGACCCATAGTAGCAATGATACTAGCGATTCTGTCAGGCGTGATCCCTTGATCGGAGAGTGCCTTAATTAACATCAACTGCTGCTGCACAGCTGGATCGAATGCAGTTGGTGGAACTACTGGTGGAGCACCTGCATAAGGGATATCATTGGCATAGTTTTGTGCACCATTACTCGGTCCCTGTGTCTGAGGTGCGAAAGTGGTTGATGGAGCTGGCACGTTTACAGGCAGTGGTAGCGGATATGCAAGCTTGTTCAACGCTGGGACTTGCTGGGCGGGATTAATCTGGCCATTTGATACATTGTACGAGTTATCCACAGGTAATGGTGCAGGATTTGCAGGAGCAGCAGCAGCTGCTGCTGCGCTGTTTTGACGGGCCATGTTGGCAAGGACCTCTAAGATCGAGGAAGTTTGGCTGGCTGGTGCCGCAGTGTTGGCGTTCTGTACTAGCTGATTTCCTGAAAGCGACTTCTGAAGGTTTGGCGGTGGAGTTCCCGGAGGAGTTGTAGACACATCTGTAAAAATACGAAGAATGATTAGAAAATCCGAATCGCTTCCAGGGAGGAGAAATGCTGGCCGTCTTACTTTGTGCATTCAATTTATCCTTGATCGAGGTGAGCAGTTGCAAGGGGAAGGTCTGACTCTTTTCCCAGATGTCCAGAAGCTTTCTGATCTTCTCCTACAAGATAAACATATAACGTAAGTGGGGGTTCAGAATAGGGACATGCATTGCATTGTAGATATCTCCTCCAGGCAACACATGGGCGGTCGAGGTCTTGATAACCTCAAAGCCCACGTATCTACAGAGTTCAAGTATATGAGCGTACCTTTTGATCATCTGGAACAGAGGCGATTATGTCGTTCATAAGGACAGGGAGAAGTTCCTTTACTCTACTAACACCAGCAGCGAAGGTTCCATCTTGGGCAGCACTGTCTATAGGTTGTCCGGCGCTCTTGGCTTGTTCTACCCACTTGCGTGTTACGGAGTCTACAACGTATAGTACGCCCAGTTTGTGGGTTCCAGGGGCTTTCTTCAACTGCGTGTAGAGCTTTTGGATGAGTACAGATTCGGACTAAAAGGTGACGCTTGTTAGTATTCGATCTGTATAAGATGACAGTCCTGGGGAAGCTTACCTGAACGTTTGCGGTGCAAAGGGCAGTCAGGCTCTGAATTCGTGAACCCGAAACTCCTGGAGGTTTCAATAATAACATGGCTTGCAAGCCAGCTTCTAGATCTGCTACTGCAGATGACATGGTTGCCAAAGAACGCGATGCGTAATTGCTGTGTGGCAGCTCAGTTCAATCAAAGAAGATGTAGATGTGGTTGTGCGGAAAAACAGATCTCAGGTCTACTTCTATGCTCCGTTTGCTTGCAGCTCCTAGCCAGGAAATACAAGGCTACGATGAATGTGCGAAGGTGAATCTATCGTAATTACGAGTGCGTCCCGCACAGTGAATTGAATGCAGAAGGCCTAGGGCCACGACAAAGCTGAGCTCTATAGTTCGACAAGTCGGACACGTCGGCCGACGGCACACTTAGCAGCTTGCACTGCAGGAAAGTATCTGGATTAGCTGTGATACTTTTATAGAGACCATTCGTGATGTTGCGGACGAAGAGGGATGTTGGAGTTTGGAACACAAAGGTGAGGAGAGGCAGACTTTCTCTCCGCAGGTGCAACGCCGAACAAAGCTGAGTCAGCAAGAGAGTCCTCGACTGATCACGTGACTGTAAATCACCAGGGTGTGATTGTTTGCTTCAGGCTTCTAAAGAGCATGATAAACAGAAAGGTATACTTACAGAACTTTCGCAGTCAAAAGACGCGTCAACTTGGTGATATCTGGCGTTGGGTTCGTTCGGTTTGGTTCAATCCTTGTTTGTTGTGAGACCCGAATTGATCCTACTTCGTACAGTACTTTGTACGTCAGGGGGGGCCCTCGCTCTTGCCTCGGTGGCTCCTCGCTTACCAGGCTGTTCGGCGCGCCTGTTGGGAGGGTGAGGGTGAAGGTGCCGGTTACGGGTGGGACCTTCCCAAGCTGTTTTCTACCACTGGACCTGCGACCGAGAAATCTTTCTCCATCTTCTATAAACCCATCCGCACTTCCTTCCTTCCCTCCCTCCCTCACATACTCACACCACAATGGCGTCAGCACTTCGTCTTGGTTCATCGGCCTTGCGGTCTTCTCTCGCAGCTCCAGCTTTCAACATTAGAGTCGCTGCCTTCAATGGCTTGCGATACTACTCTTCGTCGAAGGCTCAGGTATGTCCCGTGCAACGAATCAATATATTCCGAAGCCCGCTGGAGCCCTCGTTAACACCAACTGTCTAGACTTTGAAGGAACGATTCGCCGAGCAATTACCAGAGAAGATCGAGCAGATCAAAAAGCTCCGAAAGTAAGATTCACAGGAAGCGCCTATTAACAAGTGTTCGTTTGTTAATTATAAATAGGGACTACGGATCCACGGTCATTGGCGAGGTCACCCTCGATCAAGTCTACGGTGGCGCTCGCGGGATCAAGTCGCTGGTCTGGGAAGGTTCAGTTCTCGATTCTGAGGAAGGTATTCGTTTCCGAGGAAAGACAATTCCAGAATGCCAGGAGCTTCTCCCAAAAGCCCCAGGTGGAAAGGAACCCCTACCAGAAGGTACTAGATGATAAGCCCTCTGATCGAGAACAATACTGAATTATTCCATAGGCCTTTTCTGGCTCCTCCTGACCGGCGAGGTCCCAACTGAGCAACAAGTTCGTGACCTCTCTGCCGACTGGGCCGCCCGCGCCGAAGTTCCAAAGTTCGTCGAGGAACTCATTGACCGATGCCCGAACGACCTCCACCCAATGGCACAATTCTCGATTGCCGTCAATGCTCTTGAGCATGAATCTGCTTTCGCCAAGGCATACGCTAAGGGCATGAAGAAGACCGAGTACTGGGGACACACCTTCGAAGACTCCATGGACTTAATTGCCAAGCTCCCAACTATCGCTGCTAGAATTTACCAAAATGTCTTCAAGGGAGGAAAGGTTGCCCCAGTCCAGAAGGATAAGGATTACAGTTTCAACTTTGCCAACCAACTTGGCTTTGCCAACAACGCTGATTTCGTTGAGTTGATGAGACTCTACCTCACCATCCATACAGACCACGAGGGTGGTAATGTCAGTGCCCACACTACTCATCTAGTTGGCAGTGCTCTCAGCTCTCCCATGCTCTCCCTTGCTGCCGGTCTCAATGGTCTTGCCGGTCCTCTCCACGGTCTTGCTAATCAAGAAGTCTTGAACTGGCTCACCAAGATGAAGGCTGCAATTGGCGATGATCTTAGCGACAAGGCTATTACCGACTACCTCTGGTCAACACTCAAGGCTGGCCAAGTTGTTCCTGGATACGGACATGCTGTTCTCCGCAAGACTGATCCTCGCTATATGGCTCAGCGAACATTTGCCGAGGCTCATCTTCCCGAAGGTTAGTTTATTCCACTTTGACACTCCATTACTCGTCATGCAGTCGAGGAGGCAAACGCATAATTAATAAACCATGGGAAAATCATCTGCTGACTTTATTGCTCAAAGACCCCATGTTCAAGCTTGTCTCTCAAGTCTACAAGATCGCTCCAGGTGTTTTGACCGAGCACGGAAAGACCAAGGTAGGTCCCGCATCTCAATCGCCCAAACAGTTTTAGATGCTGACCTGTATCTGTAGAACCCCTTCCCTAATGTAGATGCCCACTCTGGTGTTCTTCTGCAGTACTACGGCCTAACTGAAGCCAATTACTACACTGTTCTCTTCGGTGTTTCGCGTGCTATCGGTGTCCTTCCTCAACTCATCATTGACCGTGCAGTTGGTGCTCCTATCGAGCGACCCAAGTCTTTCTCTACTGAGAAGTGGGCTGAGATCGTTGGAGCTAAGTTGTAAACATAATTGGGTGGTGGATTACGGATGGCGCGGGCTTGTACGAACAATTGGATTCATAGACGGGACATATGGGCGAAACGCACTTCACTGTACCTTATACTTCAGCGTGCTCGTGCTTTTTCTGCAGCTATGCCTGACTAATGAATCTCCTTTCGTCCTTTAGTCTTCCGTTCAGCATTGTGATAGTAACTCTGAAATGCATAGCAAACCCCCATGACTCCCGAATTTTCAGTTCGGCCCCTTTTTGAAATCTCAAACATAATTTCCCCCTAACTCCCCGTGCTCACAAATGCCCTGGTTACCATATGTCCCGAGGCGTTGAACTGCAAGCGATCCAACAAATTTACTCAACAAGGCAGAACCGACACAAGCTTGCTTAATTGGGATAGCGTTCTTAATTCCCCTGAGCCTCCTCGTGGAAGGGGAGGCAGAGGTCTGCGCGAAATAGTTTACTTATGTATACCAGTTAGAATTACTTGACTTAACTACAGAACAAAAAACTCGCCGAATTGATCTGACAATTTTCCAGCTTCTCGTTGTTGAGAAAGCAAGCAAAGCCTCCTCGGACTCGTTTGTAATCCACCGGACTACACATCTGCAACAGCCGAGATACGTGTCAGATCTTATTTCGGGTGCACCCGTTGCATTCCTCTTCTTCTCTCGAAGCTACAGTAGTACACAGTAACAATCTGCGACGAAGCAACCTCATCCCTTGGTCAGGGCCCCTCAACACACAATTTACACCCACGATGTCAGTCGCACCCAGTAACCAACAGCTCGAGAAGAAGCCCGTCAAGTTCAGCAATTTGCTGCTTGGGGCTGGGCTCAATATGTGAGTCCACTGCCATTTTTAATCCGTGGAGGCTGCATTCTAATGCGATGAAAGGTTCGAAGTCACTACTTTGGGACAGCCGCTGGAGGTCACGAAGACAACCATGGCAGCGAACAGAGGTGATACCTTTGCTACTGCTATGACCAGAATCTGGGGTAGAGGTGGTGTTCTTGGCTGTAGGTTTGAAATTTCCTCTCCACGCAGCATCTGCGTCAACGGCGCAGACCGCTAACTTCTCTTGTCTACGAACAGTCTACCAAGGTCTCATTCCGTGGGCCTGGATCGAAGCCTCTACCAAGGGTGCCGTCCTCCTTTTCGTAGCCTCTGAGGGGGAGTACTACGCTCGTACATTCGGCGCTGGGGATTTCACCGCCGGGATCAGTGGTGGTATCTTGGGAGGAGTCGCGCAGGCATACGCTACAATGGGATTCTGCACCTGCATGAAGACAGTCGAGATTACGAAGACGAAGCTCGCTGCCACCGGTGCCAAGCCCCCCGGCACCTTTGCAACTTTCATGGATATTTACCGTAAGGAAGGTATCAAAGGAATTAACAAAGGGGTCAATGCCGTTGCCATCCGCCAGATGACCAACTGGGGATCCCGCTTCGGTCTCTCTCGTCTTGCAGAGCAGGGAATCCGCAAGGTAACGAATAAGGAAGATGGAGGCAAGCTCAGCGCTTGGGAGAAGATCTTGGCGTCTGCTCTCGGTGGTGGTCTTAGTGCCTGGAACCAGCCTATTGAGGTCATCCGAGTTGAGATGCAGAGCAAGACTGAAGATCCCAACAGACCCAAGAAGATGACTGTGGGTAACACGGCTAAGTATATATACCAGAATAATGGGTTTAAGGGATTGTATCGTGGCGTTGTTCCACGTATTGGGTTAGGCGTTTGGCAGACTATCTGCATGGTTGCTATGGGGGATATGTAAGTTCCCTTCCCCACGGGGAGCGGTGAGTGGATTATTATGGGGCACTTTGCTGACAGCATTTGGAACAGGGCCAAGACATACGTCGAGAAACTCACGGGTGAGCAGGTCACGGCTAAGCATTAGAAGGCCTTTTCCTGGGATCATACGGCTTTTGTCCCAGGGATATCTTACAATTTTTGGGACGAGGTATGGATTCTATGCTAGAACAGCAGGGACCAATGCGTCGTCAGTGGTTAGAACATCTTAACATTTTCTTCTTCTCGTCGCGTTTTGTGTTTAGAGAGCAGTGATATTAAGAAATACGGATAGGCCGTTGTAGAGCGTAGCCTAAGAAATTAATGTATTTTAATGTTGTGAACTTCTGTTGCATGAATGCATATCCGGCGTCTCAGAACATAAAATCTTTTTAGCTCCCTCTCTCAATCCCAAGCTCACAACATTGTAGCTAGTGCTACTTACTATACATGAGTACCCTATGCAACTCTCTCTTGCTCATTTACACCACAACTACAGTATATATGCAAGAAAAAAAAATCGGTCTTAATGCATACATATACATACATACCATAGAAAAGATCCCTCCTGAAACAACTCTGTAGCAAAATAAACCCTTTTCCTACTTACCTACCAACCGATGACGATGGAAAAGAAAGAGAAGGAAAGAAGCTCGACGAATGGAAGTTTACGTCAAAATTAAAATCCTATCATATAAGTATCTTTCTCTTGATGGTTTATATAATAGCTAGCCCCTGCAAACTCCACATTGAGAAAAACGCAATTCATAGTAAACTTGTTAGCTAGCTTTAAATGGTATATGTATCAGGAATCAGGGAATCAACGTATTCGTAAATCATTATTGGCAGTAGAAGGGGGAGTGAAAGGGATCTTGGATCTGTATGTATGTATGTGCGGAGAAGAATATAATTAACCAACTCACTCTATATATAAGCAAGACGAGCATTTCCCTAGATAGATGAACGATGAACTTTTTTTTTCAGAGGAAGGGATTCGGTGCTGTGTTTGTGTTATGTTAATGTTGCGTGTGTGCAAGGAGTTGCGTTGCGTTGAGTTGGGATTGGATGGGGGGTTTTGTTTTGTTACTATGGTGATGTTGATGATGATTTTCAGATTGGAAGTTCTTCTGATATATGATGTGGGGTATAAGAGGTGGGTTGGTTGGTTATTTCTTGGAAATCGGAATTAGGTACTGAGATATAAGTAGCATGCATATTGTCTTTCCCTCTCTTAACTATATGTGGTATGTATATATCCGTAAAGGATGGCTAGGTGGGGAAGAGGATTTGTCAGGAGGAGTAAGTGTTGAGGGGAAGAATGAAAGTGATATGTTGATGCTACATGTACCTCCAAAACAGCACCAGCTGCAGTTTACAGTACAGCATCTCGAGATATCAAGTCCTGTCAGCCCGACGGCGACTATTGGAAATACGGTATACCATTTGCAATATAAAGGCATCCAGGATCGAGGAAAGTGCAATACCACATGCCCAGACGCTTATGATCACTTCAATGGCTTTCTTGTCTTGCACTTTTGATATTTAAATACATGGATTATATAATTCCCGCACTGGAAAAGAAATACGAACCAAGCTACTGTTAGTACCTACTTTCTCTCCTTGAAATATAAATTATAATCAGCAGATTATCAAAGCGACGAACACTTATCGGTCACAGGTTGTTGTCTCGTGTCTGGAACTAGAAACATTTCCAATTCATCTTAAGGGTATGTATGGCTACGGACAAGGATTACTGTACTGTATGTAGTATTTCCAGGAGCGCTAAGTCTAACGGTTGAACCCTAGCACCAAGATGGGGATGTAGATATAGGGATAGATTCAGCCGGGGGGAGGGGGCTTTGCGCTAGAAGGGTCATGGAATATACTAGCGGGCCTTAATTGGGAAGGGTAACGGCAACGGTAATTCGTGTAAGTTGTGTGTGAGATCTTTGCAGAGAAATAATGCCTCATACTGTAGAAGAAAAATATTGGAAAGAATGATCTGTCAGTATTGGTATTAGCTAATTAGCTGCTGTGCCTGAAAAGGGGGGGGGGGGTCTGCTGTTGTCGTGCTGCAGATATATGTAGTAGTGGTGGTGGTCATATGAGGAGATTTTGAGGTCTAGGGGTCGATCTTTGTACATGTGTTGAAGCTTTGTTTGAGTTGGAGGGCGTTGTTGGCATTGCTGGGCAGTGGGATGGTCGTGCTGCCTGAGTGATGTTGTGTTGGGGATTGAGGTATTGAGGTATCGTGAGATTATGTGGGCGTTTGAAGGTGTCTGATTGGGGTGAATAATGCGTGTGGGTAGGTATGAGGTGGCTTTGTATATGGAGGAGTACTAATATTTGGAATCTTGTTAATTGGCCGTTTCGAGTGCTATGCTGTGATGATTTCTCTGATTTCATGCGAGTATTGATATTGGAATTGCTTTTCACCTGTCCAATGGAAAACCAGCCTGGGTAATAATCTGCCCAAAGAACCTGAGTTCTGCTTCGCTGGTTACTGTACTGATGTGGGGTCCCGTTACCACAAACTTAGCAACAGTATGAATTGCGTTACTAATATAAGCATCTTTTGCTGAAATTGGTACTCGAGAGGACTTACTAGGTCATGGAGTCTCACAGATGTGTGTAGATCACAGTCCTGGCATTGTGTGAGGTAGGATTCTTGGCTGTACGGGGTAGCTGATTGATGATTCGAGTATCGAGAGTGACTTTGCGGTCTTGGCTCCCTGAGGCCCTCATTGCGACTATTATTGTCCAAGCCAGAAGATCTATCTGGAGTTACTGTATGTTGTCTCACAACTTCGGCCATCAAGGCGAAAGGAACATCGTCGCTCCGGCCTTGGTGTCGGGATGTAATCGGTCTGGAAAGCGCCCAGCTTCTGATATCAATTGAGCCATTTTGATTATCCCCCAGATGAGTTATTTTCTGGTTTGAATGACGTTGCGCCGGGGAATGTAACATTATTTTACGTTTTTGAAGCCGTGGGTTGGTTGTAGAGCTGAATATGATATCTCCCCTCTACCAACAAGAAACTGATTGATCAGTGAAGCTTTTTCTTAGGGTTGCTTGGTTCCTTGTTTGTACCATCGTTATGTTATCCGCCTGCATTGTGTTTGCGTCCGCCTATCTCTTGGTATTTCTTGGCCTTGAACTTCCTCGAGGGTGTGAGATTCCGTGTCCCTAAAGGGGAACCCGAGTAGGATATGAATGATGAAAGTGTTGCTCAAGTAGTAGCACATGGTGTTATCGCCAAGAAGGAGAGCCATTTCTACCACTGTAGATGTGGTGGTTCGTCCAGAGTGGAATGTCAAATGCCTCAGCTCTAGGTCATTCGAAGTCATCCAAAAAATGGAATATCTCCTCATGATCCCTCAGCCCTCAGCCCACGGTCCGTAGTGGCCGTTTTTAGGTCGAGCAAGTCCCCACAAATCAGCATGAGGAGACTGCCGAGGCGCTACTGTAAAAGTACTGTAACCCAACCCACGACCATCCCCACAGCGTACAAAGCACTTTGTACTAGCCAAAGCTCAAGTACTTTACCTTACCTTACCTTACCCTGGAGCTGTGAATAGCGGATCACATATCGTACATCATACTGAAGTGTCATGTCACGCCACAGGAAAAAAAAGACAAAAATGATGTTGGGGATGTCCTGTAGATTTCCTACGTTGTGAGTTAGATAACATAGATACAAACCCGCTGCTTTGCAGTTGCAGCTTGGGCTTGGCATATCAATGAAGCGTTTGTGTAGCCTATAATTTCGGAAACGTGGAGTATTTAGATGACGCACCGGTCTGGTACGGCTCTTTTCAGAAACCCTAGCCAGCTATAGGTCTAGGTTCAGATATGTGTACTGTAGATGTTTAGCACATGTTCAAGTGGTGTGGTTCAGAATGGATCCATGACGAACTTGTTGGAATTGAATTACCTAGTAGGCACGTTAAGACCCGATTATAGCTTAGTGCCTTTGTTAAATTGTGTTATTACCATTGAAGTGACGCTGCTGTAAGGCTTTTCCTGCTTTGTATGTTACATGCTGCAGATGTGGCACGGTGGGGTACAGTAGCTGGCTATAGCTAGCTGTTGGCTTCTCACACGCACTATCGCATACTATTACTTTGAATTACATCAAAGAAACAAGGAGCTGCAGCTTGCAGACTAGACTGTCTTATTCAAGACCTTTTTTTTCAATTCTTAAGACCTAAATATTTTAGTACAGCACTTGGTCGATGGCAGCCCACTCGAGCTTTAAATAGTGATAAGCGAGACACCCGGCCGCTCTTTCCTCATGCTCCAAATACTGTACCTATAATTCTCCATTGCCCGATCCCACATCCTTCATCCCACAACCTTCGAATTTCACATTTACATCGACCTACCTCTTCATACATAGTCGCCCAATAGTGGCTACTTTCTCTCCTATTAATCACGTTTCGACCCACCTCTATCCTCAAGTTCTCCATTTCTCTTTCTCCAACAGTCGCTCTCCTAGAATCACTTCTACCTCTCCCGAGTAGCAATTCACATCTTTTCCTTCCTAAATATTGACCTTCCCCTACCTCACAGCAATGGCGGACACACATGGTGCTATAGGCACGCACTCGAGCACTACTTCATCTGACAATCCAAATCACTTGAATACAACTATCGAGTCAGGGACTTTCGACGAGAAGCCAGAGCACTACGATGACCCTGCCGCAGCCAAGAAACCAATCGATGAGGACGAGGAAGACGAGGATATGGACGCTCTGATCGACGAGCTCGAATCTCAAGATGGCCATGCCGAAGATGAAGAGGAGGAAAGCGAGGCTACTCCTGCCGGCGGACGGGTCATCCCTGAGGATCAGCTCCAAACGGATACTCAAATTGGTCTGACAGAATCCGAAGTCCTCTCTCGTCGTAAGAAGTATGGCTTGAATCAAATGAAGGAAGAAAAAGAAAACTTGATCCTCAAATTCCTGGGATACTTCATCGGTCCTATCCAGTTTGTCATGGAGGTATGGTTCGCGTTTTGTTTATAGTTTCCTCGTTTGCAACTCCTGTTTCCGAGCAGCTGCTATTGACGAAATGTCCCAAGTCCATGTCTTTCCTCCATGTTTTCTCTCACAAGCTACAGGCCAGCATGGAATGCGCGTCCATGCTGGTCTCGCTCTGCAGGGAGCCAGAACGCAAAAGTTTCTCTGCATGGGATGTGCTAACAATAATGATTGTGATAGGCCGCTGCTGTACTTGCTGCAGGTCTCGAGGACTGGGTCGATTTTGGTGTCATCTGCGCCTTGCTTTTGCTCAACGCAGCTGTCGGTTTCATTCAAGAGTTCCAGGCCGGATCAATTGTCGACGAACTGAAGAAGACCTTGGCCTTGAAAGCTGTTGTTCTTCGTGATGGACGGCTTTTCGAAATCGAGGCCGCAGAGGTTGTCCCTGGTGATATTCTCCAAGTTGAAGAGGTGAGCCTTCTAATCGGCCCTCAAGTACGTTAAGTATCGAGTTGATGCTAACAATAAAATCATAACAGGGTACTATTATTCCCGCAGATGGTCGCATTGTCACCGATGATGCCTATCTCCAGGTCGACCAATCTGCCATCACTGGCGAGTCTCTGGCAGTCGACAAACACAAGGGTGATCAGTGCTTTGCATCTTCTGGTGTCAAGCGTGGTGAAGCCTTTATGATTATTACAGCCACTGGTGATAATACCTTCGTTGGTCGTGCCGCTGCTCTTGTCAACCAAGCTTCTAGCGGAACTGGCCATTTTACTGAGGTCTTGAACGGTATTGGTACGGTTCTGCTGATTCTCGTCATCTTCACCAATCTGGTCGTCTGGATCTCGTCCTTCTACCGTTCCAACCCAATTGTCTTGATCCTCGAGTACACCCTTGCTATCACTATCATTGGTGTCCCTGTCGGTCTCCCAGCCGTCGTAACTACAACTATGGCAGTAGGAGCTGCATACCTGGCCAAGAAAAAAGCTATTGTTCAGAAACTATCAGCGATTGAGTCTCTAGCTGGTGTTGAAATTCTTTGCTCTGACAAGACTGGGACCCTGACCAAGAACAAGCTATCTCTCGCCGAGCCATTCACCGTTCCTGGCGTCGAACCAGAGGATCTCATGTTGACTGCTTGTCTTGCTGCTTCTCGCAAAAAGAAAGGTATTGATGCCATTGACAAGGCTTTCTTAAAGGCCCTTCGGTTCTACCCACGCGCCAAGTCTGTTCTGTCAAAGTACAAGGTCCTTGAATTCTATCCGTTTGATCCTGTCTCTAAGAAGGTCCGAGCCGTCGTCGAGTCCCCCCAGGGTGAGAGAATCATTTGCGTCAAGGGCGCACCACTCCCCGTCCTGGAGACTGTCAAGGAGGATCACCCCATCCCCGAGGAGGTTGATCAAGTCTACAGGAACAAAGTCGCTGAATTTGCTACCCGTGGTTTCCGTTCCCTCGGTGTGGCTCGTAAGCGTGGAGAGGGATCCTGGGAGATTCTTGGCATTATGCCCTGCTCCGACCCTCCTCGTCACGATACTGCCCGTACTATCAGCGAAGCTAAAACACTTGGTCTCTCAATCAAGATGCTAACCGGAGATGCTGTTGGTATTGCTCGCGAAACTTCACGCCAACTTGGTCTTGGAACAAACATCTATAACGCTGAGCGACTCGGTCTCGGTGGTGGAGGAGATATGCCAGGTTCCGAGGTCTATGATTTCGTCGAAGCTGCTGATGGATTTGCTGAGGTTTTCCCTCAGCACAAGTATAACGTCGTTGAGATTCTTCAGCAGCGTGGGTATCTTGTTGCTATGACTGGTGATGGTGTCAATGATGCCCCATCTCTCAAGAAGGCGGATACTGGTATTGCTGTTGAGGGTGCTTCCGATGCCGCTCGTTCCGCTGCTGATATCGTTTTCTTGGCTCCTGGTCTTGGGGCGATCATTGACGCTCTCAAGACATCCCGACAAATTTTCCACCGCATGTACGCCTACGTTGTCTACCGTATTGCTTTATCCATCCACTTGGAGATTTTCCTTGGTCTCTGGATCGCCATCTTGAACAGATCTCTCAATATCGAGTTGGTTGTCTTCATCGCTATTTTCGCTGATGTAGCTACCTTGGCTATTGCTTACGACAATGCGCCATTTTCCAAGACTCCAGTCAAGTGGAATTTGCCAAAGCTTTGGGGTATGTCCATTCTACTCGGTGTTATTCTTGCGATTGGTACTTGGATTACTCTGACTACTATGATTGCGCGTGGCGAGAATGGAGGCATTGTTGAGAATTTCGGTAACATCGATGCGGTCGTCTTCCTGGAAATTTCTCTCACCGAGAACTGGCTAATATTCATCACACGTGCCAATGGTCCATTCTGGTCTTCACTCCCCTCGTGGCAATTGACTGTAGCCATTTTGGCCGTCGACATTCTTGCCACGCTTTTCACGATATTTGGCTGGTTCCTCCACAGTAACACCTCCATTGTTGCCGTTGTCCGTGTTTGGATCTTCTCGTTCGGTATCTTCTGTATCATGGGAGGTGTTTACTATCTTCTCCAGGACAGCTCTGGCTTCGACAACCTCATGCATGGAAAGTCACCTAAGAAGAACCAGAAGCAACGGTCGTTGGAAGACTTTGGTGAGGAGCCCCCGCATGCGCCCCTTAGTTTTGAGTAGTCTGAACTAACTGTTTCATAGTTGTCTCGCTTCAACGTGTGTCGACACAACACGAAAAATCGGCCTAAACACAACCGAATCACAAGCGGACGCGTATCGTGTATGGTCGGTCGCTGTCTGTTGAACAGGTAATTCCTCTAATTGTGTTTGCATTGCCAAGTTATGACTTGCACTGTACATTCGCTGAGATGAATTCTTGGAGTCGGCAAACCATTGTTCTTCTGTCGAAAATACTCGCCGAACTCCGCACTTCAAGGTCGAGGACAACAGTGTACAGTATCTGGGAGAGAGGAGACGTGCGTTGGACTGTCATTTTTTTCTTCCTTGCTTCAAGTACCCGGCGCATATGTTTCCTAGAATCCTAATAAAAGATAAATTAGACCTTAATCAGTGTGCGAAATAGATTGTTAAGATCAAAGGTTTATATTCTGGAGCCAAATCAACTCGAGATGCGATATGAATAAATATCAGCGAGAGACGTTGAACGAGAACGATGAAGTCAAGATATCTAGACCCACTAAAGAAGACCGATTTGGCTCTAAAAGCGAGTGGTGTAGTAATCAATCAGACGGGATAGGCCTGCAAGCCCCAAGCTCAAGCCTAGTTCAGACAATGTACTTACTCATCACTATGAATCTCCCCCCTCCCATAAAATTGAGAAGTGAGTTTTTGGCACGAGTGTTTTTTTCCGGGGGAAATTTATCTATCTATGAAATGATTGATTGAGAGGATCGGTTTGAGATGGGTAAAGTTAAGCAGGGGAGGAGAGGAGAGGAGAGGAGAGGAGTGGAAATGTTTTTCTTTCGTTGCGGGTATAGAATAGTATCAATCAGCAGCAGGTATCATACAGTACTAGTAGTATGGAAAGAAGAATTCGTGTTACAGTAACTACCGTAATTTAATATTTCGCACGCTCAATAGTAGGGTCGCACTTTATCACTCATAGCGTTTATCTTTTGCGTGGAATGCATACTGTGCTCAGACCTAGTATGATTTGATTTGCATGACGCAATTTGAGAGTAAAAAGTATATCTAGACAGGGAACAAAATGTGTGGATGAAGTATTGTCAGGTGTTTATTTAACTGTTGTTTTGTTTTGTTTTACATTGATTTTGATACGTATGTAGGTAACAAGATTTAAATGTGATTTACTAACGCTGTATATCTAGATGTCCGTTCCTCCTATTTTCCTGTGCGTACGAAACAATGACTCGTCGCATAGGAGTCCTGTCCAACTGCCCTGGCCCATGCCCATACCTATGATGCCACCCAAGAAAGATCGAATTAGAAATACTATGGTTTGGACATATATAGATAACTAAGATGTACTTGTCTATAGCTTGGCCTTCGGTCTCTCCTCTGCTAGAGACTCTTCGTACATCTGGTCGATCTGGGCGCGGAATTTCTTTGCTGATTGGGGGCGTTTGAGTTTGAGTCTATGGTTTCTGGTCAGTTTTCCGATTCGCTCACGTCATATCATGTCATATTGTTTTCCTTCTTGAGGTTGCACTGAGAGAGAGGAGGGGCGGGAAGAGTACTTACGTAGGAGTCAACAACTCATTTTCAATCGTAAACGGCTCAATTTCCAAATGTACCGCTCGAACTTTCTCATAGCTGTTAAACTTATTATTCTTCCCGATCTTCTCCAATTGCTTCACCACCGCCTTCTTGACCTTCACATCTTTGGCAGCAGCCTTCACAGCCTCGATATCATCCGCCTTGATAGTCTTCTTCAATACCACGCTAGCGAATGGTGCGAAGTTAACGGGGTCGATGCCGAGGACCGAGACAAGGAAAGCTTGCGTCGAGTCGCCGTGCACAAAGGCTTGTGCGATGATGTTCATATTGGCCATATAAACATTTTCAATGCGCTCTGGGGAAACATACTCGCCTTGGGCAAGCTTGAGAACATTCTTCACGCGATCAATGATCTTGACTCGGCCCATACTATCGATTTCTGCGATATCACCAGTGCGTAACCAGCCGTCCTCGATGATGGCTTTCTTGGTTTCAGTTTCGTTTTTATAGTATTCACGGAAACGGGCTACGCCTCTCATGAGCAGCTCGCCGCGGGGGTTGGGCGAGTCAGTGACGAGGTAATCCATGTCTGGGACAGATTGTAGACACGCTTCCATGCTTACACCTAGAGCACCGCAGTTTCCGGACGAAAAGTCGCCTTCTAGTTGAGCAAGGCCAACAGCGTAGGATTCTGTGAGGCCGTAACCTTGAATAAAATCATTACCGAAGGTGGCGCGGAGGAATTGTTGGAGCTTGGGATCGATGGGCGCAGAGCCGCTGACCATGCCACGGCATCGCTGAAGCCCGAAGGCGCTGGCTACTTTTGGGGTGAACACCCGATCCCAGAATATGTGCTTATTGGTTGCCTGTCCTGGAGGAAGGTTCATAGAGGCGAGCTTCGTGCTGATTACATGACGTCCCATTGCACCTTTTAGACCTGGAGCGTCGAGGGTTGCGGCTCGCAGTGCAGAACCGAATCTGTTGTAGATTCGGGGAACAGAATTGAAACCGGTTGGGCGTAGGAGCTTCATGTCATCGACTAAGCCCAAGATATCACCGCGGAAATATCCGATCGCTGCTCCAGCAGAGAGTGCACCATGCTCAGCTACTCTTTGATAGATATGAGCCAGGGGTAGATATGAAATTAAGACATCAGATGGCATGGTATGACTGGTAACCCGAGCAATTGCAGTTGCCGCAGCCGCATTTGCATGTGTCAGAACCACGCCCTTAGGATGGCCAGTCGTCCCTGAGGTGTAGTTGATGGTAATAATATCGTCAGGCCTAGGAGGATTCACAGAACGGCCCGACTTGGCTCCCAGAGCTTCGACATCTCCAATATAGTGAATCGAGATACCCGCATCAGCAGCCAGAGCATTCAAGATTGCCGACTTGGAATTCCCAGGAACCTCTCCGGCATCCAATGGATCAAGACAGATTATGAGCTTCAAAGACGGTATCCGAGGAGCAAGCTTTAATAGCGTTGGAATGTGTGGGAGACTCGTAATAACGCATCTGAGCAGCGAATGATTGACGATGTATTCGGTAGTCTCCGGACCGAGTGTTTCGTAAATAGATACCGTATAAAGCGATTGAGATTGGCAACCCAAATCTTCATCTGTCAGCCAAGCTTCGGTTTGCATTGAGGGGTTCGACCTTACCAGAAATCTGCCATTCAGGACGATTTTGACACCACAATCCAACACCGTACTTTTCTTCCGTAACACCTGCCTGCTTATGTAGCTCCACCACACCAGCGCCAAAATTCTTTCTTCGAACCGCCAGTTCAGCATACGTGAGCCATTCGTACTTGTTTGCATATGTTTTTGTGATCGGATCATACGGCCGATGCCCTAAGGATCTCGCATTAGGACGCCTCTTGACGGTGGACTCAAAGATTTCGTGGGCAGTGAGAGCTTTAGGGTCTAAAGATTCAAGTAGAGGACTGTCGACGAATCGCCAGTGTCTGTATATCGCTGTGCGGCCTTCCTTCTCGCTCCCTGGAATCGGCAGAGAATAGGGTGTTCCTGGTGGTGGCGGGACTCGCAGCGCCGTGACGAGAGCATCTGGATCTACCGGAGTTGGGGCCATGATTGCTGACTTCGCAGATGCAAAAGGGAATCCTGTGATGGAAAAGTGATTAGTTGGGAATGCAGAGGTGGTAGACGTATTGGAGCTTACTCAATCAAATCTCAGTTCGAGCTGAATGCTTGGTAGAAATGGGAAATCTAAAACAGAAGCACCGACATGCGTTGTATTATTTAGTCTTGTCTCGTAACAGGAGTAAAAGAGACAGAGAAGGAGAAGAAAAGCTAGTCCAGCATGTACGTCTGAAGGGTCATTCGATCATCCTAGATTCTTGCCTTGTGATGCCTTGCGATGCCTTGCATTGCGATCGGATTGGGTTTACAAGCTCAAATCCAGCTTTGGGCCGAGGCTCGCGGTTCGGTTCCACTCAGATACCCATACGCCAGTAAGAAGACACCGGGGCGGCCGAAGAGTCCTCCGTACTTGCATAAAACATCTCCTCCCTCTCCTATATACTTCGTAATTCCTCAGATCACAATCCTTTGCTTGAGGATGAGGACTTAAATGGTTTACAGTATGTACGAAGTACTATGCGTAGATATTTTGACCTTGAGATTGACGTCGTCTTGATAATTCTCCGGGTTTGTCGCTGAGTGATCGACCGTACGAAATACTTCGTACATCCACTTCACATGCTTTCAACCCCTTGACCGTGGACACAAGCACTGTGCATTGGCTGCTGACCCGTCTTATGGTTCCGGGTAAGTTTGGAGTGATACGCCCATCGGTCGCTTGGCTGGGCCGAACAAGCCGAATCACTGGATGCCTCATTGGTAGGAGGCGTAGTCACATGCATCTTTCTCCAACATGGTCGAGGTCGATGATAATGATAATGCGGGAGTCTGGAGGCGGGGGATACGGGGAATGGCCTACTCGTAAAACACGGGGAACTACGTAGAGAATGTGATTGGGTGGAGTGATACTGTGATGGCCTGGTTGGAGGAGCCATAAAGGTCAAAAGGGGTTTGCCAGACTCTTGAGACTCGGCAAATGGCATCTTGGAGGTAAACATTGTAATGGAACTCAAATCTCTTAGCAGGTATTTACCTTTATTTAAAACCATACTCCAATCTCTATGAACGGTGGTTCCAAAAGGATAATCATCAATATGGCTGAAGGAAACTAAATACTATTCCCCGATATAGCTACCTTTGGGAGCTCGCCAAAATTTCCAACAGAAACCTCGAACGCCAAGTTACTTGTTGCTCGTGCTCCAGTAGGATCTCATCGCCTCCCATCGCCTCCATCACATATCCTTTTATTTGAAAACCCAATCAGACCAGAATGAGAGTGCTATTGATGTAGAGTATACGGAGATAGGCATATCACCCTCTTCCAAAGTGTCAGCTTATAATTACATCTCCACCGACAACTATCTTGGTGCGAGAAATTGAACTCTGATGGGAGAATGGGAATCTCTATCAAGCAAGACAATGAGTCGGCCGAGGATCATATAGATCGAGGCGGCAATGAATGGAGAGCGCAGAGAGGCAGAAGACTCTGCATGACATAGAGACTAGCTGTCCATTCTCCATTCTCTTGTCCAGAATACTACAGTAATGTAATTTATCATTGCTTTTATTACAAATTACAAAGATATGTAGAACATATCAGCGGTAATTAAGACGGAGAGATTAAGGGATTGCTTAAGCGCCGCTGATGACGAAATGGATGAAGTACCAAGTCCTACAGTAGTACTTCTGACGAAGTAAAAGAGGTGAAGGCCTGACGAGATCTGAAAGAGGACAAGGAACACCATCACAGAAACTTTCTTTGGTTCACAGTGATAGAGACGGCGTTTTTCTCCTACTGCAGACAGTTCAAACAATATCAAAAATTGGCCTGAAGTCTGCAGAAGGTACCGGTGGAGCCACTCAACCACGTCTGTATATTGATTTGAAGAGAAATGTTTGGAGGACGGGTTAGAGGGTGGTGCTGTACAGTATTGATGAACATGAGTGATGAAAAGCGAGTGAAGGAAAGTCAATTGCAGGACAACGCGAACATGTAGCTATACATAATGGCTGAGACTGCTCGACTGTGTCGCTATATATGACAAAGCAAGCGATGCGTATATCACTAACAAAAAATCTTAACTGATAACGATGACTCAATTGTATAAAGAAGAAAAACAAATCCCTCCAATAATTACACCGTCACGAATTTTGTATTGCTCGTATCTCTCCCCATCACATCGATACGTACCTTCGTATCTCCCCGATTTCATTGGTTTGATAGCCGAGGGCCATCAACCTTCTTGAGACACGGGCATGGAGCTCAGGCCGCAGGCAGGAGGCTTCGTTCGACTCGCATCCAGCTCGTACTTTTCGCATCGAAATACCTAAGCAAAAGTTTCATGCAATCAACCGCTGCCCGCTCGGTCAGCATTGTTGCGCAGCGAGGTTTCGTACGATCGTATTCACAGGTTGGTTCGGATTCCTAATGCTCGCACTCTCGGCATCTCTTGATTGTCGAAGCAAGGACCAATACTCGAGCACCCTCCGTGCCGCACACCATGGAGCCTGACACTCCCATGAACAACAACAGTAACATGAAGGCCTGTGCACGCAAAACCCACCGGAAGACGAGGACGGGATGTAGGACTTGCAAGCAGAGGAAGATCAAGGTGCGTTCAGTATCATTAGCTCACCTCCTTTATGTTTATTATATGTTTGAAATAAACGGAGCAGCCGGAGATATATTGCTACAATAGGTCACGCCAAACAACGCGTGTCAACCCCACGTAATTCAAGTGTGTTATCACGCATAGTTGGCGTTTGATTGGAGTTGCCGATTGACGATGATCTACTCAGATTCCAGCGAGAGTTGGGCGGCCGCGGGCCTCCAAAGTTTGCTGCATTGTTCGGCGCTGGTTCCGAGAACACCATGAGTCTTGTTACGGGATCACATCCTACTACTGTTAAGATATTAGCAAAGGAAGCCTTTGTTATCCACCACCATGATCGAGGGAAAGACAGTCTTTTAATTTTTCCAAGCGGACGTCAAACATCTAAACATCACCTATTTGAATGAGTATTTCTTGCCCTCCTTCAAGCGGATGCTGGGCACGAATTAGCCAAAGAAACAGACGTGTCCCTTTGTTGCGAGTACACTACTTCCCTTCTATTTGACCTCGGAAGATACGAATTGGCATTCTGAGGCAAAGTTTAGTGGACCTGAACTTGCGGCCAATCTCAAATCTCCAGTCCCAAGCATCCCCACCATTTGAATCAAGTCCTGTGGTACTCAATTTCTTCTATGTATCTTTTCAATAGTTTTATCTTGTCAATTCCCAACTGACTAGACGGCCACCTTCCAGTGTGACGAATCAAAGCCAGCATGTCACAACTGCATCAAGCATTCTGTGCAATGCGACTTCCTAGTGTCACAGGCCATTGGATCAGAGAACGGTCTCTCTCATGTAAGTACTCGATGTCGACGAGAGCCCCATTCGTTCCAAGACTCCTCTACTCAAGTCTACAGTACATCTACAAGTTTTAGCAACGGGTGGCGATAGACGAAAACCCCCGTTAACTGACAAGGAATAGATAGGGAATCCTACCAGTAATCACCATCATGCCTCTGGCAGCACTCCAAACCACGACCATAATGGTCAAGGACCAACTCCTCCACTGAATTGGGCTCTACCAAGCGCCCTAAACTTGATAGACCTTGAGTTGCTACACAACTATGTTACCTCGACCGCGTTTACCATCCACACCGACCCAGCCATGAAAATCGCGTGGCGGATAAATGTCCCTCAAGTAGGATTTGCCTACGAATTTGTGATGCGTGGTATTCTTGCACTGTCGGCTCTACACATGGCCCATTTTCAGCCGCGGAGACGAGACTTTTACGTCCAACAAGCTATGCTTCAACACCAAACAGGCCTGCGTGCCGCAACTGAGATTCTACCGACTATAACGAAGGAGAATTGCACTGGCGTAAAGTCTTCTTCAACCCTTTGTGAGTATCAACTAATTAATCTCTGTAAAGCTTTACGCATTTTCCGCTCTCACCATTTTCTTCGCATTGGCTAGTCCCAAGAAGCCCGGCGACCTCCTCCTGGTCGGTAAAACCGGCATTGTAGACTGGCTCTCCCTGGTCAAGGGAACCAGCTTCATCGTTAATTCCTACGAAGACTTTCTCCGCCAAGGACCCCTAGGCCCCATGCTCTTAGCCGGCGGTCGCCAAACCCAACTTCGCCAACAATACCTCGCCGAGGCATCACCACAGGACGAGCCGCTCCTCGAGCTCTGCAGTCTCGTAGCACGGAATAGTCTCGATTTAGCGAACAGACCCGTCTATCTCGCTGCGATAGAGACACTCCGACGATCCTTTGCATTCTACAATCGCCCGGGACCTCCGGGCTACGAAATAGGAGATATCTGTATTTGGATGCTTGAGGTCACAGAGGATTTTCTGAATCTGCTGAGGCAACAAACACAGGAATCACTCACGATTTTTGCATACTATTGTGTTCTCCTCAAAAGGCTCGACTTGCATTGGTGGATGCAGGGATGGAGTACGCATCTTCTAGCCAGAATTTGGAATCAACTTGATGAGGAACACCGGTGAGTGTTCCCGGCTTCTTTTACACGAGTCTAGGCTAAAGTGGACACAGGCCGTGGGTACGATGGCCATTAGAAGAAATAGGTTGGATTCCTATGCAATGATTGCCCAGTCTCGTATCGGAACCCTAACGTGTTTTCTTCTGTTCCTCCTCTCTTGATGCGTCAAGTTTTTTACTTTTAAGTATTTTCTTACATCAGTCGTGGTGCATACCGGGCCAGACAGAGTCAGGGCAAATAGCTCATCATATTCATCTTGTTAAACATATACTACGGGAGAAGGTTTTGCGGGATTGCTCGGAGGCATGATATTCGACTCATGATTGTGGGCGACTTGAGACTTGGCGTGGCGTTTCTGCCGTTGCGGCATTCTTGTAATGTTTGAAGGTGGGCTTTGCTCCTAATTTGCTATTCTGATGCTAGTGCTAGTGCTGCTAAGCACCTCTAGAGCTGCGTGTCTGGCTAGAGAGGAATCGACAGATGGCTAATTTATAGCATGTCCGTTGAGCTACATACCCAGTTGGAAAATACTAATCCTTCTCGGACTTCAAGAGCACACTGTGTTCAAATGTTCAAATATCCTATGATCCACTCTTTTATATTTAGTTTGATACACCTACTGGTGCGTATACTTCGTATCTCGGTTCTGTGCACAATACTAACAGAGGAGTCTAAAGTTCTCAAGCCCGGATTAGCCATTTCGGTAACCGATCCTCACCTCATGACCCATCAGACGCCAGCACCAGCTAAGGTATATCTTCCAACTACGCTAAGCACCCCCCGCATACTCCTTCCTCATCGCCTCCCTCACAATCTCGCCACAGAGCTTTGCCGTTGGATTACTCGAGACTGCCAACGCCTTCGCAACCTCGTTTCCATACCTGCCTCCAACCATGAAATCCCTACTGGCATTCTCCTCCCACTCCACCGACTTCCACTCCTTTTCTCTCCTTCCCTCGCCCATCCTCAACTCAGCTCCGTTTATAGCAAGGGCTTTAGCGGTCAAGTGGTAAATGGCACCTCGTTGCGTATAGGCTTGGGAAAGTGTTTTAGCAGTTTGAGGCGAGATAGCAGCGTAAGGTGAGGTGGGCGTGAGGAGCGAGATGGCCGTGCTGAGGTCGGTGAGAATGGTGTCTGATGCACGGAGGAGGGTAGAAGATGAGGGCGAGGGATCCAGGACGGGCAATTCCAGGGATGAGGAGGCATCGGGATTGTGTACGAGTAATCCATCCCCGTATATTCTTCTCATGGCCTGCGCTCTATTGTTCCTCGCACTGGCATAGTTAGGATTGTCATCGATAAGTACATCGAGCTGCTTGATACATTCCAAGTACTGGCTGAGGGGCGAGTCCGAGGAGAGGGGTTGCTTGAGGCCGGCGATTTGGAGCTCAATTTGTTGGATGGATGAAATGATGGACCGTTCTAATGAGGCTATCCTGGCGTATGTGGAAGGATCTGAGACGTTGGGATCCCGAGGCAGAGTATCGTCTATCAAAAGGGGTGCAGAAGGGCCTGATTCAGGATCCTTAATCTTCTCGATGACAGAGAGGTCATGCTTGGTAAGAAATGTTGGAGCCATTATTGACCTGGTAATGCTGGACAATGAAGCGCAATAATTCTCAAATGAGGTTTTTGGAATTTCCTTCGACCAGATAATCCGAAGGGTAACTCAACTTGGAAGAAAGTGGGATGTATTCCAGATATTGATCTCAGCAAATCAAAACAAAGCGGAATTTAACGAAGTCCCCCTGAAACATGTGGAGCGGCAAGCGAAAAGCGGAGTATCAACGAAGAAGTCGCAGCGGAAGTGCAAATGCTAATGAGAATTGGATGAGAAATACAAAGGGATGCGAGGGCACTTGCCCACTCTTAACCATCTCACCAAAGTTCCCGACCTCATATCCCTTCGACCAGAGATAGAGACTTTGATGCATTTTCGAGCGGGGGGAGTGGGTGACTACCTACTTCGAGTGCGGCTATCATCGGCCGGTCCCTCGGGCTTACAACCACGAGTGCGGAAACGGCGTCGAACGCCCCCAGAACCCCAGATAGACTAACAACCGACATACTTCACAAAAGACTCCAATGGGCATTGTGTGTGTATCAAATCGCATCGATGTGATTGCAGCTTCCTAGTTGGGGGCGGGTATCTGAGGTAAGTATGTCTCATCAGCCGGACGGGGCCATATGGGATCCATTTCTTCTTTGTATATATATTATATCAAGCCTGCATTTCCCACCAAGTCGAGTTTTATTCTTACTGCCACTGCAAAACTTCACTTGAATTAAATTGTTGAAATTGCATTCGTTACTCATCATGGCTCCTTCCGCTGTATCTCCAATTCTTACTCCATCCTCCATGACCTTCCCCACATCGAATCAGACTTCCGGGGCTGTCGATGGCGCGCCGAATTTCCACGGCTACGATCATATCACTTGTAAGACTTTCTACTCTAGCCTGTGCTTTGATTGTCTGCTCCAGCGCTTTTCTATCCTTCTTGTATGATTCTCCATTAGTCAATCAAATGGAATGATTATCTTATGATGCGGAACTTCCAAGCCAAACTTGATATAGCAATCACTTACTCTTTATCGCAGGGTATGTTGGGAATGCAAAGCAAGCAGCCTCATACTACACAACGCGACTCGGATTCTACACGATAGCATACAAAGGGCTCGAGACCGGAAGTCGGTATATCGCCTCCCACGTCGTGGCCAACGGCAATATCAGATTTGTCCTCACGTCTCCCATTAAATCATATGTATGCCTCGATGACGATGAGCCCATATCAGCCGAGGATCGCAATTTGTTGAAAGAGATATACGCACACCTCGAGAAGCACGGCGATGCTGTGAAGGATGTCGCGTTCGAGGTAGACGACGTGGAGGGAGTATACAACCAAGCCGTCTCGCAAGACGCCGTTTCCATCCAACGACCGCGCACAGTATCAGACGAAACTGGCTCAGTCACAACAGCCATCATCCGCACATACGGTGACACGACACATACTCTCATCTCTCGAGACTCTTACCATGGCGTCTTCCTCCCTGGCTACAAGTCTGTCCCGGCCTCCAAGGTCGATCCCTTGCAACAACTCCTGCCATCCGTAAAGCTAGAAGCCATCGACCACTGCGTTGGCAACCAAGACTGGGGACAAATGGAAGCCGCTTGTGCATACTACGAGCGCTGCCTCTCTTTCCATCGCTTCTGGTCCGTCGATGACAGTCAAATTTCGACAGAATTCTCCGCCCTCAACTCGATCGTCATGGCTTCCCCTAACAATGTCGTCAAGATGCCCATCAACGAGCCGGCCGCAGGCAAGAAGAAGTCTCAGATCGAAGAGTATGTCAACTTCTATAGTGGTGCCGGCGTGCAGCACATCGCATTGCGGACTCCCGACATCATCTCCGCGGTATCCAATCTGCGCGCTCGCGGCGTGGAATTCATTAACGTCCCCGAAACGTACTATGAGACCATGAGATTGCGTCTGAAGAACGATAAACGCAGCTGGAAATTGAAGGAGGATTTCGATACCATCCAGAAACTGAACATCCTGATTGATTTCGATGAGGGTGGGTATCTGTTGCAACTTTTCACGAAGCCGTTGATGGATCGGCCGACGGTGTTCATTGAGATTATTCAGCGGGAGGATTTTGATGGGTTTGGGGCGGGCAATTTCAAGAGTTTGTTTGAAGCGATTGAGAGGGAGCAGGCGAAGAGGGGAAATTTGTAGATATTTCGCGGCTTAGGAAAGCCAGCTGAAGAGGGGGATACATTGGGCGGGATGCTTGAATTGGAGTGAAGAGGGTGGAAGTTAGTGATGCATAGCACGGATAGCCTGGCATGGTACTGATGTGCTTTTACCCTTGTTGCTTAGCAAGTTTGTAACGTTGAATGAATAACCATAATAGATTGTTTGGATTGGATCCTTGTATATTTCTACTTGATTTATCTTGGGGTATAGATCGATACAGCACTATACTTACAGGTAATATCAAACTTTCCACATTTAACACAGACAACATAAATCCATTCATGGATTATATATCACAGAGTGATATCTTCAAGGTACTACAACAAAATAACCTCATCTCGACTCAAGAAAACAAAAACTGTGATCAACAGACACATCTAATCTAATCCAATGAAATCTAATGAAATCTATTGAGAAGAATCCCTGCCTCCTCCTTCCCCCTTTTCAAGCCTCAGAGGGAAGATTCATGTGTCGTTGAATATGAACTAGTACGTATGAAGAGACGAGATACTGCACTGAACTTGTAGAAAATTCTTTCTTTCTAGGTATCTAAGGAGGAAGGAAGAAAAGAGGGAGACTTGTAGCATGGGAATTTGGGGGGTGGGGGSGGGAGGGGGTTAGATTTTTTTTTTTGGCTAATGGATGGATGGATGGATTTGATACGGGGATGTTCTTTGAGGAGAGAGGAAGATGAGAGGAAGAGTGGGGATAGAGAGGGAAGAGGGGAGGGAATTGCTTTTGAAAATATGGCTATGTATGTAGTGGAAAGGATGTATATTATACTAGCCTTGGCTGGAATCGGAATCGGAATCGGTGTGGGGAGGAAATGAAGAAATGAAGAATGATAATAAGGAGATATAGGAGATGTAAGAGATGTAAGAGATATAATGAAGTGTGTGTGTATGTGTATGTGTATGTGTATGTATTTGTGAGTGTAGATTAATCTGAATTCCAGGGTCAATACTAATGTGATGTGATGTGATGGTACTTTACTATATCAATATCAATATCAATATCCATATCAATATCTATATTCCCAAAAACTATCTGATATCTCCCTTTTCTTTTCTTTTCTTTACTTTTCTTTTCTTTTCTTTTCTTTTCTTTTCTTTTCTTTTCTTTTCTTTTCTTTTCTTTTCTTTTCTTTTCTTTTCTTTTCTTTTCCTTTCCTTTCTTTCCCTCATCGCTTCCATCTTTCGATAATACAATTTTGAGGTGATTGATTGTTTACTTAGTCAGTCAGCGCGCTATGTCCAGGGTCTAGGATGGGAATGTGGAGGTATGAGTGGGGAGGAGAGAGAAGATGGATTATCGAGGGAAGAGAGTTGATTTGCTCATTTACTGTGAATGATTAACGATATTGTTGTTGTTGTTGTTCTTGTGTTCTAGGTGAGTGAGGGAGGTTAGATGGAGAGGTTAATGAAAATGGAGGAGGAGAAGAGAGAAGCACAAATATCAAACACATCAACTCTCGATCCCGATTCATAATCCTTCGTAAGTGAACCCTGTAAAATTCCAAGCTTGACTTCATTCCAAACAATCATACAATTGATTCAAGTACATATATAGAAACAATAAAAGGAAAATCTTCACTTCACTCAACATAGTTCCTAGTCTTATGTATCAAGCATATTTGTGATTAAGCCCTTTTCTCATATCTTTGAAGGAACTTAAGGGCTAGTAATAAAGATATATAGAACTATATCAGAGGCTAAGGCTGAAAATTTCAGCTCGTCTTTCCTTTTGGCGCTGATCTTATCTTGCTTGACTTGATCTACCCTACCCTACCCTGCCTTTCCCTACCCCCCAATCCCCACGCTGGAACCCGACGGTTACCTGCAGATATTGTGTGACGTTGATCGGGAAACAGAGAACAGGGAATTGAGGTGAGGTGAGGGAGTTGTGGCTGGCGGTGCGGAATGAGAAGGGAGAGAGAGAGAGGGAGAGAGGGACATCTGAAATTCAAAATCGGATGTTAATGTTCGGGGTATGGGTATAGGGTGAGTGGAAGGGAATGGGAGACTGTGATGTGCTGGATGAATGAAATGAAAGGATGATGATGTCTTGATGGTGAAGTGAAGATGTGATACAGTACTTTACAATATATATTGTGATTCGGTTTTGAAATAAAGCAACACTTATGTGTGTATATGAACAAGAAGTACATATGTACAATACCTTAGAAAGTAAACAAGACGCCGAATAACACTGTGGCTGTGACTGCTGATGCTGATGCTGATGCCGTGAAGGGAAGGGAAGGTCTGTGTTTTGGGCTGAAATGTGGTGATCTGTTTGTTGTAGTATATGAATGTAGTACACACAGTACGTATACAGTAAGGAGCTGTTCCTAGCCTCCCGGGAGTTGGAGAGGGGCAGGAAAAGGCAGGGTAGGGTAAATTTGAGGCCTGTAGAGGAAAGGGGAGCTAGAGGTAGAGGTATTGTATGTATGGCATTACAGCACACCAGTCTTGAGATCCTTCGAATATACTGTAAGGTAGGTAACGCGAGGAGCTGAGTGTTCGGAAGCGTCTCATCTCCTCTTGATATGGAAAAGTAAGTGAAAAGAAGAGACGTTGGTCACGGTGTCTTGTTAAAGTGCTAACATGACATCTAGGTTAGGTTGGAATCCGATGTTGGATATCTCCTAGCATAGCATAGCATGGCATAGAATAGCATTCCTCTGGAAGGGGTACTGTAAATATACCTCTCGGGTTGAGCTCGTCCATGTACATTATGAACACCAAAGGTGCCTCATAATACCGTAACCTATCCCCAGTCACTCCCTCACTCATAATCACCCCCTCCCTCCTCACTCACCCCGCCATCCCCTCCATCAAAAGAAGAAGAAACCCCCTCTAATAACCTCCCGAAAAAAAAGGTAGTACAGTACAGCACAGTACAATAAAGTAACAGGACCCCTCCCCGCTGCCAGAAAAACAAAGGCTTGTGCGACAAGTGTGACAAGCTAAGTGAGACGGCGATCGTGTACAGTAGCTGGGATCTTCTTATCCTGTCCTATCCTGCAGACTGACGGCTGATGCCCTCTTCTGATCCAAGCTCCTCCTTGAGCTTATTATTATAGGTGTCACCATATGTACAGCTTGCTGCAAAGAGAGCAGGAGGGAGAGGAGAGAGAGAGGGTAAATAAGTACCTGTACAGTATAGTACAGTACAGTAAGGCCGAATTTCTGTAGTAGTAGAGGATAAAAGAATAAAAAAGCAAAAAGAAAGAAAAGAAAAGAAAAATATGTCGTGTATCAACAAGTTTGCCGACCAACAACACAGTATAGTACAGTACGGTAGTGTCTAACAATAACAAGGGCAAGAACGAGAACAAGAATAAGGATATGAGGCATCTTTTTTTGGTTGTGACATATGAAAGAAGAAAATGGTCTGATTTCTTCGGGTTTTGCCACATGGTATAGTTACACTCACTGTACATGTATACGTCTTACAGTACTGTACGAAGTACTTGGACTTTGTACAGAATACAGGATGTACAATGTACGATGTATGTCGTCTGACACATGATAGTTCCTAGATAGAGCTGGAATGAGTGTTTTGAGATTCAAGGGAGTGTGTGGAAATGTATGTGTGAGTGTGTGTGTGTGTGTACATGTGGAGGACGACGACGTCGGCGACCACCAGTCACATATATGTACATGTACATGAGCGTTGAGAAGTCGAAAGGAGCTGTTTGATATAGGTTACAGGTACAGTAAGGATCATGATAGATACAGTATAGTAGCATCGCAGGTACAGTAAATGTCGATCAAGTGACCAACCACCGCCAACCACTAAAAAAACGAATTATTTTCAGATGCCAGGCCAGGCCAGGCTATAGCTAGGTCACAACATATTCGAATTCCCATCCGTTTAGGCCAACGAACTTTGAAGCCTAGGCTTCGTAGGGAGTGTAAAATTGAAATCCATCCTAACAACCCGTGCAATACAGTGCTTTGATACTGGATCTTCCAAGTATGAGTCGGTGCAAAGTATGCCCTTATTATTTGACAATAGCAAAATACTTGTACCAAGTACTTAGACTTAGATTATGACTTGTATATATCTGCAATAAGAAACCACAAAATCCACGCCGTTTCGTACCAGGAACCATAATTCCTCTGATCTGAGGCGATCTGATTTGATATTGCAGTAGGAGAGTATATATACATGCATGTACATGTACTATATACCATGGGAAGGCAAGATTAGAAGGAAAGTACGGGATTCATTTATTGACATTTAGTGAAGCGCGGCTATGCATATGATGCAGTATGATACGTATGATACGTCTGATGGCGGGTAGGTCTAGGCTATTATTTCAACTTATTCGGATTCGTGTGGGTGTGGATAGAGTAACATCGTGGATCCTAGCCTAATCTTACCACATCACACAGAGACAGAACACCATCTACTGTACTTACTGTACTGAATGCATACCACCCACCACCACCACACCACACCACACCAGTACATGCAAGCAAGCATTAGCATCAACATTCTCAACGGAACAAAACCTCCATGCGCCGTTATTGGTTTCGGGGGGGGGGGGGTTACGTTTAAATTTGGGTTGGGTTGGGTTAGGTAGGGTAGGAGTGGCGCAGGTGTATATATATATATGTATGTAGGGAGACCCGAGACAGGACTCGGACTCAAGGCATTGCATTCTACAGTACGTGCTGGTTCGTAGTAGCGTAGGAGAGGATGGGAATAATTTTATAAGGGAAAGAATAAGAATGGGATCTTTTGATTTGATTTACTTTGATTTGCTTTGATTCACCCAGGTGTTTGATGTGGATGTGTGGGCGTGGATGTGTGGTGTGGTGTGCATGCTACTACTGTACTGTACTGTACTTTACATACAGTAGTTAGTTTGTTGGTGCCCAGCACTGACACTGATACTGGCACTGGCACAGATGCAGATGCAGATGCAGATGTAGGTTCACATGCAGGTGCAGATAGATGATTGCGAAAAAAAAAAAGATTGGTAACGAGTAAGGGCTGTCCCAGCTTTTTGATACTGTATGTAACTGGCTTTTGCCTTTTTTTTGGTTGTTTGTTTGGTTTGGACTGGCATGGAGTAGGAATCCTTCTGTTTCAGGTGATGGGTAGATGGGCTGGGTTGTCTCAAGTATAGACTGTATGATATGTGTATGGAATGATGCTGTATTATTGGGCGTTGGGCGTTGTGTTGTTGATCTTGATCGAAGGGGGAGATTACAGTAAGTTAAGTGTGTAAGTTAAAGTAATTGGGAAATATTCATGTTTGAAGGCGGGGGATTGTGTTTATAATATATATAGGTATTTATGTATGTTGAGAGAGAGAGAGAGAGAAACAATTAATCGTCGGTTCACCACTGTAATTCTGTGAGCTCTATTATATGTCTTGAATATGTATGTAATAAAAAGGCTGCGTTTGAAATCATAGATACATGTATCTGAAGAGGCATGGAAAAGGAAAGGGGAAATGATAGCGAATCGAGATGCGGCGATGACGGCTTTCACCTTACTATGATAGGCCATGTCTTTCTTCTCTCTCTTTACTGTATCTCTATTTCTCCCTCCCCTTCCACTCCACTCCCTCTCCCCTCCACATTTACAGTATTAGACACAAAACCAAAACCAAGAGAAGTGATATAAATTTCGTATCATACGTTATATACCTCTTCCAGTCTACTTCGTAGTCGAAAAGATGAACGCCTCCCTCCCCTTCCCTCTCCCATCTTGTCTCGTCTTTTGTACTGTACTACTGTATCCTGCAAGTAGCATGGCACTAGGTACTGGTACAGTATGTATGACTTGGACTTGTACGATACCCGATTCATGATTGGCTGTCTAGCTGTCTAGCTATTCTCCCCATTTCCCGGCTCCGGGGGGCACGTTCTTTCTTTTTCTTACAGGCACTTTTTACAGTACACTAACCTAATTTGCTCCTCCCACCACGCCTATCCTTTCCTTCCCTTCCCTCCTCGCCTCTTGGCCTTGGGGGGTTTTTTTTTTCACGTGGGACAACGTGTAGAGAATATGATGATCAGTTTTCTTTTCTTTTCCTTTTTTTCCTTTTCCTTTCTTTTCTCGGAAGCCTATTATCATTCATTGTATTGGTGCGGGCGTTG
Source organism: Ploettnerulaceae sp. D365 (assembly GCA_003988805.1). Taxonomy (NCBI): domain Eukaryota; kingdom Fungi; phylum Ascomycota; class Leotiomycetes; order Helotiales; family Ploettnerulaceae; species Ploettnerulaceae sp. D365. The sequence goes on from QYAL01000002.1 coordinate 84,821, forward strand.
GTTGGTTGCGTGGTAGGACACTATACTGTACTGTACCCGATTATCGATCACAACAATAGTGATATGGTTCGATGTTAACTCTAGACCCTGACGCAAAATCGAACGATGGCTTTATTTGTTATTTGTATTTGTATGTACAGTATCTCATAGATAGATAGCATTTTCAATTTTCAATTTTCAATTTTCAATTTTCAATTTTCAATTTTCAATTTTCTTTTTTTATGATTTCAATTTTCGTGGTCGATAGGAGGAGGAAAAAGAAAAAAAGAAAAAAAGAAAAAGGTGTCTGTCGTCACTAATGATTCAATTTCGAATAAATGTCATATAAACATACATACTACGAAGTACAGAGAGGTACGGTATCTAGGAAGTATAGAGAGGTAGGCATTAAATTAATAGCCAGCGGTAATCGCGACAAGAAAAGTACCAACCCAACCCAATCCAACCCAAACCAACCCAAACTAAGCTCATCCTGAAATCGTTTAGCTGCCGTTTTTCCCTTTTCCTTTTCGACCCTCGACCCTCACCCTCACCCTGACCCTTACGCTTTTCTGTCCGCTCCGTGCGCCAAGTCAAGTCAAAAAGACATGGATGAAGATGAACCCTCAACAACATGAACAGGGGAGCGGCATCCGCAGGTGCGGGTTTACAAGGGCGGAGGTGAAGCCGCTCCCTGGGGGGCGGATCAAGATTTCTTATTTTTGATTATTTTACTTATTTTATTATTATTATGGTCTTAATTATTTCAGTGCAACCGAGATTTGCAGGCTGGTCTAGTGATTACAACAATTGGGATCTTTCCTTTTTTTTTTTTTTTTTAAGGACCGAATGGCCGAATGGTAGGGTAGGGCAGGGCAGGGCAGGGCAGGCTTCATTCATTCAATCTGAAGCGTCGCTGTTGTTGGTAAAATAAAATGAATGTATCTATTATACACTCTACCTCTCTACAGGAGAAAAACCTATTAATCCCGTTCTTCTATTCCTTCCAAGCTAGATTTTAAATACAAGTATCAACTACATAGCAATAATAATAATAAATATCGGTCGGGTGTTGACTGTTGACATATTTGAGAGAAGAAGAAGATGAAGACTAGAAGTCGGGGGGAGGCCGCCCTCGAGCCCTTTCTCTCGTGACGGTAGTTCGTATCAAAACTCAGGAGAAGGCAAAGGAAAGCGAGAAAGTAAAGTAAAGCAAAACCCAGAGCCCAAGACGCTGGATACATTTGAATCAGACCCCTTCCCCTCCCCTCTCCGCACCCACCGCACCCACCGCACCAGCCGCACCGTCCGTGAACACAGACAGGATGGGACAGGATATAGGATAGGCCACCGATAGGCCAGGCCAGGCCCAGGTAGGCACGCTGCACGGCCCTAGTCCTGGCTTCTCGTCTCTCGTCCCTCTCTCATCCCTCTCCCTTCCCCTGGGTGTGGCTCTGGCTCTTTCGTTCAAACCTTCGTTACGCATTGTGCACTTGGGAGTCTGAGGGGAAGGAGTTTCGGGGAGAAGTACTGTAGGTTCGTACGAGTACAGTCCATGTTCGTACAGTAGCTATCTACGTATGATACAACTCTACTTCACGGCCCACGGGTCCAAGCAAGCAGTGGATAATCATCGGGAAAATCATCCGACGGGCGCATTGTTTCGACTTCTGTGCGTGTGGATACAGTAATGCTTGTTACAGATATCCTAGAATAATTCTGTACTGTACGTACCGTATACTGAGAGAAAGAAAGAAAGAAAGAAAGAAAGTATGCTATGGGTGAAGCTTAAAAGAGAGGAATGAAAGGAGTATAAAGAGGAAGAGGATGAAGTAGAAGTAGTAAAAGAAGAAGGGAACCTGTTTGTAAATCATGAGCGTCAAAGTACTGTAGAATATTGTTACCCGAAGTACAGAGAGAGAGAGAGGCATACATACATACCATAGCATGACATGATTCAGCTACCCTACCCTATCCTACCCCTACCCTTCTTCCCCTTCCCTTGCTCTGCCATGCTATTCCCTGTCCAACACCTGCACTGCCGGGCCGGCTTTTCTCAATCTTCGGAAATACATACTGTAAGTATGAAGTCGGTACGTACCGCGCTCAGCGGCGGCGACTGGGGGGTAAGGGGTAAGGTGGAAGGGGGGGGGAAAGAGAGAGAGAGAGAGAGAGAGAGAGAGAGAAGTGGATGTTTGATCATACTTCAACTTCGGATGAAGAGGGTAGAAAATGGAGTTTTTGTCTGAATCGAACGATTACATTGTATGAGTACTTACTGTAAAATTAAATGTTGCCTAATTACTGTACTCGAGTATTAGTGTGGTTGATTTTACTTGTGTGAGGACGGAATAGTGGTAGTGGTTTGTTACACGATAGAGAGAGAGAGAGAGAGGACAGGTACTCTACAGGAATAGAGAGTGAATAAAGTAAGTAGCGCTCCCCTTCTATATTTCTATTTCCGAGGGAGGGAAGTTTCATTTCTATCTATCTACTCTTCTCTAAGTATCATCCATAGTTAAAAGGGTAAGTAAATAATAATACGGCATGACAAAGGGACATTACATCGGTGGCAGGGCAGGTAGAGTTGGAGATGCGGACACATAACTACATCGAGTGTACTGGTGATGTGATGTCAACAGAAATAAAGAACTCCTCTCCGATATCCCGACACCCCGATACCCGATACCGACACCGGGCAAAGTAAAGTGATTACTGATGATGTATAATAATACTACTGTGCAGTAGGTACTTCGTAGGAAGGTACAGTAAGAAGGGAAGGTAAGAGCGAAATCGCTTATCTGTGCGTGCTCGTGCTCCATGGCATGGAGGATTAAAGGTTGAAGCTATGAATTATCAAGAAAGTGTGTGTACGAAGTACTTACTTACTTCTCAGGAATGGAACAACAACAGGGGGGAGGAGAGGAGAGGAGAGGAGAGGAGAGGATCCACCATACCCCCCCACCCGTCCACCCATCTTCATCACTCGTCTTCATCTCCATCCCCAATAATAAATCTGTCTCTTTTTTCTCTCTATCTCTCCCTCCTCTCTCTCCCAGCATATCTTTCCATCCACTCACAAGCCATCCCATACATTTGATCGTACCGTACCCAGTTGAAAGGAGAAGTCAGTTTGGTGGAGCTTTTTCCAAGGTGCCACCCACCCAACTTGTTTCCCCCCACCTGTCCCGCACCTGTGACTGGTCAAACCGGATACTGTAGGAATGCCCAGGAATTCAAAATAATACTACTGTACTGTAATCCCCAATAATAATTATTATTATTATTGACCAACGACCAACAACCAACAACATCCCACATCCCATATATCCCACATCTCACATCTCACATGCATGCCCCAAACAACCGTTGCCTTAAAGAAGCTTAGTTTCATCCTTCGTTCTTTCGTTCTTTCGTTCTTGGTCCATCCTCCGACCCTCCGACCCTCCGACCCTCCGCCCCTCCGCCCCTCCGGACCTTGTTCTGTACAACTTCTTCGCTTCCCATCCTTGGGACCCCTTCACCTTAGCCTAGCCTAGTCTAGTTCCTAGCCTCCAGTTCCTTCCAGTTCCTCCAGTCCAAGCAAAGCCCGGCTTGTGGAAGGTGAACCTGGAAGGGGCCTCATCCTTCCCTTTTTCCATCTGTCCCTCTCTTCTCACTCTTTTTACTCGTCCTTCATCACCCCTTGCCCCTTCCTGTCTCTAGTCCACCCGAACCATACTCACATCACTACCAGGTAACACTCCACTCTACTGCTCCACTCCCCATCTGTCTCTCTTCCTCTTTCTCTTCCTCTTCTCTTCTGTGATACCCATACCCACCACCACTTCTTTTCCTCTCCCTCTCTTTTCTAATCCGGCATTCCTCTTCACAGCTTCAACTCTCTCCAATTCGACTCGACTCGACTTCACGCCCAAGGAAGGAAAGAAAGAAAGAAAGAAAGAAAGAAAGAAAAGAAGGGTCTGGAGAGTAAAGTCGGCAGGAAGAGCGCAGGAGAGAGAGAAAAAGTACCTGAGGTTTCCGACTCCAGCCGCTCATTCGTCCATCCCAGTGATTTATTTGGCCACCCGTATCAGCACCCAAGTGAAACCCAGCAATCCAGTTCAGCCTTCTTGCTTCATCTTGTCCCCAATCCCATCCTGTCGACACGGCCTCTCCGTTACCAACGACCTCACTACTATCTCTCTGCCTGGTGTGTGAACATCCGAACTCCTGGCCGATTGTTGAATGCGAAACATTTGACGGGTGAGGCATAATCCCATTGACGCTTGGTCGTCGCTTCCACTTCCCATCACATTGGGTGTCAGCCATTTTGACTTCCCGCGTCACTTACTGTTCCCGGGAACTTGGGCTGACCGGTTCATCGTACAGTAGACAACTTCGCATTATTTCGATATCTGGGACTCGTCAACCCTCGCGCTCTCCGTCTCTTCCATTGACCATCAAGTGATATCAAATCCAGACAAGATGGCAGCCGTTAGCCCGAGGAAAGCACCGACCGTTGCATCGGTCTCGAGAGTCACCAAGGGTGGTAGACATCTCACATACACGTTGACAGTCATTCAACAGCCAGAGCGTGCTCGAGCATGTGGTTCGGGAGCAAAGTGTAGGTCAAATCGCCGCTTTGTCAACGAATGTACTGATTAATTCCCATGCAGCCTCCGCCGATCGACGACCTGTTGACCCTCCGCCCGTCGTGGAGCTTCGCATCTGGGAAGGAAAAGATGGCGAGCCGAAGGAAGATATCACCTTTGGCTATGGGGCCAATTTCTTTCTCTTCGCTACTCTGGAAGTGGCTCGTCCAATGGCCCATGGTCGTGTTCAACAAACCTCCTCACCACAGATCCCAGTCCTGACCGGAATGCCCGTGTCTGGCATGGCCTACCTCGATCGCCCTTCCGAGGCTGGATACTTCATCTTTCCCGATCTTTCGGTTCGCCACGAAGGTATCTATCTACTCAGCTTCAACCTGTATGAGGAAACCAAGGACAAGGAGGATCGCGATGCAGAAACACCGGGTTCCAAGCCCAAGGGCCCGGCTGCTGCCGACTCCTCATTCGACTGGCGATTGGAGATCAAGTCCGACAAGTTCACCGTCTACAGTGCGAAGAAGTTCCCTGGGTTGGCCGAGAGTACCAGTATCAGCCGAACCGTCGCTGAGCAAGGATGCCGTGTCCGTATCCGCCGTGATGTCAGGATGAGACGTAGAGAGGGAAAGAGCAGCGGCGACATGGAGATTCAAGAGGACGAGTACAGTCGCGCTGGTCGTCCGATTGAACAGGACTATGAAAGGGCACGATCCAGATCTCACAGCAATGGTAGTGGTGATACCCGGGCACCTTATCCAGAGAATTTCCGTTCGGCCAGCGGCTCGCCAATTGCTCCTCATGTGCCTGTACCTCCAGGAGGTGTCTTGGCCCAGTTCGATCATCACCGTGCTGACGGCCATTTCAACGCACCGAGCAACTTTCATCCACCGCAGCCGCCTCAACAGCCGCAACAGCCTCCCTACAGGCCTACCGAGAACAGCTACCAGCCACCGACTGCGCAGCAATATGAACAGCGTTATGCCCAACCTCAACCAAACTATCCTAGCTATGGTAGGCAGCTGCCAGCGTCAGCCGTCGAAGCTCCACGGGAACCGATGTATGAGCAGCCCCAGTGGCGGAGAGCTTCCGAGTCGGGCTATCAACCACATCACCCTCAACACCATGGTTCCTTTACCCCGGCGGTAGATGCGAATTACAATCGCGGCCCTCCGATTCCAGCATACGCTCCTCGTAGCCCGATAGTCGCTCGCCTACCTCCACTGAGGCTTGGAGAGAGACACGAAGGGGCTCAGTCTCCTTCAGGACCACTCTCATCGCTTTTTCAATACGCTCATCCTCTCCCTAGCCCAAGTTATGACCGTCCCCACGAACGTTCAGCTTCGTACAGCCAGTACCCCGCTCCACCTCTTCTTGCACCAGCACCTATCGCCGCATCCGTACCGGAGGAGCCACCTCGCGCTGGTGCTAAGCGAGCCTACGATGCTGTCTTCAACTCGTCTGCAGCCATGAAACCACTGCACAACGGTATGCGGCCTGGTGCTTCTCACGCCGGAGCCACCGTATTTGATGACGAGGAGGATAGCGAAACCATGGATATCGCCAATATGATCTACAAACGAGCTGACGGCAGCGATTTTCACCGTACACTCCCTTGCCTCTAGCAACCGCTTATCTAGCACGCCCTTCTTGTTGTCATTTAATCTTTCCGGTGTTAGCATCGTGCGGCTTGCTTGTTTGCGTTATACCAAAGGAGTTCGCGGGATGGCATCTTCATTGATCGCCTCCTATCAATTCCTCGCATCATCCACTTATCACGAATGTTAACCTTTCCAGGCTCACGCCATGAGCCACGACTTTGCCCAATCTACGAACTTACACGCTACTTTCTTTTCGCCGGCCGCGGCACTTTCAGCACCACACTTTTCTTATCGTAAAAGCAAACCACATAAACTTTCACACTCGCCTTTGGTTACCTGTCTAGAGTTGGGTGGACAGCGCTGCCCTTTACCAAATTATACTTTGCGCCTTTCCTATGTTTTCATTTGGATTTGTTTGTCTGTTCAGCCTGTAGGGAATTTGGATGGATTCTTGAGGAGAGTGGAGACGACTAGGTGTGGGATCAGGCAGGAGCCATTCTGTAATTTAGGTGATTCTTGAATGAGGAGGCTTCTAGGGAATTTGGGCAACACCGCGTTTGTGCTGGTGGGCTTGTATGTGACTTTGGGTATGATGGTTAGAAACGAGTGTACGGAAACCGGGAGTACAATACGTATGCAATCTTGGGAATTTGAGAATCTGCGTCTTGCCCCTGTTGTGACTTTTTCTAGGTGCCTGAATCTCAAAGTAGAGTCTGGGCATTCATATTTCATCAGTGCCAAACCCTCGAAGATACCAACTCAACTTGAATAGAAACATTGGACTTTTCGACCATGTAGAAAAATGCATGAAGTAAGATTGAATGAATATGCGTATATCATTGTATTTCTAATCATTCGAGCCATTCATTCATTTATTCATTCATTCATTCTTTACATTCTTTTACATTATTTTTCGAAGCCGAGACCAAGACCAAGCCATTCAATTCATTCCCCCCCCCCTAAAAATAGGCCCCTAGAAATTTAAAGTTTAGCGTACCGCACCTAACCACCGCACCACCACCACAAACGCGTTACTCGTAAGGCCCCCCAAAAAAAAGAAACGCGCTACTACACCGGTACCTGCAACTGCTATTCGCCAGTCAGTATTTGTCTTACAAGTAACTGCAGACGCAGACGCAGACGCACAACTCAGGAGGGAGAGAGCTGTTATCCTTTTTCTAGCGTTTCTGGGATTTTTTATTTAAAAACAAGGGGGTGTTTTTTTTCTTCTTCCTTCCTCTCACGTATTTCCTTTTCTCTTCCCTTCTTTGGAAAAAGGGGGTTTACAAGAGAAAAGTGAAGGGATAAGGAAGGGATAAGGTGGAAAGCCTCGGCACGGGGAAAAGATAAGGTAAGTAAACAATCAACAAAGACAAGACGAGACGAGAGAAAACAAAACAAAACAAAGCAAAATAAGCACGACACGACACGACACGACACAACACAACAAAGCTAGCTAGCTTCTCGAGTATATTCACCAAACGATAAAAAAAAAGTCAACTTGAAATATCGAGAGCTCTCGACTCGAAACGAAAAGAAAACCAAGAAAACTTGTCACGACCGACGAAAAGTCTATGCGCTGCTACTGCCCCCTTTCCCTTGCGCGGATGAGTATCAAGGGTTTCTAGGAAACTTCTGCTTTTCTAATCATGGATTCTTCTGTATGTCCGGTATGTGTTTTTTTCTTTTCGGGGTTGCTAAATAATACAAACGGGTAGATTCGTCTCCAGTTTGACTTATATGCACTTCCCCGTCACCCTGGATCCGCGGCAAGTAACTAATCATCGTGCCTACCATAGACTCGATCCCCATCTCGAGACCGAGGAGAACGCATCTCCCATGAATACGACTCCACACCTAAGCCAGGCTCGAAGAGATTATTCAGTAATCGCGACTCTCGCCAGCCTGGACAGACTATACAAGATGAGGTTCATGGTGAAGATATCGCGGCAGATGGCGATGGAGGATATCATTCCGAAAAGCGTCATCGCAGCAGCGACTGGCCGCTCCCAAATACAAGCACAAGCACAGCAAATGCCAGTCCGAAAATCACGACGACTCCGACTCCGCGCTCAGCTGTACACGCCCGCAAACCCAACTCACCGTCCTCGACTTCTCGCCGCCATGCCCGTGCTCCCATCGGTCCCTCGAAGTTCGTCGAGGGTAGCATGAACGACCGCATCAGCCAGAAACCACCCGTTCCATACCTCGACGCCGAAGAGGAATTCCTCTCTCAATACGACACGACAGCCGGCTGCGGCGAGGGCGCCCGGGGGCGAAAACCGACTCGAGGACGTACTATGTTCACGCATCACCCTAACGCCTCGCTCGCGGAATCATCTGCCCACCAAAGCGACGTCTCGCGCTCGTCCAGCATTTTCCGCTTTGGGAAATCCATCGCGGCGACCTTCAACCCGAATAATTGGAAATTCTGGAGTAAAGAGCAGCAGGCTGAGGATGAGGATCGGGAGGAGGCTGAGCAGTTACGTGTTCTGCAAGAGAGACAGGTAAGGGCGGAGAAGATCTACCAGGAGCTCAAGGAGAGTGGTCATTTCCGCGATGCGGCTCACGGACCGAGAGCTTTCCCAGCAGCGAGCGCAGAGGAGAAGAAGAAACAGCAACAGCAGCAGAGCGTCAATGGAAAACACGATTCCGGCATTGAGTTTGGGGATGTGGATATGAGTGCGTCGAGCGCGAGAGAGAGCACGTCGATGGACGAGAAGCGAAAGGGTGGCGTCTATCTCGAACATGCACGCTTCGGATTGCGTGGCGAGAGTCCGGCGGGCTCGAACTACTCTGGTTCCATCGCGCCATCGAACATCTCGACGCCGAGCGGCGGCAGCAAGGCGAAGTTCAACTTTAAGAAACCATCCCTGGCGAGTCTGAAGAAGGCCAGTTTGTCCAATGTCAAGCTCACGTTTACCGGGGACGGCACGAGTAACAGTAGCAGTAGTCTTGGTGTACAGAACGATCAACAACAACAACAGGCCAGACGAATCCCGTCACGCAAGGACCTTCAGAAACAGCAGAAGTTGGTGAAGCGGGTGAGTAATCTCGAGGAGCGATTGAAGCAGGCGCGACAGCAGCTGGCGGACGCTTTGAATGAGCCGCTTCCGAATCCGAAGCCGAAGCCGAAGGAGTCGCCGGCTGCTGCTTCCAATGCTGTGTCGTTTGCGAACCAACAGGCACCGGTTAGGGTTTCCAGAGCAAGATTTGTGCCAGGAGCGATGCCTTCTTTGCCATCTGAGCGGTTGTTAAGTGGTTACGTGAGCTCGGATGCAGAGGTAGAGGTGGAGGCGAGTGATGATGATGGAACGGGGAGTGGCATTGGGCAGGCTGTTACTACGGATGATGATATGGGAAATACGTATTTCATGTCCGGAGGATTGGGTGGTGATAGAGAGTTGAAAGGTGGCGAGTTTAAGTCGACATCCAGTCAACGCCCAACTGATCGAGGAGATCATGTCATTCAAAGCGTGGAAGATGAGGCAGCCGCCGACTCTGACGGTGAAACTACTCCCACCAAACCAGTCTCCAATGCTATAGATGAAGACTCGGAACTCACACCCAAGCCCAAACCTGCCGAAGCTACAGCTACAGCTACAACTAAGAAGCGCAAGAGCATCTTCGATCATATCCCTGATGACGGCGGCGACTTCATTCCATTCGAGCCCTCAGACTCCGAAGATACCGACGACATGGACTCAGACATCATCTCCGAAGTCTCCTTCATCCTAAAGCCCAGATCCACACAGTCATCCACCATCCCAAAGACCTCAGCGCTGAAGAGCAAGGGGCCAACTATCACCCTTCAGCACCCTCGCAAATTGCAGAAGACTGTGCAAGGAGGCAAGAACACATCTAGTTCTGTACCAATTGCGAATACTGGTAATGAAACCGATCCTGTACAATCTCAACCTGCAAATACCCCTCCTCCACCACCAACACGTTCAGCTCCCCCTCCGCCTCCACCACCCCAAACCCCAGGACGCACCCCGAGTAAAAAGCTAGTCAGCAGTCCACACCCCTCTGCCCGGTTCCATAAACCCAGTAATGTATCTACATACACCAAAGTCTCTGTCCCAGCAAGTAGTAGTAGACAACCACAACGGCAACCACAAGTCCAACCACAAGTCCAACAAGTCCAACACCACCAACAAAAACAACAACAATCCGCCTCTCCTCCACCCTCAACACCAATATTCACCTGTCTGGATCTCTCCTATGCTAAACCCTCTTCAACTTCAACTTCTTCAACTTCTCTTCCCAAGACCAATAGATCCCACGCTCCCAACACCCCATCAACACCAAACGGACAAACATCAACCCCTCCAAGCGTGATCCGCGAAGAGCGCGATGATGATGATGCGTCGTCGTCGTCGGCTATTCCTCCCATGCCACCGATGCCGAAGGCGGTGCGGCTTGCGAGTGGAGAGGTTGTTAGTACTGTTGGGAAGGTTTCTCGGGTTGGTGGTTTTGGGGGTGGGAGTGGGATGGGAGGTGGTGGTGGAGTTGGAGGTGGGAAGAAGAAGAAGAAGAAGTTGTTGATGATGGGGGGTGCTGAGGGAGAGGAGGTGGAAGAGGAGATGGGGATGGGGGTGGAGAGGGGGATGAGTTGTTCGGGCAGTAAACAGAGTTTTGAGTGGCCGGATGATGTTTTTTGAGATTGAGGAATGGGTGGATGGGTGGATGGTGAGAAGGGTAGAAAAGGGTTTTGAGGGTGTTGAGGAGAGGAGAGGAGAGGATGGGAGAGGAATGATGAATTAGCTACGTCCTGTAACGAATTTACGACTTTTTTTTTCTCCCTTCTTATTATAACTTTCTTCCCCCCCCCCTTTTTTTTTTCTCTCTTTTCATCGATATCAACGCCCTAAACGATAACGAACAATAACGAAAACGAAAACGAAAACGAAATTGCACTTCCTTCCTTTTCTTATTCTCTTCTTCTTCTTCTTCCACCATCACCACAGCTTCTTCTTCGTCCTTGCGACTATCTATTCTATACTTGCTATGCTATTTTGCAATTTTACAAATCACGAAGGAAAAAAGAGAAGAGAAGAGACAAGAGAAGCACACCCATACTTTCCATGAACGGAGGGAGGAAGGAGAGAAACGAAATCATTAAATAAATTTGAATTTGAATTTGAAATGAAAGCAGCACCGAGAGATCTATCTATCTATCCAAGGGTAACCTGGGTAAGTAACAAACTAGCCTGGGGAATCGAATCAGTGGATGATTGATTAATTGGTTGATTAATTGATAGATAGATAGATTAATTGATTAATGCATGGGCTCTACTTATATATATAAGTTATATATATATATATATTAATTGGTAGTAGTGGGAGGAGGAGATTTTATTTTTAGATGAAAATGAAAATGAAAAAAAGAAAGAAAGAAAGAAAGTCCTGCAAGGAAAATTTGATGATGGTGATGATGATGATGATGATGTTCTTATGAAATGGGAAGGGAAATACCACCTTGAAAAGGAAAGGAAAGGAAAGGAAAGGAAAGGAATTGTTGATGTTTGTTGATGATTTGATTTACTACTACTACTTGAAAGAAAGGCGAGTCCTGAGTCGTTTCTCACGAGCGCTTCACTGCCTTCCTTGATTTATAGATAGGACAAAGATCTGAATCTTCTAGTAACTCTTCATTCACTTCCTTCTATCTAGCTTCACTATCTAGCTAGTCTGATTGATCACTACTCTCTCCTTTCCTTTGTACATAAGACAAGTAAGACAAGTAAGCAAGTAAGCCCCGACCTGAATCAAGGTCCCTCTCCCTCTCTCTTTCTTACCCATCATCGCGCCTCCAACCCGCCCCTGCCCCGTTCAAAACAGTCAAATAAGGTCTCAACCAAACGCTCCCAGCAAGTCCCTCAGAAATATATGCCAGCCTAGAAGAATTCATTCCATTCCCAAGAAAACGAACCACGCACACAGCATCCCGCGAATGATTTCTTCCATTCCATTCATTCGCTTTCAATATATCTCGGATCGCATAACCCGGAAATCCAAAACTCAACACGGGCGTTGAGCAGAAGAATCGAAGAATGCCAGATAACTAACAATAAGAAAATTCGTTGTCGTCCTCATTAAATTCCCATACCAATCCACTTCTCAGAGGGAAGGAAGGTAATCGGAGCTGTAGTTGGCCTTTGCTTGCCGTAATACTCCCTCCATCTTCTCAAACAAAGGAATAAACAAGTCAATGAAGTAGGTAACTTCATTTCCTGGGCCTGAATCAATAAAAAAATTGCGTATTGGCATCCATAGCGAAATTTGATTGGCAAAGGTATGTTATCATAGCTCTTCAACCATGCGTCCTTGAGGAGCGACGTTACGCTTGCGTATAGAATTGACGAATCTTGATGCTCCGTTCCATGCTTGCGGAACGCGATTAAAGAGCATTGCGAGGACGATAAGGACGAGCATTGGAATCTGTTTTTGTTAGCATTGTTACATCTGTCAGTAGGAGGACAAATCATACCCAAATAAAGAACAGGTTCCTATCCCGACTCAGTCTCTTCACCTTCTCAGCATGTGCCAACCTCAGCTGATCCTGCTGCTCCCTTGTCACAACATGCTTTTGGCCAATGCGAACCGTGCTGAGCTTGACAGTTCGCTTCTGAGCTGTCGTTGAGCTCTCAGCCTCGGTCTTTGAGCTCTCAGCTTCAGTTTCCACTTGGTCGAACATCTCGGTGCATTTGTTGTCTGCCACGGTATCGGCTGCTGCTTGAGCAGCCGATGCATGTTTAGTGTTGATGTCGTCTTGAGGGAAAATATCTTCGTAGGCAGGGGGTGCGAGAGGAATGTTTCCAGAGAATAGGTCCCACCATTTGTAGTCTTGCTCTTTGGGTGTATCTGGTCGGTTAGTGCCTACTAAGTTACTGATACGACGGACCATCGGAGCGGTCTGAAGGTATGCTTGGTAATCTGGAAGATTGTGCATCATGTCGAAGCGGGGCATTTGTGGTAGGTTCGGTAGATTGAGATGCATGGACTGCTGGAATTGTTGGATTTGGGTGGTGAGGTGATCGCGGAACGCAGTCATAGCTGCACTAGGCGATACCAGCCCTCCGACCGCTGCATCTGGTATCTCTATAACAGGATCCTTGACTTCAGGGAGTTCGAGTTTTATAGGCTTCTGAGCACTGGGACGTCTCGAACTCATCCAGAAAGCTCCGTCATGGGCTGCATCAGCATCCTCGTCCTCAAATTCATTGTCGTCTTCATCGTTATCTTCACCCAGATCGACAGGTGCAGGAGACGATGGTTCCCAGACAGATCTCAGGGAGGTAGCACTGCTGGTTCTGCTTCTCAGTGATGAGCCACTACGGGTCCGGGTATGATGTTCGATACGGCGGGCAGCACGAAGAACCTCCTCGGATGTAGCCATGTCAGAGGGGGTATAGCCTTGGAGACTTCGAATGGTAGGATCAGCACCGCTCAGCATGAGTCGCCTCACAATTTGCGGGTGGCTGTGAAGAGCAGCGAAGTGCATTGGTGTAAATCCACCCTTATCTCGAGGTTCAGGATTAGCGCCTCGAGCCAACAAGGCCGCGACAAATCGGTGGAGTCCTAGAGAGGAGGCAAGGTGCAGCATCGTCTGACCTGACGCCCGTCTCATGTTGAGACGAGCAACTCTCGGGCTATCATCGAGATCAATTAGGTCTAAACATCTTAGGAGTGTAGCTTCAACATCGACACCGAACGCGGCCATGTTGAATCCATTGACGCTTTGGTTGCCGCCAGTTGGCGAAGGACCTCCTGTTCCACCCCAGGAGGATGGACCGTCTCCAACAATTCTTCTAGCAAGTTCCCGAACATCTTCCATTTTCCCAGTCATTTTATGTCCCAATACAGAGAGTGCAGTCCTGATGATTTGTTGTTCGTCATCATCCACATATTTGAAGAACGGATGTTGCTTCGCTATCGACGGTACAGGATAAGGTTGCATCTGCTGCTGTTGGTGTTGATGCTTGAACGTCACAGGTACAGTCCCAGCAAAGGCCGAAGGTGGAAGCAAGCAAACCAGAGATGTCTCCCCCCAATACGTTGTCGTTGTAGCCTTGCAATCCCCAAACATGACCTCCAAACCTTGGCAGAATCCGCTACCCAGGCATGTAACCTCAATTCCACCAGCTTTAGGACCCTCATTTGGAATCATCTTATGGATGGTAGGAGGCCTGTGTGGATTAAGGCTTAGTGGGATGCCATAAAGTCCGTTTGCTACCGCTTGAGCAATTTGAGCTTGCTGGCTCTGATAAGCTTGAACAGTATTTCTCAAGCCATTGGGACTTGGTACCCTGCTTGGGTGTGCAGAAGCAGGGGCCGAGTAGAGTTGCTGCATAGCCAAATTATCCATAGATTGCGACCTATTGCCACTTGAAAAGAAGACCTGGTCATTGCTATTCGGGGTCGGAGGGCCAGTGTTGTATTGTTGCGGAGCATTTGGAATGGTGATGGATGGTGGAGGGTTGAATTGCGGCTCGGGAAGAGGGAAAGTGGTTAGGTTAGGAGTGAAGGGCGATGATGCCGAAGGGGTGTTGACACTCAACGAGCCGGCAGGCTGTCCTGGTCCTATAGAAGCATCTCCAGTCTCGAGTCTGGTCATAGCTAAACCACTAGGAACTTTACTTGAACCACTAGCCTTCCTCTTCTTGGATGTCGGGCCGTTCGAGACCGAGGGCGACGATTGTCGGGAAACATTTCGGGGTGTGGCGGTGGCTGATGTCGCCTGTGAGACGTATGAAGTCGTGCCAGCGCTAGGAGGGAATTGCATGTTGAAGTTCCTCTGCATACCTTGCAAGTCCGAACTCGAGTGGGAAAGACGGAAGGGAGCTAAATTTCCAGGTGGAACTGAAGTTATGTCAAAGGGTGGATCGGACGGGAATGTCCCGGCGCCAGGGAACATCTGGCCATCAGAGCCATTCGAGGTTTGCGTGGAAAGTGTTGGCATGTTATGGGTCTTATGGTCGTCTGTGATCATAATCGAAGAAGTCATCTCCTGGGCGATTAAACGATCTTGATAATCTTTGATGGTGAATATTACTTGAAATCCAAGCTTCTCATTCTGATGGCGACAATAGCATGCAATACGCATAGGAGCATCCACTTGCATTGCACCATCTGGTATGAAAGGTTCTGGTCGATCCCCAGTCGTTTCTGAAGGTGGTTGGCTTGTTGGTGCTTGCCATTCCTTGACCTCGTGGGTATTGAAGACAATAACACGCTTTGCCTCGTCCTTATGCCAGGATTCTTCCTCTTCAACTTTCTTGACCTTCTTCCGAGCAGCTCGCTTTCTCTCTCTTGTTATACATCCCACACAGATCTTGACGTCGCCACCATTTAGGGGCTTGTTCTCATCGTCTTCATCAGATCCGCTTTCACCTGGAGAAGACTCCTCTATGGTAGGGAGCTCGCCAAATGCAGCTCGCTCGAATGCACGCCGCCTATTTTCCGGGTTCTGCATTGCACTTGTGCATACTAGAGTGGTATAAAGCTCCAAAGTATCGGGCGATCTGGTGGGGGTAGGCTTCCCAAGAAGCTTGGGTTTAGAGATTGTGTGTGTTGGTAAGTGAAGCTTGGTAATGCCAGCAGGCATAGGGAAGAGAGTCATCTTGATAGGAATCTGTGTCTCTACGCGAGACTTCAGCGGCGTAGGATGAAGGGTCATAACAGGCTGGAAAGGAGGGCCCATATGAGTGAATGGCTGATGCGGTGTCATAACAGGTACAGGTTGGGAACTGTGCCCTTGTTGCCGAATAACGGGTAGTCCATTGTTCTGATACCCTCTAAATCCTGTCGCCCATCCCGGGTTCTGAACCGGACCACCCAGCATCTGTGTATTTATGAACTCCATGTTATTACCCGGCGAAGGCGAATTATTGAAGAAGGCGGAGGGAGAAGACTCCTGACTGGTAACCATGGCAGAAAGCGGGGAAGCTTCCCTGGATCCTGCAGTTGTAAGACCGTTCATAGACTGCGTCACCGAATGTTGCTAGAAATATGTCAGTTTACACAACTTCTACTAGCCCAAATAACTTACTGAATTTCTCTTGTCGTGACTCATAAATTTCGACTTCAGCATTGGCGAGCGTTTCCTGGGTGTGTCTTGCTTGATAATTGGCATTTCCGGCGAGTTCACACGACCCATTCCAAAGGGACTCGGACTGCTCGCGGCACTCTCGAAATCGAAATCATTCTCCATAGTTTTGTCGCTGAATGCAAAGTTGCTCATCGTTGCGGGGTTGATCGTCCCATCAAATCCTGCATAGTTCTGCGAATCATTGGAAAGCATTGATTCATCGACCTTCCAGTCCCCCATATCCGTGTCGCTCATCATGATATCCGCCGAAGTCAGCGCTGACCGCGAGGATTCAGAGCTAGACTTGCGCTTGTAACCTGACAGTTCCGAGGACGAGTCCTGATACGAACCCGCAGGAGAAACAGTTGAAGGCGAGGATACGGGCGGTTGAGCCTGCGTGTCCAGCAGGGGATTGTCTGCCGCAGGGCTCTTCTGCGCCGTAGGTTTGGGCGATCCGAAATTTGTGAGAAACTGTGAATTATCCGTCGCGAAGTCCTCAGCTAGAAAAATCCCCGGGCTGCTCACGCCCCCGAGGTTGGAATCGAAGAATTCGAAGTCAGGATCCGCGTCGAGCCTTCCTGACATGTTTGAATCGATGACAAATGGCGGCGAACTCGCAGGATAGACAGGCTCTGTCGTCGTCGGCATGGCCCCTTCTAGATACCTGGTGTAGTTTTGTCGCTTCGTAGCACAATGTTCTCCTATTGAGCGAAGGCGCCTCTCAGTCCACCGCAGATTCCTAGAAACAGCCCCTTTTTTGGTGTTTTTGCGTGGTCCTTCCTGCCTCGAGTACCGGGTCGAGTGACGCCGTGTGCAAGCAATCACTTTGTCGGTATATCCTCGCTTTACCAATTCATCCCGGAAATCTAATTTTTGTTGAGGGGTGATGGTTAAAGAATTGGGTCTCGAGACGTCACCGCAGTCGGAGGAAAGGTGGCAGGAGCTGATGAGAACAGCGATGTGATGATCTGTCCTGTCGTGAGTGTTGTTCTCCTGAGGCTTGCCAGCAATGGCACTGAGGCTACAGCTATAGGCAACTCTCGAGATTGATAAGTTTGTCGGTCACAAGAAAGTGGAGTCGTAACAGGCTGACCGTTCTGCAATTATCTGTGGGTCGAGGTTGGTGAACGGAGCCCTGCGATTCGTCTAAATGACACTACTGTACAGTACACTTGGTACAGTAGTTGAGGCGGGTGAGAGTTCCAGGGGGGAGACAGCCGTTGGTGTGGGTGTGAGGGGAAGGTTTGAAACCCCGTCTCTCAATAACCTCCGCAATGCTGGGGATTAAAGAACAATCAAATCAACTTCACAGGTTCACTAATGGTCTGTGTATTGTATATTCTGTTTTATTTGTAAGTCAAGTTTGTAGTTGTGTGCGCCGTTTTACTGTACTCCATTTCAAACCACCAATGGATGGCTTCAATTCCCCGCCCTCGAGGTCAAACCTCTCCAGTGGGGGGTGGCGATATCTACAAGTATTACGCCGCCTCAACGCTGGCTGGTGCTGGCTGCACTCACTGTGACTTACACCGTTATGACAGATGCATGGATGGAGATCATAGAGATATTTCCGGTGTCTGGCAGCCACTGGATGACTGTGAGCCCAGAGAGGCGGAAAACCAACATTCTTATCATCTCAGAAACTGTCTTAGAATTTCATCAATAACTGCGAGTGATTCCTACAGCCAAGACGTGGGAATACATTCCCCTTTGTTTATGTTCTTCATCCTAATCTCGATCATCCCTCACGTCCCTGAAGCTGCCGATGAACCCTTACATTGCATCAACCTCCTCGTCCTCAGATTGGCCAGCACTCGGCCAGCATATCAAGAACAATCCAACCTCGTCGGTCATTATTACAGTAGCTACGCGGGAATCCTCGCCCTCGCCGTCTTGCTTTGTCCGTACCCGACAAAGGCCAAGCCCAGGAGAGCCAATACGGCACCAGCTCATACTTCTTCCTTGCGATTGCAGTAGTTGAGTCCACCGTGGTGTTGACTACTATTAAGCCACAAGCCTGGATGCAACCCACACAGCACAGCACAGCTTACGAAAAAGCAAGCTTGCTTTGGCTACGTTCTGTCTGCCTAGGAAGAGCCGCTACTCATACTACTCAAGCTACTCATGCACATATCTCTAGTTCTTCTCCCTCTTACCTGTACAACCCGAAATTCCCCTTCGCTTCCTTTCCGAGAGACATCAGTCTCGCTTTGGAGCTCCCCTGCCCCGTACCCATACTGCACCCGTCTCAATCCGCCTCCCCTGCTTCTCTTCTATCTAAAAGGCTAGGTTATCCTCTTCCGGACTCTATCTTATTCGGTCCGGTCTTGGCTTGCTCTTGGAGAAATGGGGGATTCTTAACGACCTGGGAAACGTACAGGGAAGGGAGACGGTGGCTTGATGGTATGCACTAACACGCGTATCATTATATACCCTTGTTTCTTCTTCAAAATTCATGAACATATTATATTATGCATAGGTGAACTAGATCATCTATCTAGCAGCCAAAGAAGATCTACGAGCTGCGGCTAGAAAATTCCAGGGGAATTACATTAGGACTTGTAAGACCCGTAAATGAGGACACTGTCTCGTCAAGCTTTCCGCTGAACCTACACTCCATTCCCCATCTAAGACTACTGTAGTTCCTGGTCATGTGAGCGTGGGGTTAAGATACCTTATTAGTGGCTGATAATCATATCACAAACTGTGGGGGTTCGATCGTGGAGTACAGTACGGCACTCAATTGCTTGTTTAAAGAGATACCAGATATTGTTCCTCTATTGGTCGTCTCCCTTTAGCGGTCATTAATCTAGCTCTGTAGATGTAGGGGATATTCCATCTACTCAAAAGTTATTTGCCAGTCAGGCTCACTTGCAATTTCACTTTAGGTCAAAGCAACAGGCCAGGATCCAGATATAAAAAGCCCCCCAATAGACTTCATCAACAATTATAATGCTTATATGCGTCTTACCTACCTCTCCACCAGGGCTTTTCTTCCGAAGTCGCATCCTGCTCAATATGCAGATGAAGTAGGCAAGTAGCAGTGTATAGCAACCTCTTACAGAAATCCTCCTACATAATCACAACATTAACAGCATTGCGTCAAATTGGGTGCCAGAAGCGTAAACTCCTGTAGGACTCACTGATAACGCATGATATATGTGCCAGGGTGGGAATGTTGGGATGCAGTTGTGAGGATTATGTGGTATGCAGATGGTTTGTTGGGGGATGGTAAGCTGGTTGTTGGAGGCCGGCTATCTATATGTATCTTTGTACCTCCAGGCACGCCATCTTCCTTCCCGAATCCATAACAACCACAATACTCACACGACTAAATTTCTAGTCTGCCCAGTCGTCCGACTTAAATTATAACTAGATCTGCTCATTGTTCGTCACCTCTTCCTCAGTACCATTGACAAGATCAGGCCCGGATCTACACCTGTCAAGCTAAAGAGCCCTCCAAGCAGTTACGCATTCGCAGGCCGAATTGTTTCATCATCAGGGAAGCGAATAGTTCTCTGAGAAGCAATAGCCGGAGGCGTCGTAGGCCGTTCTAAGTTGTCTTGATCATCAGCAGGAGCGTCTGATCCCCCGTTACTTGGACTGGAGATAACTTTGCCCCCGATTCTATAAATTGGTCTAGCAGAACTCGTAGCCGACTGGTTAGTCGGCGTAGAAACACCCGACGTACGAGTCCTACGACGTTCCCGTAACACGCCTCCTATAGATGATGACCTACTGAAGTTTCCGATCTGGAATGCGTCAGGGGAGTCACTTCTTTGCGAGGTGAAGGCTCGTGAAAGCGTTCTGGGAAGAAAGAAGCCTAGTTTGCCCAGGGGGATGGAGAGGCCATGGACAACCTGGTGGGTCAGTTCAGAATTATGAGATAGTAGTGATGGGGAACTTACAATGCTACATATAGCTAGAAACCAGACAACAATCATTATGGTCTCCCCTAGTCGTTTCGCATCCTCACGCTGCACTCCATCGACAGTAATGGTTTCCAGGAATTCAAGGCTGATATATAGGTAAAAAATAGCCGATACACCAATTGGTCCGAAGAATCCTACAAAGATCGCTTGGCTCTTCTCCTCAATCTGGTGAATGAACTTGTGCAAAGTAAATACGATAGGAAGACGCCTGTAACACTTTAGTAAAAGCCCTTGCGCCAATTACCAGCACTGTCACCAACCTCAAAAGTAGAATCAAGATACCGAGAAGGATCAACCGATAGAGCGGAATAATCCCGTTGCTACCAAACAAAGCCCAAGGGCAAGTAGCCCCAAACCAAATAAAGATAGAAAGGTTCAAAAGCATATCAATAGTTGGTTGGAGGGAGTCGTCCAACGTCTCAAGCCGGAACCAATCATCCCACGTGAAAGCATTGCCTGCCAAAAAGCAAGCAAGTACGTCGTCGGAGTTCAGTAACCCACTCAAAATAAGTTAGTTCTTGCTTCGTTGTGGATGTTTAGGAAAGACAAAAGTTTGTAAGATCAGAAATAATAGGCTCCCCTGACACCTACCAAGTACCGACAATGAACAGTGCAAGCGTAATAGCAAACACTAGAAAGCTTTCTCGATCCACGAACTTCTTCTCCTCAGCCCACTATATGATCATTAGCAAAGGTATAAGATTCAAGGCAACTCCTCGGGGCTCCAAATCATGATGTGTCCTGCGTACCGAGAACATATAGGAGATTCAGAGAACAGCCAGGAGGTTACACTTACATGCAGCAATTCCTTCGCAATCCAGCCTACCGTTATCCCATATACCACACTTAACAGGATCGTATATGCCCATGTTTCGTATGCCCATAGAGCAATTGCCTTCCCAGCACCTCCCTCCTGCCCCAGTCCCCCTTGTCCCGTATACTTGACCAGGTATAACGCAATGAACAGGAACGGATAACCCAGCCCATCATTAGCCCCTGATTCTGCAACAATTATCTTCTGTAAATCCTTCGGCACATTCTTATCCGCAAATTTGCCCTTGACAATACTATTCGAAAGCACCGGGTCTGTAGGCGTCACGCATGCGGCGATAGCTAGGGCATGCACGTACGGCAAATGAGGGACCAAGCCCCAGATTATCAAGCTACTGACGAGCCACATACAAGTCATGATAGGACCGAGGAGGAGGGCGAGGGCCTTCCATTCTTTCAGCAGGTATCGGGATGGTAATTGCACGCCTGCAAGAACCAATTGAACGCCGAGGACTAGGCGACAGAAGTAAAGAGTTACAGCATTGAGATTTTCCTGGGAGCCAGTATATTCGAGGGGTTTGACAAAGTTCGCGGCGTGAGGGGAGAAGGTAACGCCTGCGAGGAGGGAGATCACTGTTCCCAACTATCAGCCAAAATCCTAACTTCACATCGCAGCGAATCAGGCAATACCACCCATCGATCAGTGAAACGGGGACCTATGACTTACAGGCTTCAGAAAGATAAAACTTCTCCTTGAACAAATAGCTCACAAGCCCAAAAATCGTAATAAATCCTCCAAGCACGGAACAAACCACATTAAAATTGGTAATCGCAAGCGTCGGCATCGTCACTATCCAAGCCTCCCAAGCCTCTCAAGACTTGGGTGCGTGCCAACAAATGCTCGGTATCCTTCCTGTCAAGTGTATCCCGAATCGTCCTCACTACTCCGCAAATCTAGCACCGGCTCAGCTTACGGCGGACAACGCAATACTCCTCGTGTTATTGAGCTCCGATCATTGGGAATCGACCTGAATTCAACCTTGGAAGAAACCGCCACTTTGAATCCTGCACTTGGCAGAAATATTTATATCAATGTTTGCAAAAGGGGGGGGGAAGAAAGAGCTGATGACACACAAATCACTGTTTTCTTGACGCAGGCTTGTTCAGTGGTACTGTATTGTAACAGAAGGTTGTACAAATGGAAAAGAAAATGCCTCGTTATCCCGTATCTGCCCCACCTTTTCACATGCTACAGTACATAGGAGGAGCTCCAATATACAGTTGATGAGGATAGAAATGAAAATATCTTGATTATCTGCCATTATGTTGCACATCTCAGTCAACGTTCCGGAATTCACTGAGATATTTGAGTCTTGAGCCTCAAATTTGATAATGTTAACTTAAAGTAAGGCCAAGCAAGCTACACAAATGCTCCTTTCAGAGTTGTAATTGTCCCAATTGCGCCTCGCAATGATTGTTTATGAAATCACAGTTGAACGATGAAATTTATGTACACTAAAATGCCGAGTCTGATATTGGATTTTGTTGACTTCATATGAACGCACCATAATCAATCTGCCCCCTTTATATCTAGGAGAAAAGGAACCCCGATGATTCCAATGTCTGAACAAAGCTGAAAACACTGGTTGTTAAAAAGTGCTCGGTTCTTGAAAGTTTGACTAATTGTCATGAGTAAGGGAGTTCATTGCAGGTGGCAGGCTGGTTCTAGATCTAGAAGAGGAAATTCGTTCTTTCAACGCTGGGTATGAAACCGTCCAAATCAGAATCCCATAGACTAACCTTCTCCATGTCCATATTCATACATTTCCCCAAAGTCATCATCATCATTCTCTTCCATTAGTAGCCAAAGAAAACACATTTGGTTTCCTGCCTAATATCCGTCCTAGAACATGCTACTCGCAACAGCATCTCCAGATCGGCCGTTGAGGTCTTTTGATGCTAGAAGTTAGACTTTGATTGATATATCCCCTATTCATTCCATTCAATTGACGTTGTCCATGCTGTTAATGTTGATATTCATCACAGCCTCACATCCTTCGCAGCCCTCGCAGCTGCAACGGCCAATTGATCAGCCGCTGTATTTCCTGGATCCTGATTGTGGCCTTTGATCCAAGTAAACCTCGTCTCTATACCGAGCAGATCACGCTTCTCGATTAGTTTCCTGGCAGCTTTTATCAGGTCCTGGTTTTCAACTATCTCGCCGCTGGTTGTCTTCCAACCTCTCTTGATCCAGCCTGTATACCAGGCAGTCACGCAGTTGATGGAGTAGTTGCTATCAGTAATGACCTCCATGTTCACGTCGGTAGGTACTATTTCCAGAGCACGGAGGATAGCTGTGAGTTCGGCGCGATTATTTGTTTGGACCTCGCCTTCGAGGGGTTCGGAGACATTGCTGTAAGAGAATGTTAGTCAATAAATCTCGTACAATGTAGAGAAGTTCTGTACCGTTCATCGCCAACTCCGAAGAAGACGCCGACTCCAGCAATAGCTCCGTTTCTTCCATTCCCAAGGGCACTTCCATCCGTGTAAACCTTTAACCCCAATCTAGATCTAGTCTTGACCTTCTTCGCATTCGGCCCCTCGGGCTTTTCCTTTTCTTTTTCCTTGGCGACCTCCGCAGCAGTTTTCGTAGTCTCGGCCTTGCTCGTCGACAACTTTCCACCGCTCCTTACAAAGTCTTCTGCCTCTTTCCGCGTATCAAATTTCTTATATTTCGGCTTCTCCGCACCCTGGATCTGCAACTCTGCTTCAGTCCACTCCGTATAAACACCAGGATTATGGCCGACTGCCACACCGTAGAACTTTTCTTGACCGGGTGCGGACTTGCTTCTGCCGGCTACGAAATCATCGGCTTCTTTCTTGGACAGAAAGGATTTGTCTGTAGTATTGTGTCAGAGATATATGCACGTATCTTCCTGGGACACAAGATTGTAAACTAACATGAAGCTCCTTTGAATCCTGTGGTCTGCGACTGGCATTCGGGCCAGGACATGTACACCCCGGGCCTGAATCCGGCGCGCACGGCATAGTATTTTGTGGTAGACATGTCCCCGAGCTTACGCTTCTTTGAGGCTGGAGCAGACATGTTTGCTGGAAGGTTGTTGTGTGTATTGTATGACTTTCGGTATCGTGCAAGGCGCTGAGCGGTGCTTAGGGAGAGGGGTCTAGAGCAGATATTCCGAGGCTGTTCTGATCTGGTTGGGAAAGCAGCTTTATGTGATCGCAATTGTATTGAAAGAGTCTTTGAGAGAGAAAGCATTCATTAGCTGGGCTGAATGCAGCATATCACAAGAAGAATCAACGATATTGAGACCCGTCAAAGAAAGACGTCAGTCAGGTTGAGCTTTGGCGGGGCCGAAACTTACGAGGCTGAAAGAAATGGGGCTTACAGTACAGTACAGTACTTCGTATGCCGGCGCTAGAATTAAATGTGGCAGCCGAAGAAACGCCAGGATCCAAGGATTGGTTTCATTGACAGTAGTCTCGAGGTGTAATTTATCTCCAGTGCAGGATATGAGGAGGTGAGCCAATGTGCTGCTTAAGAGGTACAGTATTGTACTGTATTTTTCTAATGGTGAAGTATTCCCTAGAAGATCTAGACAGAACTGAACAAGATGTATTCATCACCCACGCTATTGTTCCGGCAAGTTTCAGACAGTCACAGCTTCTGAGCAAGTATCTTTAGGGAGATCCCATCTTACTATACTGTGAATCTATCGGGTCGCATTCGTTGCAAAGGTAAAATCCCACTCATATTACATGTACTTCGGCCTAAAATGCCAGCAGGAGCTCCTTCCAGGTTTCAACACATCTTAAAAAAGATCACAGCAAGTTCAGAGGATTATTTTTATGCAATTTATTGTCGTTGGAGAGTGCGGCAGCCATTGTTATTACAGCCTCTTCCAAACCATCATACAGAGCAACCGTCTGAGCAAAATATTCGTGCTTCCGGGTATCAGCGTAAGCAAATTTCAAACCTTCTAACAGCCCCCAAAGCAATATCTCTCTCCCCGTTGTCCCATATCTCACATGTACAAATACAATCATTGTGCAACCGCCAAACTCCTCGTGTGTATTCATACAATAATCGCTATGCCAGCAAAAGCAAATACCGGTACGCCACTGTTCAATCATGCGTGCTAAGCAACCCCTAACACCAGTATGCCTGTCATTCACAAATCATTAGAAAAGAGTGAAGAAAACGAGTTCTCAATCAGTATGACCAACAGCCTTCTGTGGCTTGTAGGCTGGGAGCTCGTCAAAAGTGTATGCAGCCTCGTTATACTTGTAGGCGTGAAATTCGATACCATATGGCTTTGGCTCGATGGCAAAGAGCATTCCAATGGGGACATCGAGGTCTGCAATATCATCGCGTGTGAGGTCCATGAAGTATGCCATGAGTACTCTGCATACCGAACGATGGCCAATGATCAAAACATGGTCCTTGATACGTTCGATTTCACGAACCATATCTCGAAGTCTGCTGATGACCTGCAGATATCCCTCACCACCTACGCCTGGGTAAATGTAGTTGAGCTTGTTGGCCCGTCTCTTGGCGTACTGATCGGGGAACTTTTCTGCAATGTCCTCGTAAGTCATGCCCTCAAATGTACCAGCGTCGAGCTCCTTCAACATCTCCCAGTTTTTGACGTCGTAATTTTCATCATCCTGGAAACATTCCGCCGTCTGGATGCTGCGTTGGAGCATGGAGGTCCAAACGCAGAAATTCTTCTCGTCCAGCTCTCCAAGAATATCGGGGTAGGGAGGAGTCTGGTCTCCAGGTTGAAGTGGGAGAGCACCTGCCTCAAGAGCTCTGTTCTTCTGGTCCACTTCCCACTCGGCACGCTTGGTGGAGACGAAATTGTACAAGACCGTGGCGTAGTTTCGTCCAGCTTCGGTGAGATTGGAATCTCCACCAATCTTGCCAGCGAGATTGTCTTCGGATTGGCCGTGGCGAGTGATCCAGATTTGTCTTGGAGACAAATTGAAAGTAGAAAGGTAAGACGCAATACCATTCGAAAGAAAGCCTTGCAGGCGGTAATGAATGACCTTGCGGCCAACATCAATCAGCTTAATGTATTGCATATCGTTGGCCTCTTCGTGTTGGCCGAGAGCAACATATGCACTTTCGTACGCGGCAACACGCTTTTTGAAGTCTGCAAGAGAACTTTCCGGGTCTTTGTCCTTGTAATCAGGACCTTTGAGTTTGAGATGCATGTTGGCGTCAAGCAACTAGAACTTGTTAGTGATATATACAGCTCACACAGGCTCAATACTTGCCTTTTCATCCTCGCAGACACTCTCAATGAAGAGAACACCCAGTCTTGGCTCCCTCTCCTTGATGGCCTCGGAAATAATCTGCCGACGAGCAATGGTGCTGTTCGTCGCATCGAGGATGCCAACTGATCCACCTTGGTTAAGAAGGAAATCAAGAAGCTCCTCCAGGGTTGCCAGTGCTACCTGCTCACGGATTTGCGAGGCTTTCTGGTTATTCGGGTCGAAGAACTGTGCGGACTGCTCCATGGTATCAGCACTAGGGAGTCGTGCCAACTCGTTTTTGTCGTCCTGTGGGGAGTAGACACCATTCAATAGGATATGAGCGGCTTCGGTTGGCGCATCTACGATGCCTGCAATTGATCCCGTCCGGATGGGCCTGGTTCGGCTCATATTTGGTGATGGTGGGGGGGACTGCGGTGGTGATGTTACTCCTCCGCTGCCAGCTGCAACTCTTCTCCTAGAGCCAACATTGAAGATTCGACATTCGTGTTGCTGCCAGGAAAGATATCTTTGGATCTTCTTTGTAATGTAGGACTTTCCTCTGGCTGGTAATCCAACCATCACAACAACCAACTTTGCGCCAACATCTCTTTGTGCGATTTTACCATCAGGAGAAATTCGAGAACGAGTCATACCAGGAATATTCAGCGTGGTCGCTGGTGGTCTGATCCTTGGAGTCACGGTGCCTGAGTTCTGCCTAACAGGTGGTCTATATACATATTAGCAATTGCTTTATCCGTTATACATCCTGTAAAAATTGTGTATTTGAATCGGTTGAAAGTGGGCTATTCGATAAATTTGCCCCATGGGACCTGCAACCGCAACCAATGTGCAAAAGTGCCTTTCAGGTGTAGAAGTAATTGCGAATAGACAAGAAGCGTATTTGACTCACAATCTAGGGCTTCCAGGAGCTGTTGAGGGATTACTACCCAGCGGGGTACTGGTAGAGGGGGAGGGTGAACCATCTTGAGAGCTAGCACTGCTCATATTAAGAGCCTGCAGAGAACGACCCAAAGCCGAGGTAGATGATGGCGGGGCAAGAAGGCTTTCCGGAGCGTGAAGAGGACGAGGAAGTGAGATAGTATTGGTTATATTCTCAAGGGGTAAATTCGCCGCCATACTGGCACTTGCGATGCGATTCACCATAAGCGCTCTTGCAACTTCAGAGTGTTGTGACGTTTTGCCTTCCCATGAAATAATTAGCAGTGGATCTTCGGTTAGTCTTGCCCGCAAGCGCAGGTTTTGGGTATAATTGTGGGCAACTCACAAGGTGTTGCTCGGGCTGCGCCAGGAGTGCCAGGAGTGCCAGCAGTGTGCTCACTACTGTCTTGCACACCAGAAGGCACCGTGCCAGAAGGCTCCATATTGCAAGACCTTAAATTCCTGGATGACGAACAGGGTTTCTCAGCGATTGGTGGTGGCTGGTGCTGGTCTTAACAGGTCGGCCTTTGACCTTTGTTGGTGTCGGTCACCGAGCTTACTGGGTATAATTAACGGTATTATTATGGCGTCGGATCCCTGTTTATCAATTAAGGGCTACTTGACGCGGCAAGTCGGTGCTTTTTTCGTGTGTGTTGCCACAAGGAAAAGTTCGCCGAAAGGGAAATATTGGGTGAAGGTGTACTAGTCGGCCACTATTTCGCAGTAGTGTAGAGGTGAAAGGTGAAGAGACAACAAAGCTCAGGATCTGTGTCCTAGGTAGAGTTGGCCAAACGGCACAATGGCACGATGGTCAACGTAAATTAACCAGAGTGTGAGAAGTTGGATCCTTTTATCTGTTGATGTTCTTGTTGCTGGTTTGGTTGGTGACAGGTAGGGTAATATTCAAGAAGCGAATTTCCTGACGCGCTGACGCGAAGGTTCACTAGTAAATGGATTTTCCACCTCAGGCCGAAGCTGAGCCCTAAGAATAGTGCTGGCAACAGCCAAGAGGCAGAGGGGAAACAAACTTGAAGGCCAGCTGTAACCTTCGTCAGAGACTTTGTGCCATGCTGAGCCTTAGATCAAACAATGACCAACACAATTGTGATATTGTCACAGCTTGGCTGGATCACCAGCTGCTCCAGCTACTGTCCGAGAGGTTGTTAACTGATCTTGACGATTTCGTGATGCTGGGCTAGGGTAGTGAAGGTTGGCAGAAGGTCCTCTCATAGACCCAAGGCCGGTAAGTCTTCTTTCTATAAAACCTCCACGTCTTACTATTTCGTCAGCTCCCTCAGAGCCTCGCCGCTATCCTCGAGACGGTTCTCATGCTTTCCGGCCAGCCACAGTATCGGATGCAGCCTGAAGCTGCACGCGGTTCCCGGTCATTGGAGTGCTTACACAGAAGCGTGGGCGGATCCTCTTCCCTTACAGGCTGACCTGCACGTCCGGCGACAGGTATCAGAAGCGTGTAACAACAAACATACTTTGCATTCCAAGCTTCAGAGATAAGCATCCCTTCGTTTTCACTTTTCCGCCCGCTATTTGAGGTGGGTCTATCCGTCTGGGTCGCTAGCCAGGCCAGTCGCAGGATACACTGAAGTAGCTGCAGAACAAACTGTTGAGAGATAACATTCTCAAGTATGTGCGTCACCTAACAAGGGCTTCAATTGGCTGCATGCAAATAGTCTTGCATAATCCCAGCTGGCCTGTGGCCCTGGGCAAACTACTTCGAAGAAGCAAGGCTGTTGCCTCGAGGGCAAGAATAATAGCCTTATCTCTTTGCCCACAGGATGGATGTCGATGTCTATGAATATCCTAGAGAGTCCGAGAGTTCAGCAAAAGCTACTTCTAAGTAGCAGCAAGGGCAATTCTTTGTGCATCCCAGCAGGAATAGTCAATAGTAGCTTAGTGTCCAACATTATGGTATGTTTCTGATGCCCCTACCGTGAGCCCCTGCTCACCACGGTGCTCCATCGCTGATATTGATCTGTGTATTGCTTGGTAGGAAGGAGCCCGACATGTCTATCGAATCGATCGGGCGAAGCTGAAGATGGAAGAGATGCATCTGGGCTGGGCAAGTTCCCCAACATTCCCGGCTGGAGGACTCCGGCCTTGGCTTGCATCGAAACATGCAAGATCTTCGTCAATCAGCAGAGAGCCAAGATGATCTCCTTCCTACAGATCTACCGTGTGATATGTCGCAAGTATCTTCTTTATCGTTGTGCTTGTATCTGTACATGTGGTGGGTGCTACCAGCGTTTGGCTTGGCCTGTATACAACGGTCTTGCCGTGACCTGAGGCCAAATCGAAGCAGCGCTGTGTCATTAGACGACGCGCACAAAAGGACCCTATCATGTGTTGCAGACTCCTCAAGAGCACGTTGTGGTAACCGGGGACTCGAGCTCATACTGTTCTTTGGGTGAATCCGACAGCAGCGGAGCCTTGCTAGTCTCTTTACCTGTTTCGCAGAGAGCTCGAGTGAGTTGTACAAAGATAGCGGTGAGCCCGTGAAATATTTCCTTAGCGACTCGGTCCCAGGAAGTATTACGAGCCTTTGGCACTTGTAAGAGTGTCCAAACTGCCAAGGCATCGTATTTCATTTTTGTAACTAACTATTTATAGAAGAGTTGATACTGAATCTGCTTGATTTACACTCCCTGTCTATACATTCTGCGTACTGGTCATTTGGAGTCTCCTTACAATACTTACACTAAAACTAGAACTTTCGACACCACCATAAGCACTCCGAACCGATTTAAATATTACAGGCACCTGAAGCAATTCTGATTCCGAATTTCGATTGATACAGGACCAGGACGACAGTCCGCGCCCAAGCACCCTACTCAGCGAGTATATATATACCAGTCATACAGTTCCTTCTCTCGAGCTGGAGCATTGAGGAGAGTAATATATAGTTGAAACCGCACCAAGGGACTGAGAGTTCTTTTGCTGCGAATATCCTGATAATTTGAGTTTAAGAATAGGGACACTCAAATATAAGGGTAAAGTGATAGACAAGTGACGCTCCAGAAGCCGTATACAAGACCTGTGCAAGTTACTTACAAACCGTTTGGATAAAATTCAGCGTTGATTCCGAAGTCGGAAGATCAGTATTGAGTACCAGTTCGGATGGTATTGGACGGGGGAGTTTCCTGAGATTCAATGCAGAACGGAGTGGTGTCAGCATGCTTAAGGCACAACTCGAAGTCATATGTAGAAATTCAGTGCTTCTATAGTCTATTGTTTTGCCCTTAACATGCACCGTTCTAATCCCCAGCTAACCTTCTCAACAGAGCATACTCTTAAGCAGACCACCCCTCAATCGCCTCATCAACGGCTTCTCTATAAACCTGCTGCGTCTTGCACTGCTCAAGAAACACTTTATACTTGGCATCCAGCAACTTCTTCTCCCCTGCATTCTTCCCTGGCTTAACGACCTTCCCCGGCTTACTCATCCTGTCCATAATACTCCACAGATCCTCCGTCTTACCATCCTTGTCTGCACTTGCGGCCTTTGCACCAAGCATAGCAGCTCCATGAGCCACAGCCGCGTGCACATATCTTGGAATGACAACTGGCATAGCACATGTAGTAGCCATAAGCTCCATGAGGATCTTATTCTGGCATTGGGAGCCAGACATGAAGATGCTGGTAATGGTGTGGCCGGAGTCATTCATCGTTTCGACAATTTGACGTGTCTGCATGGCGATGAATTCCATAGTGGCGTAGTAGTAGATGGCGAGGCCGTCCATACTGCGGTCGTTGGTAAGACCGATAATGGAGCCAGTCATGCTGGAGTCCGCGATGGGCGAACGGTTTCCCCAGAGGTCACCATAGAAGAAGAAGTGGCGTCCCAAGTAAGAGATCGTTGGTGCGGTGACCTTCTCTTGCATTTCCTCCAAGTGTGAATTCAGGTAGTCGTAGATGCTAGTGTTGAAGGACTCAGCCATGGACATGGTTTCATTGTAAGCCGGGTGAGTCTCAAGGACATGTTTTAGAAGCTCTCCAGTAGCAGACTGTCCTCCTTCAGCCATCCAGAAAGTTGGTAGGAGGACATCTCTGTATGGTCCCCAAACTCCATCGACGAAGACAGGACCTTTTGACATAGCGAGATGGCAGGTAGATGTTCCAGCGACTGCCGCTAATCGACTGAAAGCTTGGGAGATGTCATTTTTTGACACATGTGTATCTAGTTGGTCGGTCCCTAGGTTGGCTTTGGCCCCAACAGTACCAACCCAGCCAGCATATGCGTCAATGACACCGCTACCTACAGCGATTCCAGCAGGGAGTCCAAGCTCATGACCAGCCTTTTCGCTCAAGGTTCCTACAAGTTCACCAGCACTCATGTACTTTCCATTCTATTGACAGTTAGTCTATAAGCACCTCAGAGGGCAAATACGAAAGAAAAGGGCTCACCACCCCATCAACTCCCCCCATTCGCTTGAAGTTATCCTTAGTCAAATCACCCAGTCCAATGGTTTCGTAGAAGTCTTCCTGCCATCCCTTAACACTGCCATCAACACCAACAGGGACATAACCCTGCTTGCAAACAGTACTGCAGAAGCTTCTGATCTCATTGCCAGTCGCTATGTGTGTCAAAGCATCTGCCAAATCGTAGAACTTGCAACGATCAAACATTTCGGGTGGCATATGATTTTTGAGCCAAAGGACCTTGGGTATTTCCATCTCAATGCTCATTTTGCCACCTACGTAACGTAAAAGGTTGTGTCCGGTAGCATTGATCTTTGCTGCCTCCTCAACAGGCCTATGGTCG
Source organism: Ploettnerulaceae sp. D365 (assembly GCA_003988805.1). NCBI lineage: Eukaryota > Fungi > Ascomycota > Leotiomycetes > Helotiales > Ploettnerulaceae > Ploettnerulaceae sp. D365. The sequence goes on from QYAL01000002.1 coordinate 116,779, forward strand.
AGCCAGAGAATGACGTTGCGGTCATTTCCATCGTTGCCAAAATTGGGACCTGTAACTGGCATAGGTTCATCGGTATCATGGGCAAAGACTGCTAGAGAGCAGGTAGCATCGAAACCAATCCCGCGAATGGTCGTAGGTTCGATGTTATGCTGGCTGAGAGCTCGTTGCACACAGGTGCAAATGCATCTCCAGATGTCGGTAGTAGACTGTTCATAATAACCAGTCTCTGGTTGCCAAAGACCAATGTTCTCTGTTGCCACTTCAAGGAGTCAGTTTTGTCAATTCATAATAGAGCTGGGTTTGAACTACTCACAAGCTTTAATATCGCCGGAAGCGTCGATGATACAAGCTCTGGCACTGCCAGTACCTACGTCAATACCAATGTAGTGCTCTATGTATGGATTCAGGTCGTTGTGAGGGCTGCTTGTACTTAGTATGGCCTTAATTGGGGAGCATCTCAGCGCTTACTCCATGGAGGCTTGCCTCGAAGGCTTCCTGAAGTTTTGCCGGAAAGGCATTTGAGCCATCTTGGATTACGTTGATAGTTACTTGTTCTGGGTCAGCATAAGGTTCCAAAATAGTGATAGCAATTGGTGCCACATTTCATTCAATGCTACAGTTTCAATGTGTTGGAAAGGAGGGATTCCACACACCTTCGTTATCAAATGAAGGAGTCTTTGATAATAGATGTATTAAGAGCAGTACGTCGTATCGAGGTCGTCTCGAGAAAGGGCATACAATGCGGTGGGATGAATTTAGGCTCGAAAGAAATGTAGAATTTGATTTTCAGTTCCGACGTTGTTTTGTTAACAGCTTCGATCCTTCGAGCTCCCACGTCACAGTGGACCCTTCTTTGGAACCCCCACCTTCTCCAGCCTCCAATCTGACCCTCGCAAAAATGGGGCCACCGCCATGAGTAAGCGCGCCAATACCCTGGGGAAATCGCCGTGTAGATTTCTATATGGCAAAAGTGGAAATTACGAGCTATAAAACGAAAGCACCAGGGCAGGCATATTGGCCCTTTAGAGAGTGTTCAGATATACAGAAACTGGTTCAGCGTGCGTAATTGGGTATCTGGGCAGCTAACTGGCCTTGGATCAAAGGGAGCACGAGCCGAGCATCCTGGCCAAACACTTATCCCGAGGCCAAGTTTCCCCAGCAAGAATCCGATATTGTCATAATGTTGTACATTTCTAGTCACGCCCTAATCCCAAATCCAATTTACTTCCATAGCTTTGCCAAACTCGTCTCTTTGTCTGCTGACTTGTTCAGAACCTTCGCTGTGGCTAGGTCAAAGTCCTCCTGTGTGACGTGCACCCGTCTCTCTCTCAATGCATACATGCCTGCCTCTGTGCAGACACCCTTTAACTCAGCCCCCGAGCACCCGTTCATTTTCTCTGCAATCTTCGTCAAGTTGATACCCCGAGTCAAGTTCATGCTCCGGCTGTGAATTCGGAGAATATCTGCTCGAGCCTCAACTGTTGGCGGTGGAAATTCGATCTTTCGATCAATACGTCCTGGTCGTAAGAGTGCAGGGTCCAGAATGTCGAGTCGATTCGTGGCCATAATAACCTTGATATTCTTCGTTGGCTCGAAACCATCTAATTGATTCAGCAATTCTAACATTGTTCGCTGAACTTCAGAGTCGCCCCCTGATGAACCTTCTACACGAGACGATCCGATAGAATCGATTTCGTCCATGAAAATGATGGAAGGCGCATGTTCTCTAGCCATCACGAAGAGCTCTCTCACCATTCTAGATCCCTCCCCAATGTACTTTTGTACTAATTCTGAACCCGACACCCGGATGAACTTGCAGTCGGTATGATGTGCCACAGCTCTCGCCAAAAGGGTCTTTCCTGTACCTGGTGGTCCATAGAGAAGGACTCCTTTCGGTTGTGCTATACCCAGAGATTCGAATAATTCCGGATGTTTAAGGCCAAGCTCAATAACCTCCTTAATCTCCTTGATCTGTTGATCTAAACCTCCAATCATGTCGTATGTACTATCTGGAACCTTCTCCACCATCATGAGGGACACAAGTGGGTCGACAGAGGATGGGAGCATCTTTTCCAGCTTGTAGGAATCGGAGAGAAGGGTGACTCGCTTTCCAACGGTAAGCTTGGTAATGTCCACATTATCGGAAATATCAACGACTGCAGCAAGATTAGTTCGAGATAGTAAGACGAAGATCGGTATCTGTACCGTATTTGCCTTCTGGGTGCACCTTGACCAAGACCTTTTTAGTTCCCATCACCTTCACAACCTCGCCAACGTACGATCCGGGCTGTTGCAATAATCCAAGTTCCTCTCGCAGAAGTCGCACTATTGTATGTCAGCGTAGAAAAAGTTGGAGAGGCAGCAGCCGCATGTACCTCTTGAGTTGTAGTCATTTCTCTGTGCTTCCAATCGTCGTAAAACTGCTTGACCCTGGATAATCTCCAGCTTCATCCCCTCGATCTTGTTATGGAAGTAGGTATCGAGCGCCATGATGGCAGATGTAATGTGGTATATCTAAGAAGGTCTGTTGATTGGGAGATGAAAAGGACAGCAATGATTTGGAGTTGAGGTTCAGTCTTTAATTCTTGATGTTCTTGCGTCTGGACTAACCTTGCGATTGGAGCTCCAGCCAGGCACCGTAGAAAACGCGTACAGGAAGGGAAGGCTGAGGCTTCAAGGCATGGACTAAGGCATCAAACTGGAGGGAAACAAGGGTCCCAGAGCCGTAGCGCGGTTTGTGCGGCAGCTCTCTGGTCATCCGGCACGGAACCTGCACCTGCACAACTGCAGCACGCAACCCGTGCAAACATCCCATGGCTGATTGATTATTTTGACGGTTTATCATCTTAGACAGAAGAAAATCACAAATCAATCTCAGCTCCCCTCAAACTCAAACTTAAACCCAATCTCAACCTCAACCTCAACCTCACTCTTATTTCATTTCTCATACTGCTCTGCCCGCGAACTTGGAAACGACGATCCGTCTTCTACCTCTGCGCTTCGCGTCGAATCTCTTGAATGCCTTCCGCTCCCACATCCCGTTGACTTGCAACCAACGCGATAGTCTATCGACGGACCTAAACACTGGCTATCATCTTTGCTGATTCTTGTACCCGCATCCGCCTACCGATGCCACAACAATACCCCAGATCTGCCTTGCGATAACTACAGCATGTCTAGCAAAGATAATAACACACAGAGTTCGCTCAAGGATCCTCAGAATCCCTTCGACATGTCTACTCCCACGTCTCCTACCGATATCCGTCACCCTCTATCCAGAGTAGAGTCAGTCTCCGACGAAGTTCCTCGGCTAGATGAGGGCCTTTCAGAAAGCTTCCAGTCTACAGATACTATTAGGAGGCGGCCAGATCCTCAATCATATGGTATGCAGGAGATACACCGAATCATTCTGGCAATAGTGGAGCTTTTATTTTCATAAATTTATACATGCCAAATACTAATATAACTTTAAAAGGTTCTATCTTACCCTTGACCACGTCACATACATCGGAGCGTAGACCGAGCGAATCTTCACAAGCCGGCGAAAGGCCTCAACCGCAGAGCTTGGAATCATCTCGTATCATTCAGCCCGCACGCTCGCCTATGCTAGGACCTGAAAGAGGACGTGGGGGACAGCGACCAAAGAAACCCGGAATGCCCCGTCGAGCATCATCCAATGTGCAAGCACCACATCGGGGGCAAGAGTTCTCAGTGGATGATGATGTGGCGGAGATAGAAGATGACCTGGCCATCAGTAGGCATAGTGCTACAGGATTTGGTTCAACCAGGCATCAACCGGCAACCTTGAGGCGACGTCCAAATGCACAGCCTCCATTGCCAAGGGTCGATTCTTCTCGAGGCGGCGAAGAACAAGCCGAAGCAGAGTTGGAGGCCAGCAGCACAAGTGGTGACACTATCCCGGACGAGCAGGCTAGCGAATCTGGTGAAGAGGGTACAATTCGAGATTCGGATGACATTGTTCTAGCTGAAGATGAGGATGGCGATTTGAGCGATGCCGAGAGTTTTACTCTGAAAGATCGACAAGAGGCTATCAATGAGACGCATCCTTTCGGCATTCGGATATGGAAGCCTGCACTCTATAAGAAGAATAGATCAGTACAGAAGACCGCAGAGGGAGACATCCATTCATCTCCTGGTGGCAGAGTCAGTAAATGGCTACTGTTCTTCAATATATTATGGACCGTATGGTTTGGCTGGTGGCTCGCCCTCATAGCCTTTGTCGGAGCAGTCGTCTGCTTTATTTTCGGTGCTGCGCCTAGTGCGATCGAATATGGTCGGGTACTCTGGGGCCTTTCTGGCTATCTATTTTATCCTTTTGGCAAGTTTGTCCGCCTAGAACAGGATGAAGCGTACGCAGACGAGGATCAAGGAGAAGGGCGCAGCATCACTGAGTACGAACAATGGCAGAGTGGTGATATTGAGGATGGACGGCTATTTTTTGGTCCACAGGGTAGTCGATCGATAGTTGGACGCTCGAGGAGAAGTATCGAATCTCTTGCTAGCGAAACGGACAGCCTTCTAGGCCGCTCTAGACGCAGACCTATAAGAGATGATTCGGAACGGCCTCTAAAACGTCGGCTTTTCGGCAGAGGGGAATGGAACACTGGCCGCGTGATCTTCTTCCTTTTCTTCTATGGTCTCATCACGCCGCTTTTATTCCTCGTCTCGGGCATCTGCTGGTTTTTGGTTTTCTGGATACCCATGGGCAAAGTCACGATGCTGTTGCTTTATCACCTTCGGCGGCATCCATTGGCACTCTCGTTTCAATCCGACTCGGACTACTCTCGCGGTGCTGTTCCAAACTCCTCGATTCTGCTTTGTACCTATCGTGCGGTAGGGATAAAGTACTGGAAATATACTGTTGATGGAACCAACATTTTCCTGATTAATTTGATGGCCGTGGTGCTATTTGTAATATTTGATTACTGGGTGCTTGTTGAAGCACTACATTGGGAAGGCCTCACCATCACTGGGCCACCTTTCCTTTTCACGGCAGCCTTGGCTTCGATCATTCCGCTAGCTTACTTTATTGGACAGGCTGTCGCATCTATATCTGCCCAATCATCTATGGGCCTTGGTGCAGCTATAAATGCTTTCTTCTCAACCCTTGTGGAAGTCTTCCTCTACTGTGTTGCACTCAAGCAAGGCAAAGGTCAGCTTGTCGAAGGCAGTATCATTGGAAGCATTTTTGCAGGTATACTATTTCTACCAGGACTTTCCATGTGCTTTGGTGCCATAAAGCGGAAAACGCAACGATTCAATGCAAAATCCGCGGGTGTTACATCTACTATGCTACTCTTCGCTGTCATCGCTGCCTTTGGACCAACCCTCTTCTACCAAATATATGGCACAGTAAGTTATTCGAGTCCCGGTCTGAAGTAGTGCTGACTTTTTTTTAGCATGAGCTCAACTGCCTCAGCTGTGTAGACAGTCATGATGCCTCTCCAAGCCGCGATTGTCGCCGGTGTTACTTCTCACAGGTACCAGCACTAGACGATCGCTTTTACCTCGAGGCTGTCCGCCCATACTGTTGGTTTGCGGCCGTACTACTGTTTCTTTCATACGTCATCGGACTATGGTTTACCTTACGAACACATGCTGCTGTAATTTGGAACAATGAGGTTGATGAGAAGAAAGTGCACGAAGCCCAACTCATGGCTGGTCATCAGTCCTCCGGTGGAGGTGCCCCTCATGGACGACTGCAAAGACAGGGTAGTACTCAGAACAGCTCCAATGATGCAAATGGGGCAGAGATTCGAGATTCTCAGCTCTACAAGCGAATTCTCGGTCAATCATTAAGACAAGTTGGCCTAGGCCCACGCGAGGGAGGCAGTAGACTTAACTCGGTCAATGAACCGGGAGGAGCTGGTCCTAATGGTTCGGTTCAAACACCCCACTTGCCCCCTCCTAAGAGCAGCGGTGCGGATAGTGCAAGATCCGAGGTCCATATTCCCGGTTTTACAGAGGCACAGAACACAAATCTGGTCCGTGAAGTTGCCGAAATGGCTGCTACCGCAGCTACGATTGCCGCCAGGAACGCCACCAAGGCCCCTCGAAGAACATCTACTCTTGCTAATCTACCCATTCAGAGTAAAGTGGCAACCCTGAGGACGGGGACTGTTCATGATACCGAGCAACCTGTTGCGGGAGATGCTCAAGCAGCCGGTGGACATGATGCTCCAAATTGGAGTCGAACAAAGAGTTCTATTATACTGTGCGGCGCTACGGTTCTCTACGCACTCATAGCCGAGATTCTGGTCAATACAGTCGATGTCGTGTTGACCAATGTGGCCATTGATGAGAAATTCCTTGGTATTACTCTCTTCGCTCTGGTCCCAAATACCACGGAGTTCTTGGTAAGTTTCAACATCCTCACCTGACTTCATCTCTAACATGCGAAAGAACGCTATATCTTTCGCCATGAACGGCAACATTGCATTGTCCATGGAGATTGGATCAGCATATGCTCTCCAAGTGTGCTTGCTCCAGATCCCTGCTTTGGTACTTTTCAGTGCTATTAATGCTAATACACTCATCGGACCGGAATACACGTTCAGCCTCATATTCCCACAGTGGGATATGGTCACCGTTATTCTCTGTGTCTTCCTCCTCAGCTACATGTACGGCGAAGGAAAGAGTAATTACTTCAAGGGCTCCATTCTCCTTCTCAGTTACCTCGTTGTCATAGTTGGATTCTGGTTCTCAGGCATGACCGACTTAGAGAATATGGGCATGAGCCGTTTCGATATCATGGATGCGGGTGGCAGTTTCAAGACCATAGGTCGAGGCCGGGCCGGTCACGCATTCCAACATTAAGTCTGGATCCTTGCCTGAGATCGGAATTCGCTGTTTATATTCTCTCATATGAGCGCTGGCGTTAGGAGACTTGCTTAGCGCTCTTCTATTACACTGTAAATATCGATTTGCGAACACACTTTCCGCTTTATCTTTGACACTACAGTTGGGGGAGCATCTGTGGTAGACTGGGTTGCATCAGTAACGGACAATAAAATAATGAGGGGTTCTCAATCTTTACCTAAAATATTGCATATTTCTAGATGCGTCAATATTCTTCCAAACCATGTATCATCCGGGCAAAGAAGCATCACTAGCAACATAATCAAAATCTCGTAGGACATTATATACTGTCAAGTAACGACTAATATAATCTTGAAAACAGAAAGAAACTGATTAATAATTCATCCGATACTGCTAAATTTTCCGCCGTTGTGTGCATTTTCTCAGGTTCAGATTGAAGAGTACCTACCCTAAACCGGAATTAAGAACATAAGAACATCTCCAAGTCTTCTGAAATACTACTCTGTTCATTCAAGCACCCTTTTCACCATGGGTCATATTATATGCACAATACGCTCAAGAAATGGAGATATTAGTGGTCATGGCGTTTAACGGAGATAGACTTATGGCCGAAAATGACCCTTCCGACAATTTAAAGAAACATTTTGGGGACAAGGCAATTTGTCGACAATTGCAGGGCTGGTGCTGGTGCTGGTGCTGGGTAAATCATCCATGCTTCCGTGGTAGCTTATGATTGGCAGGTATGTACAGTGTTATCGGGACACTGTAAGTGCTTGCTTCATCATTTAGGTTATGGATGACGTTCATGAGAAGTGGGAAATATATAGATCAATGGTGCCCGCCTCTCTCCACCTTCTTTGAACCATTAATCCATCCATCGCAGAATTCCGATATACAAGAAGAAATCGAATATAAAAAGCTAATTATCTAAAATGACGAAAGTTCTCCTTACAGGTATGTTTTCCTGACAAGAATTTACCCCTCTATTACCCCACTATCATCATTGAAAGTGACAACACACTTCCACCAAACACCACATAAACACAGCTAAAATGACCCCTCAACAGGCGGAAGCGGTTTCATTGCAGCTCACATCCTCGATATTCTCTTACAACACGGCCACGAGGTCATCACAACCGTTCGCTCGCAGGCCAAAGCCGATAAAATCAAATCCGCACACCCGAACGTCCCCGACTCCAAGCTCTCCTTCAAGATTGTGGAGGACATCGCTCAAGAAGGCGCTTTTGATGAAGCTGTGAAAATCGATGGTCTCGAAGCAGTAATCCACACCGCATCGCCCTTCCATTTCAACGTCACAGATGCCAAGAAAGACCTCCTCGACCCAGCGATCAATGGCACGAAAGGTGTCTTGGCTGCCATCAAGAAGAATGCCCCTTCAGTGACGAGAGTCGTCATTACGAGTTCCTTCGCCAGTATCCTCAACGCGGATAAAGGCGTGTCTTGGAAGGAGCACACCTACACCGAGGCCGATTGGAACCCCATCACCTTGGAGCAAGCAGTACAGAACCCATCCTCGGGCTACCGTGCCTCGAAAACCTTCGCCGAGAAAGCAGCATGGGAATTCGTCGAGCAAGAAAAGCCGAACTTCACCATCAGCACCATCTGTCCCCCACTCGTCCTCGGGCCCGTCGTACACTACCTCAACGACCTCTCCGCCCTAAACACCTCCAACCAGCGCGTCCGCGATCTCATCACGGGCCGGAACAAATCCGAGATCCCAGACACGGGCGTCTTTCTCTGGACCGATGTCCGCGATCTGGCCTTGGGACATGTGAAGGCGATTGAGGTGCCCGCGGCGGCGAATAAGCGCTTCTTCTTCACGGCGGGCTATTTCTCCAATAAGGAGATTGCAGAGATCATTCGGAAAAACTTCCCGGAATATGAGGGCGAGTTGCCGGGTAAGGATGTCAAGGGTGGGGATAGGCCTGAGGCGGGTTTGTATGGTTGGGATAACTCGCGGACGGTCGATGTGCTGGGTATTAAGTTCAGGGGCTTGGAGGAGAGTATTGTGGATTTGGTGAAGAGTTTGAAGGGCGTTGGTGAATGAAGAGTAGTAAGGTAACGGACGTGAAAGGAAAGTACCTTTAGCTTTAGAAGGTTGCTAGTATTTTCTTGGGAGCTAGAATTTATAATTGAGGGTTATCATGAAGCAAAGTCTACTTCAAGAAATGTTCCCGAAGTAGTAAGTTATTGTGAAGAGGATATCACTTCTACTATATGATCAACCGCGAGAGCTCCCAGATGAGTTCACGATGTAGAGCGAAACGCCGTGGCTGAGCCCCTTTACTTTTCTTCCCTAGGCGAGATGACGCCCTTCGAGATCTTGATTCACTTATACGGAGCCTTCTGACTATACGTACGATTCCGAAACAACGAAACTAGTGGAAATCAAGCTATTCTTAAATATTAGTATTAAAGTTAAAGCTCCAGTTGAGTATCATGATCCAGCCATTCCAGGGCATCATACAAGACAGCTTCTACTATTACTCCTATCTCATTCTCATTCTCCTTCTCCACTTTCCCTATTCCTTACACCCTTACAGTATAGAATCTTCAACCCTCAACGTAACAGTCTCATCAAAACACCACACCACAGCCCCGCGATCTCCAAACAAAACCACAAAGTCATCATCACCTCTCACTCTGTAAAGCGGAGTGGTATCCCCAAAGCGTGGCTTAGGCGGGCTATCATCGTTGTCATCGTGAGATGGCCAGGTCACAGTGGTAAAGTAGGAGTTGCTGCTCAAGCTGGATCGTCCCGGGGTTTGATTCAAAGCAGTAACGAGAATGCTGGGACCTGCTTGTGGTTTTACACTCAGTATTTTTAAACTTAGGAGCTCGTAGTCTTGAAACGTACCAGCTAACATGCTCTTCCTAGCGCTGAGGTTCGACACATGTACGGGAAATAATGTTTGACCACGCCAAATCAAGCACTCCCCGTTTGCTTGCGTCCACGATCTGGTTCCAAACTCATCATCTGGCATCTTATAATTCTGGTAAAGTATCTCCTTAGATTCCATATCAAAAGTAAGAATTGTCATTTCCCCTTCACAACCAGAGTCTCCCCTTGAGTCAAACTCAGCCCCGTCAAGTCGATGATATCCAGGTATATTCGAAATGCCGATGGTACTATCGTGCATGGCCTGAATGGCGACTTGTTCGTTATGAGCTTTGTGAAATGTCAATTTACATACATATGTATTATTGATCTTGTTGTTTTCGACTTCATGGAACGTGAATTGAGTCTTGTTCTCAGGAAGCTCTTCTAGGCGGTGCTCAGTGCAGATGACAAAGCGATCTGGAGCACAACACATGTTAATCACTGAGATTAACATATTTACTGGGGAAGTTGAAATGGTGGAGCAACTAACTCTGGTCCCAAGGGTGGAATACCACGACAGTTTGTTTTAGTCCAGCATTACCCAAGTTTTCCGGTGTCTTGGAGATTTCCAGTTTTCTCAATTCGTTTTCGGATGCTTTCAGCCAACTATGAGGTGGGACACTTATGTCCTTGGGCGTTCTAATCTTCCATATATAAATTTCATTGATCGAAGTGACGATCCCAACGCACTCGCCACGAGCGGAGATTGTCTGGATGCGATTGGGAAGGCGTCTACTGCGTACATTTTCTCTTTCCCGAACATCTATCAGATCCAGTGGCCAGGCCCAGATAGTAGCTCTACTTCAAGTTAGACCTGTTGAGAGAAGAAGGGACATTGATACGGTGGCCTACGGAGATAGCGTGATGGCCACGATGTATTTATCCGAGAGCAACCATTGTGCGAAAGGATGCCGGGTTTCCAAGGCAAATATCTTTTCGGAGTTAGAATATAAACACTTCACCACAAGCATACTTGGCCCTCTTGTAAATGCTATTCGTCCGTTAGAATATTGTGGGTTAGTCGGTAAATTCTCATCCATGAGAATATCGTCTAATTTCATATGGTGATATATCGACATGGAATGATATCTGCCACATGCCCGCCGGTAGCGACGCTTCATTAATTTTTCGAGCCAACCTTTAGGTGTCATTTTCGCGTGAATCTGTTTCCTATTGAGATTATCCACCTCATAGAGACGTTCGAATCCCTGGTACCCTAGCTCATATTGCTTGTATTGCCATGCGAGGTGTTGTTCTATGACCCGTTCACAGAATTCCGCTTCAGAGAAGGTCTTATGCCAACGTAGCCTCACGAGTCGCATAGTCATCAAGTCCTCCAGAGTCAAGTATCTCCATATTTGCCAGTGTAGGTCCAAGGGAAGGTTCTCCGGAAACCGCCATAGCTTGACAGTGATGAGTCGAGTTCGAAGATCAAAAATCTCGGAATCCGTCAGTTGCTGGAAAAGAGCACCGAGTCTGGACTTAAATTAGCCTTTCAGCACGTGGTAGAAATGAAACTCCAGGTACGAGGACCGATTGGAGCGATGGTATTCAGTTTATCATGCAAGCACTTTAATTCAAAAGTCTACTCGATTGCAGATACAGTACAATGAAAAATAAGCAAAGGACGACTGGTGGGGCGAAATTTCCTGTGCTTTTGGCCGAATTGAAGATGTGTCCAATCCTGGTCAAAGAAAACTTGGTGTTCGCATCAGTACATGAAAATTGACAAATCATAATATGTCCTTCTTTACATATGGGAGCGTAAACCGTGATGATCGTAATATAAAAGAAGTTTTCAAAAGTAAAGCACCCGCTTATAAGCCTTCCCACCTTGTGAGCATTGCGGAATGAATAAAAGGTGAGTTTGAGCAACAATTTGAATTAAGAGAAGGAGAGCTAGATACAAGGAAGATAGATTAACACCATCATCCGTTTTTATTTTCTCGGCTCGCGAACTTGGAGGGGTTAGATCTTCGAGTTGCGATGTGCCCAATGTAAGTCATCGGCTCAGCAAGACGTGGTTGCCAAAAGGCTAGGAGATGTCTTAGAAGGCAATAGAAACTTAAGCGTCCATGCTTATAATAGAAAAAAGGTTTGAGTATGTGATAATGAAAGATTGATGTGAGAATCTCATCTTACATGAAAGGTGTGTTTTGTGTAATAGAGATGCCATTACCGCCCCTGAATAATGAGAGAAAAGCACCGCGTAGGATGGTGACTTACGCTAATTTTCGTTTGCGCTGAAGAGCATCGGGACTATCACCAGGAACCACGGTCAATGTGTTCATAGCATTGACTAGCACTTGAGACTCGTCACTGGACTGAATGCCTGTTTTCAGATCGGCAGCCATAATGGAAGCTCCATGGGAATAAGCGCCGGGAACGGACCGATGACCTAGATATCCGTTTATTTGTTTGTTTGTTGATTTGTTTGTTCGTTCGTTTTCTCCCGAAGATCTCTTCGTCCGTTGGGCAATGTAATCGATTTGTAGGTAGGTAGTGTGAGGCGCAGATGGTAGGGTTACTTATAATTGTTCGTATACGTACATGTACATGTACTTGGCTTGGTACTTAGGTTTTGGTGAAGGTGGAAGCGAGGACGATGCGTTCGTCACTCTTGCCGAAGCAGAAGGGGAAGGTGTGATGTGGTGGGGATTCTATTGATTTTGGTGATGAAGCCCGTCGAAAGCTCAAAGGGGGTACGGGGAAGTGGAAGGGGAAGGGGAAGGTATGGGTAACCTGGTCCTGTACAGGCTGTACTTAGGCCCATTGGTAGGAAGAAATGTGGCTGAATCGATGCACCAGCCTCATCGATGGCAAGGCTGGCGAACTTCATCTCATACCGTCAAACTTTTCTATCGATACGCTGGCTTGACCACTGAAAACGTCGGGAACTCACAGCCTCTTGGAGTGTTTGTTATATATCTGCCGACATCTCGGAATGAATGGAAAATGTACGGAGCCAAACAGCTCCCGAGAGCGGTCGAAAATTCGATAATAATCTCGAAGGTCAGAAATCTCAGCCTTGCCACAGGAGTACCCGACAAGTCTCGCAGCTACTGCAGAGCAGTCATACTTTAGACTGGCTGGAATTTCAAGGCAGCTCAAACGACGAAATTTCATCTGAATCAAAAATCGGATGATTGCAAAGTTCCGTGCCCCTCAAACAGAATTAAATACACATGCAAGCCAATATGCATTGCGGGTGGCGAGGCTGCAAGCAATTCTTTTGATCGGTCGAAAATCTACAAAAATTATATCGCTATTTGATCGCGAAAAATCTTGTCGGTCATGATACTTCTTCTATATATGAGTTCCTATGTCCTAAAAGAGGCATCTTTGAGGCAATCCAACGCACGTTGTCCCGTTGAAGGGCATCGCTTGCAATTGCAATTGTCATCAAGCAGATCAATCCACTGCTACAGTACGAGTAATCTACAAGGCTGTAGATCCCCCCGCGCCTCGTGCGGTACTCCCTTTTCGTACCCACCGGATTATTGCAAGTCTGGGATTGAAACGATCTGACACATCTATACATTAGCCGTATTATATATCGAATCTCGCATCGGTCAGCTCCGTAAGCACGGATATTCACTATCTCTGGCCTGGTTGGATTGCCTCAGCTGAAACTTGACCCATTGGGACCCGTTGTTGGGGTCGTTTCCCCACCAATTGTGCCGCCAATAGCTTCGAGAAAAAAGGAAGGTCCTGGAAGATGCTGCTGAACTCCTTAGCGGGCCCATTGCTTGAGTTGGGTAATGAGTCGCCTTCGATGGGGTTACTGTATTGTACCCTGCGATGCTGCCTTGCGACTGGCTTGCACTGACGACCAACGGGAGTTTGAGGGGTTGGAGCACGATGAAAAGAGAGACAAAGCAGAGCAGACCCGCCTGAAGATGCAGATGCAGATGCAGAAGCAGATATCCCCTAGGAGCATCACCCACTCTAGACGTCGGGCAGGCGTGGAGTATTCTTCAACCGGTCACCAGCCGCGTGTCCGATCCTTCCTTTCTGACTACCTACAGAAGCAACATTCATTCTATTTTGAGGCTCTACGAATCCTGCAGGATATCACAGTAGTACAGCATGTACGAAGTATGATATTGGTGTTTCACATGCAGTAGGGAACACTGTATTAGGGGTCGAATGGGGGGTTCAGGCAGGCCAGAATCCCGCCTCCACAGTGTCCACACGTACGTTCTACATTATCAGGATAACTCTGGTAGGGCAGGGCTCGGCCCTTAATTCCTCAACCCCCTTCCCCTTCTTTCTAGAACCTTAGGCGTCGTTTGGCATTACAGTACAGTACAGCTGTATTGTTCTTCTCCCACCAGAGAAGAGAATCACGACCAGCCAACGAGGGAGAGGGTTGAGCAAGCAATCTTTACGGCAGACAGAGTGTGTGAATCTCGATCTGGGAGCGTGCTTGGAGAGAGGTTTGCCGTCTGTCATCGTAGGAAGTTAAGTACAAACGGCTTGTCTCGCATGGCATGGCCTATGGTATCTGTAGACACATGCATTGGATCAGCTTTTTTGCATTCCAGATGTCGCGCCTCTGTTGCCCACTGTAAGTTGGCCTCGATAAGCAATACTTCGTACAATAATGCAATACATGTAATGCAATACGAAGTACATTAATGCAATATTGCAATAAACATTGACCCCATGCCGCCATAGCCTTTCCCCCTTTTTTCCGCGAGCCTTCTTCGCCTTCGCCTTCGCCACAGCTCGGCGGGGTGGATCTGATCTGGTAACCTTACCCTGACCTACCCTACCCTACCCAAAACCGCCCCAACTCAACCCATCCCAGATCGCTCGCACTATTCTTTAAGGCCCAGACTTAGCACTCAACCTCTTTCTTCCTCCTCCATCTCAACCGACAGACACAGTGCAATCAATCATTCGCCATCTCATCCTCCCAAATCACCTTCTATCCAACAAGTTCATCAACTACGCACCTATCTTATCCTTTCGCCCACACACCTGCCGCTGCAATACCAATCGCAATCGCAATCCCAATTCCAATCGCATTGCATCAGCCATCGTCAACTGGAGAATCCAACGATCGCATCGTGCTTGCAGCGAGGCTGAGCGACACGGCCTGGAGTGAACCCTGTCACCGGATAGCTGCATATCAGCAAGAGTATCGGACAAAGAAAGCTTTCTCATCACCAGCGCGCTGATTATAGAACTGCCAATTTGAATGCAATGAGGTGTGTTCTCTCTACTTCTAGCCCAACTGCTGTGCTACTTGCGATGGTGTCGGTAATGCGAACTTGCGCGAGAACCTGCTGACACTTGTAGGTGACCCGACCATGGCTTCAACTGCTGAGCGAGCGCAACGGAGTTCATTCATGAGTGATCAAGATCCAAGCCAAACGAGCACTCGAAACATTTCAATCCTCAACACCTCTAGCCTTCTTACCTCTGCCCCGTCTCCGGGAGATCCAATGGATGTCACACCTCCAGCGTCAGCCATGATGGCTCCCCCAGCTCGAACAAGCCCGGATATGGAAGCAAACGGTGTACATGAGCAGATGATGGGGGATCAACCAAGCAGTGGCAGTTTGGCGGGACCAAATGCTGCAGCCGCGGCAGCAGCGGGCGCGCAACAACCAAAAGTGGTACAGACTGCCTTCATCCACAAACTGTACAAGTAAGCTTCTGTCTGGTGGTCTCGAGCTCTCACTAATACATTTATAGCATGTTAGAAGACCAAAGCATACAACATCTGATATCTTGGTCTAACTCGGCAGAGAGTTTTGTCATGTCTCCTTCTAACGACTTCTCAAAAGTCCTTTCGTCAGTGTTATGTCTTCCAATTATAATCTTACAAGGCTCATATCTAGCTAGTCAATACTTTAAACACACTAATATCTCGTCATTCGTGCGACAGTTGAACATGTATGGTTTCCATAAAGGTCCGTATTCACCTGTGACGCTGGGAAGATTTATCACTAAATTCTGGTAGTTAGCGATGTCTTCCACACCGGGTCTCCTGAGTCCCCACTGTGGGAGTTTAAACACGGCAATGGCAATTTCAAACGAGGCGATCTGGTTGGACTCCGCGAGATTAAACGTCGAGCATCAAGACATGCGTTGGTACATCGAGATTCATACTCGGCTCCCAAGCCCCCACTCTCGCAACCTGGAACGCCTGCGGAACCTATGCATGCTATTCAAGAATCTACAGAATCTAGATTGACAAACCTAGAGCATACTCTATACGAGATGCATGCAAGACTTCAGAGAAGCGAAGACAACTCACAGCTTGTGCATGTCAGAAACCAGGTTGTTATGGAAACCTTATCTCGGTCGCTCCAAGTAAGACTACCAATTACTTAGTGTCTTTGCAAGATTTTCCTTTGGTTTACAAGAATGCGGCTAATCTCTCCAGCTAAATCATGATATGTCAAGAGCTATGCTTTCGATTATCCCAGGACCCGAATCGCCATTGCACCGGGACGGTAAGAATAGGCCAATCCTCTTCTCCACACCTACTAACCTAGCCCCAGTCATCAACATGCAAGCCGAGATCCAACGGCAAGTCGATGTCATTCGGTCCTTAGACGAACCACCCGAGCCTCCTTTTTCGGGCAGCCGGCCCTATTTCTCCAATCTCTCGCTTGACAATGGCCCAGTTTCCCCCCGACAAATGCCTCAAGAGGACCCAAGACGGCCACCGGTCATGGTCGGCGCTCCCCCCAGACAGAATTTCTATCGTCCTCCAGTCCCCTCCCATCTTTCGATCACTCCACGGAGATATGGGTCAATCGGAGCCAATACATCACTGTCTTCACCAAGCTCACTACGATCCATAGTCCCGCCTCCACCTCCTCCACCACACCCTCTTGCAACGGTAGCATCTCCGCCGAGTAATCTCGCACGCCGACATACCTCAGCAGATATACGCAATGTGCAAGGCTGGCAGGCGAATCCCTCTCCTTTTGCATCTGGACAATCCTCGGCCCAGTGGCCATCATCCCCCAAAAGGGGTCCAACGCAAATATCAGAGGAGCAGCACATTCGGGATAGCTTCAGCTCATACTCGCTCACAACGGCCTCGTCCCAAGGCCGTACGGATAGCTCACGCCCTGCAACCCCGCCGTTCTCTAATGGCAACCCATCTGACCATCTCAATAGCTGGTCCTGGGGAAGCTCTCGCGATAAGGGACCAACGAGTCTTTTCAGTAACAATTCAGGCCCACCTACACGAAGAGGTAGCATGGCCCATATTCTCAATCCGGCAGAGACGGCCGAAAGAGACGAAGAGCATGAAGAAGAGCTTAGAGAAGAAGACCGGAAGCGAAAGCGGGTACAATAATGGTACATTTTCAACCATCTCGAAGATGACCCAGACCCTACTGGACTAAACGACTCATATTTCCTGGCATTCCCCTAGCTTATTTGGGAAGGGTGGGAGACATTGATCATTTTTATGTAGATCGACGCATTGGATTGGAAAGACGGCAACACTTGCATTATAGGGGAGATATCTGCCATTCTTACTTCCTTGGATAGGGAACAAAGAATGAATCAATGCATCGATTGATGTCGGGGTAGGATTAATAGGAGCATGGCGCTGGGAAGTGTTTGATTGCCTGCTACGGGGCCTTAATGATCATAAGTTTCACGAGGGAGGCATTAATCCGACAAGGTCAGGCTGGAAATGGCCTGGACCAAATTGGATTTTCCAAAAAATAATTGTATTCATTATGTAAGATGAATGACATCCAACATCAACATAACTTTTCATTCTATCATATTCAATGCCCGGTATCTTTTATGAATCGCATTTAACGAGTTGAGGTGAGATATTCAGGGGTGTATGTTAAGCGACATGCAGCTCTTAGCCGAGGAGACCTTGGAGGTGATGGCCCCAATTGGCGACATTGGGACTGATGGAGTCAAGCTTAAGAGAATGGTCCGTGGTTTGGTAAATCATCAACCGCCCAACTCACAAAAAAGCCCCAAGAAAGTTTGAAGATCATGGGATAAAGCAAGGACCCAGAAACATACATACATACATACATACCTACCCTTCTTCATCTTCTTTGTCCCTACCATATTCCCACCAGCTACCTAATCCTCGACCCTTTCCATTGTCTCCAACGCCTCATCAACAAGCAATTTAAGCCCGCACACGACCGCCCAAACCTCCTTGACTCTCTCGCACCTGACTTCCGCCGCACCAAACACAGCCCGCAACTTATCCTCATGCCATCTACCCATCTCCATCTTCAACTGCTTTTTCAATGCCCTTAATCTTCTCGTCTTCTCATCCTTGTCCTCATGACTGTTATTGCGAAATGCATATTCCTCGGTCTTTCCGCTTGAGAGAGGAGGGGTAGCTGGTTTGAGGTAGGGGTGTAGGTCGAAGGCGAGGCAGAAGAATTTGTGTATTTCCCAGTTCCGTGAGGATGTGGTAGTGTCGGGGGGCTCGGGTGGGTAGGGAATTTGCATTTGCATTTGTATTTGGACGATGGGTGTTTTGGAGCTGGACGGGCATGATGTGGATATTTGCCGTGAGATGATTGACGACCAACGTGCGTTGTACTGCAGCAGCTGGGCTTTCGCTTCACTTCTTGCTTTCGTCTCTTCATTCCGCATGTGCTGGTCAAAAGTTGGTTTTTCTCGTTGCTCGAGAACGTTGAGGTGCCAAGACCAGGGTCTAGCATCTATGGGAGGGAAGTCGTCTTCTTTATCTTCTTCTTCTTCTTCTTCTACTAAGAAGAGGTGATCCAGACTGACTTCTTCAATGAAATCCGGTGCATTCATTTCATACTCCAGCTCCTCGATCTGCTCAATCAATAACCGCTTATAGACTCGCAATCTATCGAAATTGTTCGAAACTCCTCTTAGAATCCCATGATAATGGTTATTATAACAGACTTCCAAACTTGTCTCGAGCAGGTAAGTCGATAGCGGAGCCTGCAATTGCTCCACCAGCTCGATCTCGCGAGCGATTCGGTCATGTTCAAGCTGTAATCTGGGTCTTGATACCCTGGCATGATCTGTCTCTTGTGTATGATGCGGCCAGCTGAGTACCATACCTGCTAGATAGTCGATGTATCTTAAACCCGCAGGCATTGTATCTCCGAAATTTGCAGAAACATCCAACCATGGACTTTCCGCTATTTTTTGATCGGGAAATACTAAGGGGCACCGATTGTTTTGAAGATCGAGAAGCGTGAGGTCATGATTGTGGCTCGGTAATAGGAGAGGACTGGAATTGAGATGCAGTTGCATGGGTGTGATTCCTTGGAATTGAGTGAGGTGGTGCTGCTGGAAGAATGTCGACCAGGCTTCCAACTCGTTTGGCATCCTTGTACTGCCTGCATAATCCTGGTGAAGATAGGACTCTGGGAGATGTTGTTGTGCAGTTGATTGCGAGGAGTAGAATGGGATTCCATTATAGTAGCTTGGTGTAGATCTAGTTGCAGATTCCCACCACCGTGGTGTTTGATAGTTCGCCCCATCTTTCTCGTCCTCGTGCTTGTCATTGTGTGAATCTTGCATGAATATGTTTGGGGAGTCGTGTTGGTGATGTTCGTCCTCGCTTTGGGGTAGCATTCTTTCCAGCGATAACTTTTTTCTTGCTTGTACATCACATTCTTCTCGATGCTCAAGTAAAACATCTCGCTGGGATAACCTTTCAGAATACCCTACATCTCCGACGGCACTTTCTAAGGATGTATTTCCTCGAAGACGCGGCATGTCTTTATCGCCAGATTCAGTCCCGTTTTCATCCTTCCAAATCATCTCAATTTCTTTGCCTTTATCCTTGCTATTGCTTATGACCTTCAACATCTCCCCTTCAACATCCTGACACCTAGCCCTGTCAAGCTTTCTCTTCCTCTCCCTGCTTTTCCCCCTCGCCTCGCCCCAAACGACTTCCACACCTATTTCCTCTTCGTCGTCTCCAACTTCTTGGCTGACAAAAGGCAACCGATTTCCACCCGATGGATACGGATAGCTAGCTCCTGATTTCATCTTCCTTCCATCTTGGTTATATCTCGGTCTTGGAGATGGAAACCAACGGCCTGATTCTTTTGTTCTCTTCTTACATCTCTTGTGTGAATTGTAGATGAGGGTGTGACTATTGAGCGTGGTGAATTTTGCATTATTTGAGGAGGATGAGGGTGGTGAGGAGGTGGAAAAGAGTGATGGGGTTGAAGACGGCACTGAGTATGGGAGACGATGTCTTGGGGTTTTGATGGTAGCCATAGCTATAGTGCACGTGCTGCACAAATATCTTCTTTGAACGGATGAAGAGCTGCTGCTAATCGGTGTATTCGTGCTCTATGAGATGAAGAAAACGCAAGGTAAGAGACAATAAAGAATATACTTACGAAGCAATGAACTCATGGGGTTATCAAAAGGTTAGAAATAGATATCTGATTCGGTTTGCTCTAGGTTCCGTGTCATGTAGTTACACGACATCCTCCCGCAGTGACGTGGGAACTGGCATTCAAAAGCGTTGGCAGTGTGTCAGTTGACAATCCAGCATGGCTGATCGTGCGGATACATGCAGAAGTTGCGTGGTAATAAGGCCGCGAGGAAGCCGAGCTTAGAGTCCTGTGGTGGAAGGCTAGATACGAAACTTGAGGGTGATACGAATGTCTCGGTGAGTACCTGGGATTTTGGGTGGCATATTTGTAGGAGGGGGAGGGCCTGCGTGGAGCTGATGTGAAAGCTGGTACATTCATGTGGATGGAATACAAGGCAAGCAGAGTAAACTTTCCGTACATGGTATATAGTGATGACAACACCGTGCTGTACATCTTGAATTCGAGTTTGGACCTAACAGGTATATAGATCACACGTCGGCTGGCTGCACCCTGTTAAACATTGCGCAATCTTGATTACTTGTAATATACAGGATTACTACAATTGTGTGTTCTGCTAATGCTCCAAGTCATGTCTATACCACAAACTCCGTTCTATATGCCGTTTCTCCATCCTGTAAGCTGATCCTGAGACGCCAAATTTAAAGCACTAGGTCCCAATTCCAATTCCCAAAGCGCCATCTACCCTCTTTCAAAGATCGCTGATAAAAAAAGACAACCCCACTTGATCGGAGTTTAACGGAACTGGAACGTTCCATCCCATCTCCCCAGATCGGTCAACAAATTGCTCAGTCCCAGTTCGAAACTGTGATATATTTTGCATGTTAGCGAAGTCGAGCTGGTAAGGTCCAGTGGGCTGTGCTCCAGATTGGTATCCCTCATGATGAATACTCTGATTCATTGAAGCCTCGGCAATGATGGGCATAGGGCTGTTAGTCCAACTATCCATCGGCTGATAAATTGTTGGCTTTGATCTACGAACACCGTATCCTGCAGTGTAATACAGGATATTCGTGGTATGGAATAGAATGTTGTGAGATAAATCGGGGCATCGCTCAAACAGTTTGACGGTTTTTTCTAGAAGCACAAGATCCTGGTATGCTGAGAGTGTGTTCTTGTTTTGTAGAATGTGGATACAAAGAATGTCCGCACTCCATCCTACATTCGGGGCCAAGAACCTAGAGCGGGCAAACTTAGTTCTGGTCTGAGGCTACATCGCGATTTGAAATCAACTTACTTGATAAATGGATGGTCTTTGCTAAAGTTGTCGATGAGAGATACAGATTCTCGTGCTGCCTTTACACATAAAGCAATACTTGGTGCGGCTTTCTTGCTTCGCACATGGGCATCTCGGCCAGAGCTGCGAGTGAACAGAGTTGAATGGATAGCAATGATAAGTTGATGGTATCTCAGATGGAGGATGGTGAGATAGACCAAGTGTCCTTCCATGCCGTTAAACAGCTCTTTCCCGGTAAGTTCAGGCAGCTTCGACTTCCATACTCCCAACTCGTGATCAAGCTCAACCGTGGTGTTATATATTTGATGGTGTGTGAAGCCCAATGCTATGGTAGAATAGAGCATCGAATAAACTTTATGCTGGATGGATGCCAAAGCTACCCGCGTGTGTATAATATTTATCTCCGATCCACCTTCGAATGACATACTGCCGCGTCCATCGTCGGGAAGCTTCGGTGGAGGATAAGCGAGACTAGAAAGTGGAAGGACAGGAGCGCTGCCTAGCTGAATTGCGAGATCACTTGACAGGATGTACGCTTGCCAGAAGAGATGTTGCTGAAATGTTCCGTTGATATCATCCGGCTGCTTTTCAAGGTTGTAGCCAGCAGTAAGCATCATCTGCGCAACACATCCAAGCAAGCTCGCCGCGGTTTCGAGCTCAGATGATAAAAACATGTATAAGACCTACATTCCAATTAGCAAACATAGTATCCGATGAAGTTTAGAAGCGACTCACAAGGGTCAATAAAGCACCAATAGACATCATATCCGGACCTTCAATAATGATGCGAGGAATGAGAGATAATGAGTTTTGAAGGTAAACGTTGCTGTCGATTTTGTACTTCAGGGGATAGCATTTGTGTCTCTCAAACGCAATGATTACGTTGACAGCCGCGATGTAGCCAACTCCAAGAACCCGTGTACCCTGCTGATGACTGTAGAGAGCTGCAAACATTGGTTCACTCTGAAACATAGGCGTTTCACGATTCACTGTTGCAAAAAAACCTGAGGCTTTGTTAGTACTATCCCAAGTGGCGAGCTGCCAAAATCACGTGTCATTGTACCTTGAACGCCTGCTTCTGCTAAACCATGAGAAGGCAGAAGGTTCATTGATGGTGTCAGTAAGCCCAGTGAGCGAGACAGTACCCCTTCGGGTTTGACTAGGTCGCGAACCATGCTACTGAAGCTGGCATCTCCAACCAGATCATCCACCCATTGAACACCTCTAGCCGAGAAAATCGGAATGGAACCTTAAGAGTTAGCACAGCAATGTGATTAGGACAGGAACTGGCTTATATACCTCTTACGAATGCCGCAGCATCTGCTTTCTGACCGATAGGTATACTAGATGAATTCGTATCAGGTTGCTCGAGCAGGCCTCTTTGCGGAATATTCCATTCGAAGCACGGGTCTACGCTTTGGGGATGAGAAAGAATGATTTTACTTTGTGAGGCAAAGTGGTCCTCTGGGGTGCGAGCATATTGAGGTTGGTCGACAAGCATCTGAGCAGAAATGGCATCGGCAGCGTGGTCACCTGGCCTGCGGCTGTCTACCAGGACTCGCTCCATGTTTTCCAATCGTTCCTCCAGCTCGACATATTTCCTATAGACACAAGTTAATTCTCAATAAGTACATTTGGAATACTAGAACTAGACCTACATGCGGCGAGCCGGTCTCTTTCTTGCAGTGGAATATACACACTGGTGTTTGAGCTTTTGACAAAGGCTGCATGCCGGTAAGAGGCGATTACATTTGACCTGCTGAAGTTAGCGACTGTTGGATAGGATGGGCAAGTCAGAGCAAGAGAATATATATAACCTTTCGCCGTCGACAATTATCACATGATAGTTTTGCTGTTTCGGGAGTACCGGCCATAGGGCTCCCACCTAGATTTGGTTGTGGAGATTCCGAGGAGGGTTGTGAAGGATCACGGACCGAGTCATCCGGGGAATATGTCGACTCCATAATAATTTCCGACTCGTTGACAGCCTCTCGGGGCTTTGAGAAGACGCAAACCAGATGTATGACGAAGATGACAGATGACAGATATGGTGCTGATAGATGGACGGCCTGACAAGTTGAGATGTTTCGACTGACGCGCCACGTTTCGGTCTCAAATGCCGATGAATATCTCAAACCAGAAACGGGGGTACCATATGAAGATGTAGCCTATGCGTTGTATATTGTCACGGAACTGATCTCGGAATTTGATATTCGATGTTGTAGCGAGCTACATGATTATCGCTATTGAATTATCATTCGTTGTTCGCTGTCTTGAAAATTTGAGAGGTGGAAATAAGGTTTTGTCTAGGACAAATTTAGTGCTGATCACTTGGTGTTTCGGATTCGATATCTCTCAGTTAACTCTGTGACTGAGAGCATATCTAAGACTCATAAAAACTTTAAACTCAATATGTTGCAGAAACCTGCGGATTCCGTACACAACATAGATAGGTTCTTACTCACGTGCTAGTCACGTGTCTTATTATAATGTGGTATACCTTTTCTTTCCGGCCCTGCAGCAGCTCGAAACAGTAGAATATATTGCTACGAGTTCAAATCAGTGTAGTATTGGCAATACTTAGAGATATTGATAAGGTAGATAGGTAACTGTGTTGGGCTTCACTACCTAGCCTCTAGGTGGGTATTAATAGGTGGATATTCTCCATTAGGTGTAGTCGCTGGATACCCGCAACCTTCCAGGTTTCTACTTCCGAATGCTTAAACAAACTTTCGTTCAGACGCGCGTCACTCTCACCGTCACCTCAAAACGCCTTCAGTTCTTTCTCGTTCTCAGCCCACCTTACTGTACTAGGTAATCCTACATTTTCACTGGATGCCACAACTGAAACATCACATCTCATTTTGATATGGACGACAATCATTCCTGCACCTGTTTCAATTGGGATCTGGTACAGCTGAGAGGGCAATTGTACCAAGTTCCGCACGTACAATCCACTGGACTTGCTGTTTAAAAGAGCATTCTCACGTCAACGACGCTGCAAGCTATACTCGAGAAGTTCGATGACAGACCTAGAAGTTGCACTGGTATGTATTTAGACTGAACCCCTCACTTACTGTATCAAAGTTTTCTTTATGTAGTTCATAATCATCATCATTGGCCATCTCGAAATCAGAAAATCTGTCCGTGTCGACCTCTACCTTGCCTATCTTGGTTTTGGCTCTAGTGGGGTGTTAAAGCCATGAGTAACTCTTGAAAGGAAGTCCGCTTATCAGCAGTATTGGATGGCTTCATTATGACTACCTCGGCTAGTTCACTGATTTGAAACTATTGCAAGACGTTTCGAGTCATAGCTCTTCAACTGTGTAACAAAGATCCGGAAATCGCTACGTTCAAACTTGTATTGTTGTAAATTACCACCTCGTCCAAAGTCTCCGCCTTTGCATAGAGTTGTTGAGAGTTCATCGGGATGAGCTGTGAGTAATTGGTTGGATTCTTCTGGCTAGTTTCGAAGTAACTTGAGAGGTCGACAATTCCCCGCAACAGGTAAAGCATAGTGAAATAATGGTGGTGTCCGACAAGCTGTATACATCTCGAGATTCTAATGAATCTAGTTGTACCAAGTTAATATCAATACCAACTACAAGACGATCGAAATTTCGAAAATTTATCGGGTCTATCATACTGTATATAATCCCAAATCTCACCTGGATGCCTTGGACTTCTCCAAGTAAATGAAACCAGACAACAATACTGTAGTTTTGTCGCCGAGATTCGACCCGAAATTACGACGCAGGAATATTCCGAGGCTAATCAAGAACTATGGAAATCAAATCCATAAAGCTCGAGCGAAGATCGAAAAGTTACCTTGGCCGCAACGAAAGCAGACAAGAGATTGACTTCAATGACATTGTTTCAAACGATGACATGGTGTAGTTCTCTGCATCATTGATGCAGGTATATATGTAATGCCGCATAAGCACGGCTAGACCAGGTTGCAAGGGATGACGAGGCTTAGGAAGCGCCGAGCTCAGCTGAACCTCAATTCAGATAGCGACATCTAAGTTGATTGATTCTAGCCTTGCCACCACTCTATTCCGAGGCTGGGTGAAAGAGTATGAGAGTAATATATCATCAAAGATCGGCAATAACTTTTCGGACTCACCCACGATGGGAAACACTACATCAACCCCGAAGCATTTGCAACGTTCAGAGAAGACCAAGAGCGTCATATTTACTTTCGAGGACTATACAAATGATGCCCCCGACGATGAAAATATCCGAAGAGAGGTAGGAGCGCTTCAAATAATGATAGCCGACCACTGCCGGAATTATTATCACGACCGGCAGATACAACGTGCGCCAGAAGAGGTTGAGAAGTCACTTCTCAGAGAGAAAGATAGATTTCCGAATTTGTCGACTACAGAAGTTTCTTACCTCTTGTGCGATATCAGAACTCGGCGCTCGACTCTATCCTGTTTTGTTTCTCACATGGTGATAAAGAATATCAGCTTCTTTGGCCGCAAGACGTCTACACTTCTCTCGCCAGGCGCCTTAGGGATCATTAATGAATTTGGCTTCGGAGATCCAGAAGTTATTCTAACCGACGGTGACTGAGCCCAGATACCTGTTTCATTGTTTATGGCATTGACAGTCAACCAGAAGAGGAGCTTGCCTTCACACAATGGCGTACTGTAACTGCGCATCTACTACCAAAATTCCAAAAGCGCCCGACGGGCTATCAAAATGAACGTATTGATCGACTATCCAGTAGCATTGATATCACTCTGCTAAACTTTTACGATTCTGAGAAAGACAATACCGAGAGGTTGCGGAGCCTACGGGGAATAGTCGAAAAGGCAGCGGTGATTGGCGAAATGATATTCGCATCCCCCTCACGTTGGAAATTTGATTGGCATGCCTCACGTCGAGACCTAAGAGCAAGAGATAGGCGGAGCAAAACCGGCGAAACACAAGAGAACCATCAGGCATTCGACAAGGATGGGAGGGTGGTTGTGATTGTGCGATTCCCAGCGCTTATCCGGATCGATGGAAGGGAGGTTGAGACAAAGTATGGAAAGGTACGATCAAGACGTGGTGACTATGACGGTAGTCCGGCAGTCTTTGACATTCTCAAAGAGGTCAGGCAATTTTCGCAGCTCTCAAATCCTCCAAAATCGCCGGTATTGGCCCAGCCAAGAGGAAGCCACATGAGCTTAAAGCCCCCACCAGCACCAGAACCTCGTCAATCAAAGCCTCTATAAGCGGAACTCGCATCGTTGAATCGAGAATTAGCAAAGATAACGAGAACAGCACCGAAACTTCTGAGGGGAGAAATGACACAATCAATAAACTAACTAATGGTTTCGTACAAAGGCAATAAATTGGTCAATGCTGAGACCATCACTGGAGAATGCTGGCTGCACTAAATGGGATTTTTCAACTCTAGCCGACAATTCAATCTGATCCCATATGCCTCTCGGTTGGAATCAAGAGTGCCTCTATCTTGGTAGATCTGGCTGGTTAAAGGACGATATTCTCATGTGGTGGAAAGCTCCGACAATGGAATTTTGGCGGCATATTTGAATCGCAGTCTAGCTGATCACTGACTCGGCTGCCTCATACCATGTCATGAAAAGTTATCAGTTCAACAATCAAAGATTACGGAGAAAGGGGAGTTATTGTGGATGACCATCATTATTTTATTGGAGGTAGACTATGTACAAGAAAGAACGCATCGAGGCTATCGCCAGCGGAGACAGACAGTTGTAACTCATCACAGGCCGAAGGCAGAATTGGCACGAGTCCAATACGCCAATCTGTCCGATGTCGCGGTTACCCCAAGACAACCCATGTATGCGTCAAAACCCGCCTGTCCTCCTGCTTGCAAGGCCGGTCGGATGCTTGCACAGTTTGTGACCAGGAACCAAGGAGCACTTGCCCAAGAGTATTCGTCTGGCAAGACAAGCGCACGGATTTGGTTAAGTTGGTCATCGCTCAGTCCATCTGTCGTGCTTGCTGTGGTAATAGCATTGACTTTCGACGACAGTTCCGGAATCGACTTCGCATATTGAAGATTGTAGTTTGCCATCTGCATGTTTCTCGTTCCTTGGCCCGCACGACCTGGGTAGACATTGGTGTTGTATTTGAAGTTGCCGCTCTCGAAGGCCACAACTGAGAGCACCGCCGCAATCTCTGGGGGCGAGAATATGTTATACTTCGACATGGCAGAGATGAGGTATGGTGCAGCTTGTCTGTTGGTGGCACATTGATCAGGGACGGGGGCACCTGAACAGGTGTTGGACGTCAGCGCAATGGCGAGAATTTGGTCGGCAGCTGTGGCTGCGCGAGAAGTGAGGACCGAGGATGTGATCGGAAA
The DNA here is from genome assembly GCA_003988805.1 of Ploettnerulaceae sp. D365. Classification (NCBI taxonomy): domain Eukaryota; kingdom Fungi; phylum Ascomycota; class Leotiomycetes; order Helotiales; family Ploettnerulaceae; species Ploettnerulaceae sp. D365. The sequence goes on from QYAL01000002.1 coordinate 144,450, forward strand.
AGTGATGGCATGCACCATACTGGTAAGCATCAAAACTCGGAAGATTGTGAAGAACATCGTGTGTGCTGTATGTGTGTTAAGACACTCAGATGGACTTGATCGAATTTTATATGCGTTGAAGATATATGGTGTTGTGAATGGGTTCAAGGCTTCGGTATGAATGAATCGTAGGCTAATCGAGATATATAGATGACTATAAGCCTGTTCTCTCTTACTTGCAAAGACTGTACAGCAGACTTAGGTGTACAGTATTAAACAGTGCGTTATTACAACAGCTTGATTTCTCGGCTTCGTAGGTGAATAAAAGAGTGTTTGAAAGAGACACAACAAAGAGAGATTCGTGAACTTTAATGTTCTGCTAAAAAGCGGAAGGAAAATCGTAGGCACCTAAATAACTTCGAGTGAAGCTATGAAAGAAGTATTATAGAAAGCAGTGTCCGTCATCCAGTAAATTAGGTTTAAGGATCTGGAAGTTTCGCTGCGCATCAGGGGGCGACCCCTTGATTACTCTTGCGCCGAGCTGACGCCAGAACATCGTGAATTCCGGATCAGACATGACGAATGCAGTGCAAGAATTGGATGTTTATTGAAAATGCATTAAACATCGCGGGGAAGACGAGCGATGGTAAGCCAATGGTCCTTTTTGAACAGGGATCGCGATGTGATGTCTGATTCAAGCTTATATAGAACGTTTCATTTACTCCAGGGGGGGTACCTCGCTTACACCCTACGCCCATTCTTTCTGGAAATACTCCTCGCTTACATAATACTGTAAGTCACAGTATGCTCATGGTAACCGAGGCCGAGGATCAGAGATCTCTTTTCTGAATTGGGGCTCCAGCTTATTCTACACTCAAGTCTGGGTGAAATATGGTTAAAGGGAAGGGCTATTGTTGTTATTCCACTTATTGCTTACATATCAAACAGTTGACTACCCCACCCAGAGGTGCTCGTAGTCGGAAGATGCCACAATTAGTGTGATAGAGATATTTAAAAACTTTGCCTACTTTCAATAGAGCAAGAATGGATTTTGGAGAAATTCTATGGTCTGGTTTGGCAGACATGTATATCTCAGCCCCAACAGTATGGACATTAAGTGTTAGTTTGACTCGGCTTCGAAGACCTGTGAACCTGTCTGATGGAGGAGAACACTCTTGATGCAGAAAAGAGATTAGAGAGTGAAGAGTATCCTGTGAGCCAATTAAATGTAGGTCAGGGAATTTTTTAAGGCAGCCAAGAGAAAAGCGTTTCTCCTGCGTGAGCTACACAAAAGTACCGATTCTGAGGATTCTGAATTGGTAAGGAGACTTTATGACTTTATGACTTTGTGGGTCGTGCTGCTCTCGTGAATCCGCCTGAGATCTGAGGATAATACAAAGAAGAGGTCTATTATTGCACTACAGTATCTTCCCAAGCTCAACTATGACGTCAGAGGACGTGCTGGAAAAGAGCGGAGCAAAGAACGCGCGCTCACGTGAGATAACGACGATAGCGAGCCACATCAACAGTAACTTCAAGGCATCCATCATAGAGGAATAACGCACTATGCAGAGAGCCGAGGACTACGGACTGATGACTCACCAGTTTACTGAGCTCCAGGCGGTATGGCTCCACCAGCGAAGCGTCGAAAGCGAGAAATCCTGTCCTCACCATTGGAGGACGACCACGACGAGGAGCCTGTTATTAAACGTTCAGCTCGCTCGAGCAACAGTGTAATCTCCTCCTGTCCACCTGCTTCGAACGACGAAACATCCTCCAAACATGCGAAAGCTTCGAGTAAATCTGCCATAGCTCCCAAGAAGATGCAACCTCGAGCGAAGACCACGAACCACCCCCAGAACGCTGCACCTATCAACCTCCCGAAAAAGGTCCGAGGGACCAAGGCAGGCACGAAGAGTGCAAGTGGTAGCCCGGAGAAAGCCAAAAGAAAAGGGAAGACGGAAGATACGGTTAGGAGTGGGGATATATACACGTTTTTCACAAAGCAAGCACAACGGCAGCAGGCAGGAAGCGCGAATGGAGCTATTTCTAGGGTAAAGCCCGCAGTGGAAAGGTCCAAAAGCTCTAAAGCTGAAGAGGACGATGATGTGATATCCGAAGATGATGTCTTCGAGTCCAAAGCACCGAGTTCCAGCATGGTTGGACTGGCGGCACGGAAACGAGCGAGGGTTATGGGAATACATAACGATGGAGACGGAGGAGACTTGCCTAGTGCTAGCCAGAAATTCATAGTGCCAAGATCAGCTCCTTCAGAGACCAAGAATGAGGGTGATCTGAGGCCATGGGCGGAAAGATTCGCTCCAGCAAACTTAGATGAGCTGGCAGTTCATAAGAAGAAGGTTTCAGACGTGCGAGGATGGCTAGAAAATGTCCTGAATGGCCGAATGAGACAACGAATCTTGATACTGAAAGGCGCTGCTGGAACTGCAAAAACAACAACAGTCCAACTTTTGGCAGAATCCATGGACTGCGATGTGCTGGAATGGCGCAACCCTGTTGGGTCCGTTGCTTCATCAGATGGGTTTCTTTCTATGTCTGCTCAATTCGAAGAGTTCATGGGTCGAGGTGGAAAGTTTGGACAATTGGAAATATTCTCTACCGATGAAAAGGTTGCCCCCAAGCCAGAAATCAAGCCGCTCGATCGTCGGAAAAGTCTCATTCTCATAGAAGAATTTCCCAACACATTTACACGCTCCTCTACAGCACTGCAATCGTTTCGGTCTACAATCATTTCGTACCTTGTTTCCAACACACCATCTCTCTCTATGATGAATTATAACTCCAAGGATACTATCACACCTGTGATCATGATCGTGTCCGAGACATTGCTTACTACAACTTCTGCCTCCGCAGATAGTTTCACAGCGCACAGGCTGTTGGGCCCGGAAATTCTGCAACATCCGGGAGTTGGCATGATCGAGTTCAATGCAATTGCACCAACGATTCTTGCGAAAGCACTCGAGCTTGTTGTGCAGAAAGAGTCTCGAAAGTCGGGCAGGAGGAAGACACCAGGGCCCATGGTTCTCAAAAAAATCGGTGAGATTGGAGACATTAGAAGTGCAATTGGATCCCTCGAGTTTCTGTGCCTTCGAGGTGATATCGATGGCGACTGGGGGGCCAAAGTTGCATTCGGGAAAGCCAAGAAATCTAGCAAAGATACTGCGTTGACGAAGATGGAGAAAGAAAGTCTTGAACTGGTAACTCGGCGAGAGGCTAGTCTCGGAATCTTTCATGCAGTTGGCAAAGTGGTTCATAATAAGCGAGATGAACTCGCCCCTGTCTTTCCAGATGGTAAAGACTTTGAGCAGCTGCCGGAATTTTTGTCGGTGCATGCTCGGCCAAAGCGGTCCCAAGTCATGGTCGACGAGCTCATCGACGAGACTGGGACAGATACACAAACTTTTGTAGCAGCACTCCACGAGAACTATATCCTATCATGTGAAGCTTCTCCTACATCTTTTGAGCATTCCACCTTGGACCATGTCAATGGCTGCATCGATGCTCTCTCAGACAGTGATCTTCTTTGTCCATCTTGGGACGGCTCATTCAACTCAACTGGCTTCGGCGGCGGCTACGGCAGCAAAGGAAGTGGTGGTGATATCTTGCGTCAAGATGAGATCAGCTTTCAGATAGCCGTCCGCGGCATACTTTTTTCTCTTCCATGTCCGGTCAAGCGGATAGCTCCCGAAGCTGCAGGTCTACGAACCGGCAAATACGGGGAAGCATTCAAGATGTTTTATCCGACTAGTCTCAAGCTTTGGAGAGTGAAAGAAGAGATAGAAAGCACCATTGACCTGTGGGTATCGCGCTTGATGAAGGGCGAGGACAATCATTTGAGTTCAGTTACTGCCGGGTCCGCCACTTTTGCAAGGCCAAAGCTAGGGACAATCGAGAGCTGGAAGAGTGCGAGACCTCCCTCCACTGTTTCCCACACACAAAAAGAGACTGGCAAGGAAGCAGACATGGCACCTCTAATGTCCATCGGCACTTCAGCCAGGAAAGAGATGCTGCTGGAGCGATTACCATACATGGTGATGATCGCGAAGACGCGCAAACTCTCCTCAAGCCTTGCGATCCGAGACATGGAGAAAGTAACTACTTTTCATGGCATCAGTGGTCCATCTGATGATAATCTCGACGACGCGGAAGAGACCGGGATGATAGGAGAGGACTGGGCGACAGACGAACCCCTTGAAGGGACGTCACGGAAGAAGAGGGGTTTGGTAATCAGAGGACGTGGAATGGCTAATGGTTTGCCACTCCAGCAGCAGGAGCAGAAACTGGTCTTAAGTGACGATGATATCGAGGATGATTAATTCATTAAACGAATTCCTGGTTGGTATAAGTAGCATCTGACGGTGACTACATTTTTTATAAACTCACCTCTCAATTTCCAAGATCTGCGGTCAACAGATGTAACTCAAAGTTTTATTTCAAATTCGTTGCGCAGTTGTCGTTTCGTAATTTCCCACTGATGATACAGGACTCCAACTGATATTACAATGTCATAACTAGCCAAAATTCTCTTATCCGGATCCAAGTCATTCCCCTCTCTCACTCATCCATTGAACCAAAGCCAGTCCATCCTTTAAAATCATCGGCGAAACGTACAGCGGCCACTAAATACCGCTCATGAACATCTCCCCAAGTAAAGGCCGCTTCTCGCATAGCTCTCAATGCTGCATATCCTTCATTAGTACCAATAACCACTAACACGAAAGCAATCGTAGAAAGAAGAAGTAGGAGGACTGACCTTTAACATAATGTGAATCGGTCGCCCATGGCCCATTAACTGCCATCCCCTCAACATATTTCCACCCCTTCCCACCTTCTGGCTTCCCCTCCAGATCTTCATTGATATTGGGTCTCAGCTGCGCCACATAAACCGCAATGGTTAAAAGCCACCACTGCCTCACCAAACCTATATGAAATTTCCTTGGAATCATTGGCAGGAGAACCCTCACCGCATGCGACGTCGTCAACAAATGTACCATAAAGAAATCGTACGCATGGGTCCCCGGCTCCACCGTCCTGACTAGCAGCGCCACAGCAGCCTCCTGTGACTCCTCAAATTGTTTCTTAGGATCATCAATCCTCCATGCGTTCCAATGCTCGAGAATTAAGGATTCATGAGAGGAGAATATGATGTCGAGGTTTGAACCCCCGCGGTCCTTGAAAAGGCCATCAAAACGTATGTCAGAAGAGATTTTGTGAAGGATAGAGAGAGGAGATGTGGTGTTGTAGGTAGACGGATAAGTGTAGGAAGGGTCGTCGAGGTACTTGTGGAGATAGTTGTAGGAGGCAGAGGACATAGCGAGGGCTTCGATGCCGAGTTCTTTGCTGGAGAGCTCGTAGGCATAACCAAGGTGGATCAGCGGGTGGCCAACTTAATGGATAATCAGTATAGGCTTCGCTAGAAGAAAGATATGGCAGCAGGTTGTGAATCTACTTACGCCCTGCTATTAATCCATTGATCAAAGGTTCCTTCCCACTAAAAAGGTATTCATCTGCTACTTTTGTCCAGTCATAATCGTATTTCAAAGCCAACTCATCTTCATAAAAATCCACGTAGGCCCTTTGATATTTCTTATCCCCTAGGAATTCCCGCCAGTCCTTGTCTGTTACCTCTGCAGGAGAGTCCTTCCATTCCTCTAGCTCCTTTGACTCCTCGTCATAGATCTTATGCAGTTGATCAGCATCTGCCCCTAGAAGATATGCAGAGCCTAGAAGGTGTGGCATGTGATTATGGTACTGTGAATTGTGATAGAGTATTGAATGATTGACGTGATTTGCTCGTAGTAAGTGCTTGAGAGTTCTGGGTCGTTTCTCTGGGGCTGTCTCTACATCGTTGATCTCAACAGATGGTAGCTCAATGGATTGAGCAGCATAATCGCTGCTGGTGAAAAACTTGGTCAATCGATTGACGACCGGTACCCAAGCAATCATAGGAGACGACATGGTGACGGATGGCAGGATGGGTGGAACTTCCTACATGTCCTGACCTCGAAGCTGTTGGGGTTGTTTAACTGTGGGGTCGAGACGAGGCTGTGTCATTAGATCAAGGCTGGCCAATCGGTAATACTCCGGATGCGCTACTGATTCTTGACGACCATCAACATATTTGAAGAGACGAGGCTTACACTCCTTCCATCTTCGCCGTCCTGGGAACAACGACAACAAAAATGATCTGTTCAATACTAAGAACGCCTCCAAGACATTGCGTATTAGCACCATGTCTCCAAGCCAACCCTTGATGTATGCGGAGCTGCTCTCCAACATCCGCCAGGTATCTGTCATCGTTGCCCTAGATGCTCCAAGTGATGCTACAACAAAAGCAGAATTGTCAGCAGATGGAAGACAGTTCATTTTGCACCATGGCGGACAGACGACTACCTTGAATCTTCCTGGACAAGTCGTCGCCGCTTTCAAGGTTCAAAAGCCAACATTGGGGAGCAAAGAACTCTCCTGGCGCCTCCCTCTGACTGGCCAAGCCTCCAGAAATAGCATCGAGGATGCACAGAGCAATGAGGTTCCATGGTCCGCCACAGATCTTTCAGGAGATACGGAGTTTGCATGCTGCAAATGCAAAACTGTTATTGTGAAAGCCGGCACCATCAAAGCGTGGAAAGACCTCCCAAGCGAGAACTGGGCTGAGATGATGGATTTCTGGCATTGCCATAAACCTGCTATTCCTGCTTCTGAAGATGACGAGAATGGTACAAGTGGTCAAGGATCACATGATCATGCAAAAGTCGCTGCGAGCAAGGGCTACGGAGCAAGTACAAACTTCCTCGCGAGCGCTGGCATTGGCCTCGTCAACACCGCAACCTTCCTCCTTGACAGTGCAGACTGCACCAACATCAAGGTGAGCTAGAACTTTTTTGCGTGTTTCTTCTTCCACTTCTCTCTTCCAGTGAAGACCATGGGTATCAAGAAGGTGGCTACTCTTCGCTTCGCGATTCGGTGGTCTGGTCACCGATACAAATACCCAAGATCGACACCTTTTCTCCATTCTGCGCTTGCGCGGCGGTAAACTTGCCTACCCTTTTCTCTCCTGACTACGGGTTACTTGTTTACTGGAGGATCTGCCTCTGCCTCTCACTCCATATCATTCCCCGAGGACTAGGGAGGCGATGGGAATCGCAAAAGGGACACCCGGAGTTCGGTATATGAATCTCTACCCTACTTCCGACCTTCTTGGTACATTTACTTATCTCAGATGCGCTATTGTTAGCAAATATTTAGTGCTCTTCACTAACAATAATAGATTTTAAATACAACCAGCAGCGATCTTAGATATAATCCGGTCTTCTGCGCAACCTGCGAGAACACCATTGGCCGAAACGACCCCGAATCAGGTGGATTCCGGATATCAAAATGGACATTGTTTTGTTCGATATCACTGCCATCGGCTTCATGCTCTACCGCGACTTTCGATATTATCCCCCTTCCTTGGATCGTTTCCTCGCAAATCCTCGGGATCCAGCAAACGCAGTGTTGCTCCAGAGTTTTACTCTCGCCACTGATTTCACCATCTTCACCATTAAATATGCCTGCTGGCTTTACATTCTCACCAAGTACCAGCGGAAACTGGAAGTATCCCGTCGCGGCCTCAACTTCAACACCCTCCCTACCTACATCCAAGTCCTTCATATCGCCATCCAAGTCCTACTTGATCTGGTTGATCGGGCCCTCCGTCTCGTATACTATAGTGTCATCTGTCGATTGGCCTGGGGTATCGCCGTCGACACTACCGGCAACTACGAGTTCTAAACTCGCTATGAAGGTTTTCTGGAAATCGGTCTCACCGGAGGAAGCTAGCAAACTGCTGGACAGTGACTCTGTGGAGGAATTAGAACTGCCGATGGAAGGAACACTGGAAATTGAAAGATGCTTGCGAGAGAGTGCATTGTGTTTACCTCCGAGCGGTAGAAAGTTTAAGGAATGGGATGTGGGATTGTTGGCTCGATACCGACCTATTTAATGAGAATCTACAATCAATCCACCATAACCTTATTCCAAGTAGATATACATCATGATCTCTTGTGTGAAACCACAATTAAACTTAACATCCAGGCTTGTTAGTTCTTAGTTTCCAAGTAGGACAGGAGACAGTCAGTCTTCCTCTCCTCAATTATGTTGCCCAGCCTACATACACACCCAAGACATTTCTTTTCCCTACTGTTATCCCCGGCCTTCGAATATCCGTGTACTAATAAATAATAATGAGACTTACCTCAATGACCCCAGACATCCCTTAGAACTGATTCAACAAATATCCGTTCTCTATTTTCTCTAAGAATATTAATAGGGCTATGAAAACATGTCATATATATATATGATAAACTAGTTCTCTGATATAAGTACCTACCTATTGTTAAGTATGAGGCTTGGAGTTTATTTCTAGGAGGGAAATCAGGAAGCCAACTTCTTCAGTTTCGGTCCCTGGTTATGTCTTTGTCAAGTTCAACGTTCAGGGTTGTATACTTATATATATATCCCGCTGACTTACCTTTGGCTGATACACTCCAAGCAACATTTATAAAACAGCACATCCATCTATCCATTACAGTACCAACAAGAACAAAAAAAAACCTTGCTCTTCGCTATGATATAATATCCAGGGATTAATTACACCAATTAGAACGATGAACAATTTGTGTCCTATTCATCAAGATATCTTTTATAAACACTGTGTTCTCTAGTAAATCTTATTGTAGATGAGTAAAACAATGGGATTCTCCAAGTAGACATCGTGAAATGCGCTGTGAAAATATTAGTGGGGGGCTTGAAATGAAAAGGAGTAGACTGGGCTTACATGTCGAGAAGGAACTAAGAACCCGCTGTAGTGAGAAGAGCCTTCCTGTTTTTTTTTTCATTACGAGTAGTAGTGGATGAAGTCTCTGAAGCAAGTTTCGGGAATAGCCAGTCTCTTTTTATCTGGGTGGAAAGCAGGTCCGATAGCTTCGTATGCCCTCGCCATTAGATTTAGACAGCGCTCACTAGTAACTAGACACCGCAGTAAATAGCTTGATTATCGGATGTCCGCATTCCGAATATACTTCATTGGGGCAGTTCGGACTACGCAGTTATAACAGCCGCTGGCTATGCCATGAGCTGAGTTTTAGATAGACCAATCGATGTAAGAATGGTCCTTGTCGCTAGGCAAATCGACAAAAGACAGTCTCGTGCTTTCCTTCCAGACAGGGTGTTGTTGTAGTACACGCCTTGCCCTCGCTCAAGCTTCTGACAAGATCGCCTTTCAAGTTTTAAAGGATACCAAGCTTTGAAGGATATTGCTGGCCGGTACGTCAGGTTTCCAAGATGATATTTCGAGATCGAATATCCCACACTTTCAGATCCTAGCCAAGCGCTAGATTGCTGAAAAGGGTCTATACTCGACTCGAATCTGACCCAGGGGTGCGTAACGTAGTAATTTGCTGGAGATATGCAAGAATCAAGCGTGGAGGTGGGATAGTAACTCGGTCTCGATCTCGTTCTCACGATGCCATTGCCAAGCAAGTAGAGTCCAATTCAGCTCTTTCCGCCAGAATAAACCATGGCCGAGCTTGCCGTCCGCACACAATCCGCCTGTTTCCGGCATGCGTCTCCCAAATACTGCTCTGCCGAATCGGGAATGCACAATAGCCATCGAGCACATAACGCAGGGCTCGTGGGTACAGTAGATCTCTAGTTCGTGACATAAGTAGCCATTCTCATTTCCAGACGAGTCGTAGTTCTCTTCCTCTAGTGCTAGGAGTGGCCTGTCTCTGAAAATCTCGTTGGGAAGTTTACTTCTTTCGGATTTTGTCGTCTGCGGGCGTTGATTTCTTACTGCTTGCTCTTGAAACGAATTGGATTCTAAAAACTGGTCCTGGAGCTCTTCGCACTTCTCACTCTTTGGCCATGTCTCTGCATTGCCGGAAGCTTTGATGTGTATCGTCGATGTGATATTTATAGCGTCAATCCCATTCATATTAGACTGCGGGGGAGAAGGCGCTTTGAAACCATCCGAAGGATCAGAAGATGGATCTTCCGCAGGCCGGGGGGCCACTTTTGCATGATGTACTTTAGGTTCTTCGGATACCACTGAGATCGTTTGTGCTTGCTGGCTTTCCGAGGCCAGATTAGCATCAATAAGAGCAGAACCGGCCCCACAAGTAACAACTGCCAAACAGTTGGAATCAGCTTCGACGTCATTTCTCGATATCGATGTTGGAGGAGTGTCAGGCAGTCCAGCAACTTCAACGTCATCTCTCGCCTTCAATCCATCGGCAACCATCCCTATAGCTCTCATAACCGCATGAGCTGTCACGTTCCCACACCCTCGCGCCTCCACACTCCAGCAGCTCCACCTCGCATCCCCCGCAACAGCAACAACCCTCGCCTTTCTCCCCTGCTTCCTTTCCACAACCACAACACCAACTCTCTCCCCCATTCCGCTCTCTTTAGCATCCGCAGCGACCCTTTCCGCAAGCTCCATAAATCCTTCTACCTCCCACCTCATCTCCTCCTCCGCCCTCTCCAGAATACTCGGATGTGGTCCGAACGGATTACTCTTCTTGTACACCGTCGGCCAGTACTTCTGAGACCATTTCGTTGCCTGTTCTTGAGACGTAGGGGACAGTAACGGAACGTCGACCTCGAAGAGCTCTACTTCACCCAGGAGCGAAGTCAGCGGCGTGAGCAGTTCTGTCAAGGAAATAGCGGTGATGGGACCAGCGATCAGAAAGAGGTCGCTTTTTGTGTTTTGCTCGGTTTGCAAAGTCGAAACCGTTATGATTTGCTCTTGGACATCAGAGGGCAAGTCTCCGAGTTTTGCGAACCGTCGCAGGTGCTGTAGATCAAAGCCACCATCGTCGGGTATAAGTCTTCTTACTAGACTAGACGCAGGTCAGCTCTCTCGTTACTCCAGATCTAGTAATTTCCAAGTCAAAATTCTATGAAATGTTCTAAGTCCTGTGTTGCAAACAAGATTGACAAAGTGATTAAAATCCAAGACTAAGCGACCCAAAGATGCGTAAAATCGGGGAACAACATGAAGTTCATGAATTAAATCGAAATCAATAACATGAACAAAAAAAACCACTTACTTCAAAACCCCACTCGCCAATTTGGCAGGCACCCCCGTGACATAAACCTTCCCAACATCCTCCCTCGACCGCATCTCCAGCGTCGTTTTCAACGGGACGAACACTCCAGCCTTCTCCTTCTTCTTCTTCTTCACACCACCAATCGAATCTGTCCCATTCAAAACCGACGACCCAATCTCCTGAGCACAATCAATCTGCAGCGTTCCATTCCCAACAACACCAGCTTCATCTCCCCCTACATATCGACAACCACTCTCTTCCTCCACATCATAAACCATCATATCCTCTCTTCCCCCTCTCCTCTCCTTCTCCTCTCCTCTCCCTCACGGAGGAAGAGAAAGAAAATCAACGCACACACACACCCTCTTTCGCCCAAATTAATATCCACCTTCCGCTCGTCCCCCTCGAAAATATTCGTATAGATCCCAACGACTTGAATACAGTAAAGTAAAAATCTTTCAAACTCAGCCCACCTATGAATTTATCAAAAAATAAGCAAGAAAACGAAAAAAAAATAGAATACCACACAAGTACTATACTTGCATGAATGACATGAGATAATCGGAGAAAATCAGAGATGAGATGAAGAGCGGGCTATGAGTAAATTGCATCCCAGGTCCCTGTACATGTCCTGTCCCTACCACTGGAGAAATTATATTGCCCGTTTTTCGCTTCAACCCATTTTTTTCTTTCTCACCGCTCGCACCGCACACGTGCTCTCGCGTGTGATTTGTATGGGAGGCCATGTGATTCGGCAGCTAAAAATTACCTAGCCGTAGGGAAGGGTCCACTTGTTCTTCGGGACTGCCCGACGACGCCTTTTTCTGCACCTTTTTCTCCAGGGAAGGAAGCGTTGAAATGAAGGCTTGGCGCGGGAGGAAAGGAGGGAGGGAGGCAACTTCCATCACTGGAGTAGAAGATGCTACACAACCTCAAGATTATTTTAAACACATTAACTTATTACAAGATATTATAAAATCATTTCACTTTATTTCACTTCAAATTACCCACGCAAGCCATCTTTGTTGTGATGTCCATTTTCTTCCGAAGATGAAAGAGCTCTAGTTACATGTGTGTTCTGCCGTCCGAAAAAGAGGATCACGCAGCCATTGTCTCGGCGATTGCATGCCAACCAGAAGAGCTCGCCATCCGTAAGAGAAGAAGAGAAGGAACCGTCAGTGTAGTGTAATGTATCATGGGCACAACCCCCACCTAGCTAAGATGATGACTCAACGAAGAGTCAGATCGAGACCAGTGGGGAGGTTGAAATCCCTCGAGAGAGAATTTTTGGGGAAAATCATCCATAAGAAACAATCCAGCCCCAGGAATCGAGCTTTCGTCAACGGATGGGGCAAGTTACAAAGTTGCACCAGGTATTTCAAGTCCGACCAACTTGTTCCGGTAAGTGAATACCAGAAACAAACAGACACGGAGGAGGAACGGCCTGGGCAGGGAAAGAAGTGGATGGGCAGAATGTGTAAACACAAGATGTCTGCGCATATAATCGAAGTGAATTGACCCATTTGCTGCAAGCCAGAAGGAACAAGAAAACCACCCTGAAAAGGAAAATGAGGCAAGGAAAAATCCGAGAAAGGTCTATGTCATCCGCCCATCGATGTACAGGTACAAAGTCGAGCTGCGCAATCGCTCATGTTGTACCTTGCGCTGATAGATTTTGTCGTTTCGAGTCGTGCCGAGATCTTTTGTGATCGAGGGAGCTGGTGTTGTACATGTTGGCAGCTGGAAACGGGGGCAAACGCCGGCAAGATGCAATGTCGATGATAAGAAAAGGACCGCTATGAAGTAGGACTTCAAATGCTAGTGTAACAACAAGGGGCCGTAAAATTCGTTGATGAAAACAGTCGAGAAAGTGAAAATCACCCAAAGATACCTAGAAAAGGCAAATGGATACGGATCATGGTTCCAGCGACTCGAAAAGATCATTCCTCGTACCGTTACAAGCGTAAGGATCATATCGTCGTTACGGGTGTTGAAGTTACAACCAGTTGCCGTTCCCGTTACCCGACTGACCAGCCCCTCTACCATAAGCGTAGGGGAAAGGTGGTTGAGTCTGTCCAGCAGCTATCTGATCGCTACTAGGGAATCCACCGCCGGGCTGTGGAGCTGGACGAACAGCAACACTGTTGGTAGAAGCGGCAGTTGGAACGTACCCACTGGCATATGTAGTGACCGGAGCAACAAAGCCAACTGCTGAAGCGTTGGAGGCAGCACGTTGGTGACGGAGAGGGGTGTGAGCTATCTCAATAGCTTCAACAGGGGTGGCTTGACCACTGGAAGAACCGCTGCGACCCTCATTACCCTGGATTTTGGCCTGGATGCGGCGACCGTATGGTGTGGTACGGATCGCAGGCAAGTAGGGTCGAATTGCATCAATGAGCCGGGCCTTCATTGGTGCATTGGCATAGTCTAGGGCAGTTTGGATGACATAGTTGGCAAAAGAATCGCGAAGAAGTCGATCAAGCTCGGTTGGTTGCAGCATCTCCTCAATCAGCATATCCTTTGAGGGCTCTTGGGCGCAGCGCAGGCACTTTTCAATGACATTAGAGCTGAATTTTTGCTTGGAAAGTTGGCCAACACGACCCTGGAACATAGCGACGAGTGGCTCAGTGAAGACAGGTTCATTGAGATCGAGGATGTATTGAACAACGTAGTTGCCAAATGGATCTTGGACAAGAACATAGGCATTGTTTGAAATTTGGCGGATCAACCAAGCCTTCTGATCACCAGAGGCGTGATCAATACAACGTTGAAGAACACAACAGCCATGGCGATGAGTTCCTACATCAACACAATGGGTTCCCACAGCATCGAAGATGAACTGGGCATCGGTTGATGTGAGCTTGTTGAGGCATTTTTGAATAACATGGTTGCCGTTCAAGTCTTGAATAAGCTCCACAACTCGGTATCGAAGGGCGCCAATGATGGTTTGGATCTGACCTGGAGTGGAGATAAATTCGATCATCTTTTGAAGAGCCCGAGTTCCGTGCTGGTTGAGAGCAATACGGACAAGATCATGGGAGGCATTTTCAATGAGAACTGTGCGCTCCTCATCATTGCAATACTCCAGCAATTTTTGACACAGATAATTTCCGAACGGGTCGGTCATCAACTCGATAACATGTTGATTGGTCTCGAGCCAAATCATGTGGACTTGTTCCGGATTGCGGTCCTCAAGCTTCTTCTGAAGGTATCGACAGCCGTGTTGATCCTTGCATAAAGCATAAATCTCACCGCCCAGCGATTCGAGAGCCATGTTCGCAAATCTGTTCATGGCTGGTGATTGTTAGTAGATGGTCGTAGGGATTCTAAGCAGTTGAAAGAATAGAATAAATGCAACATCAAAAGTACATGAACCCCAGGTTTGAAAGAAAAAAAGGAAACCTTGAAACAAACAGCAGGAGTAGAAAATATAGATTTTAGATCAAAGAAAGTGAATATAGCCAAGGAAGAAACGGAAAATGAAAACCAGTGAATCGAACTGGCAGATCAGAAACAATGACAGGTTGAGTTTTTTCAGATGTAGAATAAATGTTGCAAATGGGTAAAACTGAATATAATATGATCTGGAACATGAAAACATACCTTCACCATCATTCTGTCGGCGCTGTTGAATGACACGAGCCTGACTATCACGAGGACCAGCTTGGGGATACAGAGCTGGAGCACCATACTGTGGGGTAGCGTATGGGTTGTGTTGAGAGTAGACTGGCTGAGTGAGGGCCATGTTTTGCATTCCCATCATCATCTGCTGCATGCCATAGTTGTTATAATATCCAGGAGCAGCGTATGGTTGTTGAGGTGTTGAAGAAGTCATCGCAGATTGAATTGGTGGTTGAGACATGCCTTGAGCAAGAGATGGTCCGAAGGGAGGGGCGCTAGCGTGGAGGGCAGATTGGATGGACTGATAGCCGCCGTTCTGAGCTTCTCGGAGGGTGGTGGTGGTTTCGGTGGAAGTCATCTCACGACTGAGTCTGTTGTTCATAGCATTCGGTGGAATACGACCTAAGCTTGCGTTGTGGTTGTGCAAATGTTGTTGAGCATGAGAATTAGGAGTGGTGTTAGTAGGTGGAACTCCGTTTGTTGTCGATCTCATGGTGGGGATATCATTAGCCGAGTACGAAGACTGCAGCTTAGGCGGTGTAGCCTGATGCTTAGGAGAGGAAACCTGGGCAGAATCTTGAGTAACATCATAGTAGGACTTGAGATCTAGCGAGTGTCGGTATGAAGGGCGAGCATTGATGGGAGACTCAGGTCCATTAGTATTGGAGGAGCCGTTTGTCTGGGCATGTCCTTGGGCTTGCGAAGTGTTGTTTGCAGGGAGACTCTGTTGAGATTGAGAAGGACGGTGGCGAGAGATAGCACCCCAGCCATTAGCATCAGGTCCGGGGGATTGAGACAGGGCTAGATCCAGGGCGGCAGAGGAGGCGGAGAGCTGCATCTTGTTTGTCAGCAAAGATAGTTGTTGAAAATTTTCAAGGGACATACTAGGCCAGGATATTCGTCACGACGCACCAAGATTGGGAACTTGTTCTCAGCGCCGTTCATTTCTAGATATTGGTTGACGTCAGGAGATGGGGTACCCTCTTCTTCACCGAACAGAAAACGTGCGGTGTTTGTCTGATCGAGGGAAAGCATTTCGTGCATGCCGTTTCGGGATTTGGTGACTGGCATCGAATATCTGTTAAGGCTTTGAGGTCGTCAGTTACAAGTAGCTTCAAGAAGCTTAAGGTGACTTCAGATTGAAGATATGCTGAAATGAATGATGTAGGAGCTTGGAAGCAATAGATGTAGTTGTTGTACAGGCTCAGCGGCAGGAAGCAAACCTCAAGCTTTCAAAGGTAACAATTGAATTGTGGTGAGCGGTCTGTTGTTGTGGTTGTGATGGAAGCAGGAATGAGTTGTGGAATTGGAGGCTCAAGAGGGCAAGACAAGGCAGTTGAGCAGTAGCCAGTTCTGTATTAGGAAATACAGCCCTCTTTTTGTCTTGTACTAGCCTCTTGACCCACTTCACCAATAAGGTAGAAGGGAGTGAATAATATTTAGGTAGAGAGAGAGAGAGAGCAATTGCTTTGGCAATTCAATAGTACGCTTTACTCAATAGCTTCCAGACAACCAGTTGTTCATGTTTGAGTTGAACTTCTGGTTGAATAGGTCTGCCAGAGCTATAGAGACAACTCTGCTTAGAATATTCTGAACCAGCTCTGCATGTGTTTGCAAAGTACCTGGGGAAGGTGAAGTATGGGGAAGTGAAGTTGAGGGTAGGAGAATTCAGGGAAAGCATGAATATTTGGCAAGGTGAGCGCTGAAGGTAGTAAGAGGGGTCATGGAACCGCAGTGAGTATTATATGCAACCCGTCTCGTGTTTTCCCGTGCACATCTCCGATGCCACAGTGGTGAATACCGCACAGTGCAATCTTTTTTGCTTGTCGAGGTAGGTATGGGCCCTTGTGTGTAGCAACAAGAAATAGAAAATTCAAAAACTTACGCATTGGTAGATCTGTGGCTTGTTGGGTCTTGTCTGACGGCTTCTTCCTTCTCGTCCTCATCACTATTTCGTCGAGAGCCTGGAACAGACTTTGAAGGGAGCTTATCGTCAATCAAAAGTCTTGATTGGATGATGCCTCCTTGTGGAGACGTGAGCTGCGAGCCCGAACGTCCTGGTCTATTGTAAATACCAGGAGGAGATGTGAGACTGGATGTCGAGTAGCGGTTTGGTCGAGAGAAAACCGTTGGGAACCCAGAAGTGGATTCACGGTATTCAGGAGGGGTCGTTGGCTCCGACTGGTGGCCAGCGTGTGAATTATTTCCACGCCCAAGATCTTCTTGCATCTGTGCAAGTTCTTGTTCTTCTCGTCGCTGCTGTAGGTCCAGCAATTGCATCTCAGCCTCAAATCGGCGTTTCTGCTCGCGTAGTCTTTCATATTCGAGTTTCTTTTTCTCTAGCTGTGTAATGTGTTAGCCAAAGCTGGCTAACGTACGTGACACACAATGCAACCACTTGTAGGGGCAAGCGCCTCAATAAGAATATGGCCAGCAGAAGGAAGTTGTATATTTGGCTTGTACGCTTGTAGGGAGAGCAAGGGGATGAAGGGCTTACAAGTTGAACTTTATGGTAGGTCTGCAGATTTGCAATTAGTCAAGACTCATGAGTTATTGCACCACCGAGAGGAATGTATTGTCTGTTTTTTCTTTGGAGAGAGAATTGGGGGAAGGGGTCCATAAAAAGAGAGCCATTGTGGCTGGCGTCAGGTAGCTTACAGATGGTCCATAATCTTGCGAATCTTGAGCACCCCTCTGGGTCGTAATTGAAGCAATTGTTGGTACACGACCGGAGTCGGTTGTGAATCTCCTCATTAATCCTCCTCGGCCATCCTGTGTATGCAAAGGCTGTGGGAGTCTGGTAGTATTTCGCGGAGGAGACACGAGCCCCAGTAGGGACGAATCGTTCCGTATCGATTGCTGGCTGCGAAAGCGTAGCTCGTCCATTCGATCGCTGGTGCTATTTGAATATGCCATATTGGCGAGTTATGATACTATTCACAGTCAAAATACTATCACTTCCCAAGCAGAGAACGCGCTGGTCGAGAAGCCTTCGGTCAAGGTGGGGTTTCCTCTGCGGTGTGCAATCCAAGTGGATCACCGCTGCCAGCGAGGGACCAGCCACCCCAAGAAAGGATACATAGGATGGAGGAGGGAAATACCTGAAATAATATGCAAAAGAGAGCGTGTGCGTGCGTCCTCCAAGGACGCAGGCGACGGAGAACGAGATAGAATGCAGCAATAGGGTTGATGTACGAAGTACGAGTGGGATTTCTCGAGGACGGGGACGACGTTCGCCAGCTTGCTTGCAGGGAGCGCTACTTTAGTTCTAGCGGATCGGAAAGTTAGGTCGGCTTGGTCTGGTATAGTCCTTGGTCCTATGAACTATGAACCTGCCTGGCTCTGCTCAGGGCCTGATTTCTGCATCGACGGGCCGACAAAGAAGGGGAGTTGGATTGAGTTACAATACAGTACAACAATCGGTTCTAGAAATACATTTCTTCTTGATTTACAGCGAGCGAGCAGCAATGGAATGGAATGGAGTGGAGTATGAGTAGAGTATGAGTAGAGTATGAGTAGGCGTGGATACAGTATTGGTTGGACGTGAAGAGCGAGCGAGTGAAAGAGAGTGGAAGAGTAGAAGGTAGAGAGAGTACAGTACAGTAGTGAGTGAGGAGGGGGAAGAGAGAGAATAGAGGAGCGGCCAGGCCAGGGGGGGGACGAGACGAGACGAGGGGAGGCGGGAAAGCCGCGAGAGAGAGAGGGTTGATGTGGCCCGCCGCCAGCTGTACGAAGTGTATCATTCTTCAATAATACGTTTATACATCCATACATACTTACATGTACTTGTATAAGAATAAGAGTATATGTATTTTATATGTGTATGTATGATAGGTTTCTCCGTACCATAGAACAAAGTGCCAGTTGCAAGCCGGGAGACAGCACGCACGCATCCAACGCGCATGCACAGCACCGGGGGGAGTTGGTGACCTGCCCTGCCCTGCCCTGCCCCATGCTCCGTCTCCCTCTCCCAGTACAGTACTTCGTACTGTACATGTAGCTGTCCTCCAGTTCGTCAGACAGCTAGCCCCCCTTGTCCCGTCAACACACATACAGTACTGTACAAGTACAATGATAACGATGAACCTCAATTTGTTGTATTTAGCCGGCTGCAGCGCCGCAAAGCAAAAAGAAGTACAAATTGCACCCTATAATAAATTTTTGTTGGGCTTCTCTTCATTTCATTACTGTACTCTCTTTCAAAAAGCCTTCTCCCAATTCCCCATCCAAAATACTATAAAGGCCCACATAGGGCTAGCTTTCAATTTGTTCTAGCGGCTCGAGGTTCCATGTTTAGTGCCCAGATGCCTTTGAAAGGAGTCCCTGGATATGACATGGCTATGCGCCTCGGTAGCGTTGGCCCCTATTGGTCAGCCCGAAGCCTTATTCTGCTCACCGTCTTCTTCGCAGACTCATGAGGCGACTCAGGCGATACTAACCAGTAATGCGACTCCTCACTTTTTTAAACACCTGGGCCCATGGGACCCTGGGGCAGTAGATGGCCGAGTCCTCCGAACGGAGGTACTGTAGAGTATGTAATGAGTACTGTTCTTAGTGGATATGAGGGAGAGATGCTTGACCCTTTGAAACTTGAGGTCTCTCGTCCTCCACCGCCATAGAGGCGCAACAACGATTGTATCAAGCTCCCAGCTATGTATGGCATCAATAATATCGCCTGAATGTGATAGCTTCTGGGTGGCGTAGCTACGAAGAGGCTCAATCGGCAACAGAGCACTAGGAAACGGAGTGCGCAACATGTAGAACCTCGATTGATCTCTTGTTGCTAAATCCGTCTGTTCTAAGGTATAATCATTACAGTAGCCAAGACTCGGCAATGTATCAGTACGCCAATTAGTTCCAGTACATTAGTTACAGTATCAGTCAATAAGCTTATTATTTGAGCATCTGTAGCCTCCAATTAGCTTGAGCCACTGTTTTAATGATCTCAATGGGAAAAAATCTTCAAAGGATATTATTCGGACCAAACCCAGAAATATCTGAGAAAGACCCGTTGATGCATTTCATGATAGAAGCATTTTAAATCCGATGCCACGGTACCTGACCTGACTGGATAGATAAGCCGCTTCTTCTGTAGCTGTCGCAGGGGGCTTTGAAGCGGTTTGGCTATGCGCCACCAAATGTTGTCCACAATTGGAAGAGGATTAAATCGGCTTTTTATGCAGAACTTTCTACCAATCAGAAGACCTTCACTGAATCCTCTAGGCCCAACAAATTTAGCCTGAATTACCCCTCGAAATCAGCGGTGAGAGGAGTCACATGACTTTCATCACGCGGCTAAAGCCGAGGCTGATTGGTCCTCATCGGTGAAATAGAAATTCCGAAGCCGGCCGCTTTCACGCCAGCTTCTGCACTAAAGATTAGCTTTGGTGGGGTACGAGTATCGCGAACTTTTTTGTTAGGTAGCTTCGCATCACAACTTCACAGCTAGAGAAAGCAAAATGCCACCTAAGAAGAAGGTGGCGGCAGGGCCTGTTGAGGCTGCAGCTGCAAAGCCTGGCCCTTCGAAAAAGGTAGAAAAAATGATATGCAACGCGAAGGATGGAACTAACTGGGCTCTCAGGCGCCTGTTGATTCAGCTCGAACAGATTCACAAGAAGGAGTTAGCGCAGATGTCGCAAAGCGCAGGCGTATGAAGTCGAAAACCAAGGTTGATGAGGAGATACCTAGGAAGTCTGGACCAGATGTAATAGGGCCATTGGAACACATTGCTGGACTCATTGTGGTTAACATTCGATCAGGATTTCGCCGCATTGCTCCAACCCTTCTATGCAAATAAGCATTTGTCTGACCCTATCAACACAGCTAAGGTACAACGCAGTTCTCAGCCATTTCAGCCCTATCTAACAATTAAATAGGACAAATGGAACCTTCTGCCAGCCTTTCTTAAGGTCAAAGGTCTGGTCAAACAGCATATTGACTCATTCAACTTTTTCATCGAACACGAAATCAAGGACATTGTGAAGGCAAACAAGAGGGTCACCAGTGATGTCGACAATTACTTTTATCTTGAGTGTGTTGATTCCAAGCAGATCCAAATCACTCACTGACATCAGAATAGGTATACTGATGTGTATGTTGGAATGCCGGATCGCCTGGAAGTTGATGATCGACAAACGAGAAATGAAATTACACCAAATGAGTGCCGCCTACGAGATCTGACGTATGCGGCGCCCATACGGGTCAACGTCAAATATGTCCGAGGGAAACAGGTTATTCACAGAACAGATATCGCCATTGGACGGTTACCTATAATGCTTCGCAGCTCCAAGTGTCGACTTGCTGGGAAGGATGATCATGAAATGGCACATATGAATGAATGTGCTTTGGACCCTGGCGGATACTTTATCGTCAATGGAACGGAGAAAGTCATCCTTGTACAAGAGCAGTTGAGCAAGAACAGAGTTATTGTCGAGACCGACGTGAAGAAAGGGATTGTTTCTGCCTCTGTGACGAGGTATGGCGTATCAACAACTACACTTGCTACATGCTAACGGGCTGCAGTTCCACGCATGAACGAAAATCGAAGAGTTATGTGATGCTTAAGAAAGAACGGATATACCTCCAGCATAACATTCTCACCGAACCTGTACCAATTGTAATTGCACTAAAGGCATTGGGTATTCAATCGGACCACGAAATGCTGCTGCTAGTTGCTGGAACAGATAGCATTTATCAAGATGATTTCTCCGTCAATTTCGAAGAATGTTCGAAACTTGGAGTTTTCTCACAACACCAAGCTCTGGAATACATCGGTGCTCGGGTCAAGATGGGTGCCCGAAACAAGACCGCAGGAGCGCCACAACGCCGAAATCCGATCGGGGATGCACTGGAAGCTCTGGCAAACATCATCATCACCCATGTACCCGTCTATGGCTTGGACTTCCGCCCAAAAGCTCTTTACATTTGCTTTATGGTTCGTCGAGTCTTAATGGCAATGCACGACCCGAAGCTAGTTGATGATCGAGATTATGTTGGAAACAAGCGCCTTGAGTTAGCAGGCCAGCTTTTGTCTCTGTTATTCGAGGATTTGTTCAAGAAGTTCAACTCGGATTTGAAGATGAATATCGACAAAGTTTTAAAGAAGCCAAATCGGACAATGCAGTTCGATGCATACAACCATTTGCAATCTCATGGCAACTACATAACACAGGGCATGAATCGTGCTATATCTACTGGAAACTGGAGTGTCAAAAGATTCAAGATGGAAAGAGCTGGTGTTACTCACGTTCTCAGCAGGTTAAGTTACATCAGTGCTTTGGGAATGATGACCCGTATCAGTTCTCAATTTGAGAAGACTCGAAAGGTTTCCGGTCCTCGTGCTCTTCAGCCGTCCCAATTTGGTATGCTTTGCCCATCCGATACTCCCGAAGGAGAAGCCTGTGGCCTTGTCAAGAACTTGGCACTCATGACACATATCACGACCAACGATTTGGAAGAGCCAGTGAAGAAGTTGGTGTTTGTTCTTGGAGCAGAAGACATAGTCTCAATGAGCGGCAAAGAGATTTATGAACCAGGAGCATATGTGGTTTTTGTTAACGGCACACCTCTTGCACTTACCAGAAAGCCCAAGGTTTTCTTGAATTCGTTTCGGAAATTCCGGCGAACAGGCCGCGTCTCGGCGTTTGTGAGCATTTTTATCAACCATCATACCAACGCTGTCCATATCGCTACTGATGAGGGAAGAATCTGTCGGCCACTCATCATTGTTGAGAACGAAAAGTCGAAGGTCACCAGACGATCTCTCGAGGCTTTACGCTCCGGTAAAATGGATTTCGACGATTTCCTCTACCGTGGATTCATTGAATACGTCGATGTGAATGAAGAGAACGATTCGAACATTGCGCTCTATGAGAGAGAAATCAATGAAACCACAACACATCTCGAAATCGAACCCTTCACAATCTTAGGAGCTGTTGCTGGCTTGATTCCATATCCACATCACAATCAATCTCCTCGTAATACCTACCAATGTGCTATGGGTAAGCAGGCTATTGGATCCATCGCTTACAACCAATTCTCTCGTATCGATACCTTACTTTATCTCATGGTCTACCCACAGCAACCTATGGTCAAGACTCGGACCATCGAACTAATTCATTACGACAAGCTTCCAGCCGGCCAAAACGCAACCGTCGCCGTGATGTCCTACTCGGGTTATGATATCGAGGACGCTTTGGTACTCAACAAAGCATCTTGCGACCGAGGTTTCGGGCGATGCCAAGTTTTCCGGAAGAACATGGTGTTATTAAAAAAATACCCAAACAGATCTTTTGATCGTGTCGCTGAACGGGTTCAAGATGAAAAGGACCCAAGCAAGCCGATTGCCAAGCATCGAGTCTTGACTGCCGAAGGTATTGCAGCTGTCGGGGAACGAATCTTTGCAGGGGAAGTTTTTGTCAACAAAGAAGTCCCCTTAAACGTAGCGTCTACAGGAATTGGGTCTGACTACGGAACTAATGAATATAAATCCGCACAATCCAGCTATCGTGCCTACGACTACGCGTATATCGACAAAGTCATGTATACGCAGAACGATCGCGATGACACTGTTATCAAAGTCCAGACCCGGCAAACAAGACGCCCCGAATTAGGCGACAAGTTCTCTTCTCGTCACGGACAGAAAGGAGTCGTAGGTATCATCGTCAACCAAGAAGATATGCCCTTCGCAGACTCGGGCATCTGCCCAGACATCATCATGAACCCCCACGGTTTTCCCTCCCGTATGACAGTCGGTAAAATGCTGGAACTTCTCTCCGGCAAAGCAGGCGTCTTGAACGGCACACTCGAATATGGCACCGCATTCGGAGGTAGTAATGTAGATGATATGGGCGACATCCTCATTAAGAATGGTTTCTCGTACTCTGGTAAGGACTTCGTTACTAGCGGTATCACAGGCGAATCACTCCCAGCATACATCTTCTTCGGCCCCATTTACTACCAGAAACTTAAGCACATGGTGCAAGACAAGATGCACTCGCGTTCCCGCGGGCCCCGCGCAATCCTCACTCGCCAACCAACTGAGGGTCGTTCCCGCGACGGTGGTCTACGTCTGGGAGAGATGGAACGTGATTGTTTGATAGCTTACGGTGCCAGTCAGCTGTTGCTCGAACGACTCATGTTGAGCAGTGATGCCCACGAGGTTGACATCTGCGAGACGTGCGGCCTGATGGGATATCAAGGGTGGTGCCAGACGTGCAAGAGCACCCGCGGCGTGACGAAGATGACGATGCCCTATGCGGCGAAGTTGTTGGTACAAGAAATGCTTAGCATGAACGTACTAGTGCGTTTGAAGCTTGCAGATGAGTTTCCACATCCAAAGTAAATATGATCCCCAGCTCTCGGTTTTGCTCCTGGTGCGGGGGAAATTAGGGATGTGAAGGAAGGAAATGATTGATGAGATAGATACTGTATAAGTGTTAAATGTCCGGCGTTTTTGAGGTCTGCTAAAATCAGGGGGTTAGGTTAGTGCATAGCCGCGGCGTTATGCGTAAATCAGATAGATACCTTTTGTTCCTCGAATCATTTCTTCCTTCCTAAAAGGTGGTCATCATACTAGTGAGAACTTGCTTGCTACCTAGGAATATGTGACAAAACTTAAAAGCGGTTATTTTGTATGGGTAATAGTCGGTTAACCACTGTAATTCTGTGAGCTCTCGCTTACAGTCGGGGAAAGCAAGTATGACGCTCCAAATTTCGCAGTTTTAATTAACGATTATTTGAAAAATATCTATTATAAATTATAAAAACTTGATATTATTATAGATATTATATTAATCTATTGATTTCTTAAAAAAAATTACGATTTTTCATATATTATTAAGTTACGTGTTTAATTAATTAAAAATTACGATTTGCGTCGAATTTTTGCTTGCGAGTGCACGCAAAACACACGCAAAATTCAGCGATTTCGATTTTGGTGACTCATGACAGAAGTATATCTATCCACCTCTGCAAGTCAGTAATCGCTCCGGAGGCATCGTCGTAAACTCCAGTCCAGCAGTTTCGTATAACGTCTCCGCCTGGGAGCTGTGTCAAAGGAGGAAAGTCTTGGCTTGCATATCGTCTCTCAATCTCCTCTTCATCGTCAACGCTGAGCTCGGGGAAGGGTAGTTTGTCGGTTAATATAAAGTAAAGCACTGTACCAAATGCAAACATGTCAGTCTTGCGGTCCTGGTAGTTTCGATCTGGGCGTGGCATAGAGGACATGACACTTTCAGCAGCTCCTCCATCAAGGGCAACGTGTCCGCTAGGGTGTAATAATCTGCCCTGGAAGTCGCAAAGCTTGATAGATAGACCTGAATCAAGCAGGAGATTGCCAATGCTCACATCGCAATGAAGGATATTCTTCATGTGAATATAAGCTAGACCCTCTGCAGCTTGTTCATCTCAACCTCTGACCAATAGTTATATTGGGAGCATTGCTCCGCAGATAGCGCTCGATAGATCCATTAGGTAGATATTCAAGCAAGAGGCCGTCCTTGTGCGTTCCTTTGAGCTGAACGATCCGAGGATGCTTTCCTAGTATCCGGAGGATTTGCTCTTCTACATCTAGGCCCCTCACGGCAGCTGCCCTTACACTACTCCGAAATCTTTGTATTTCCGCCGAGTATCCTGTTTCCTCTTCGTGCGGCACGATAGGAAATTTGAGTACGGTCGTCGCGTCGATACTCGCAATATAGTGATTCGCGCCTGCAGCCACAAAGGAGCGGATTCCTTGTGGATACCAGGGATGAAAATCGTAAGGGCTCATTATTCCGGCGCGGAATAGTATGAGGTCATAAAGAGGCTGATTTCGTAGACAAATCAAAAGTCGTTGATCTTGGCAGTATCGTTCGAAAGATCTCGGTCTGGAGGAGGTTTTGGGTGGTTGCGCATAAGTTTTCGGCACCGTAGGCATAGCCATCAGCAAGCGTTGCAGCCACAAAAGTTTCAGCGGCTACCAAGCCGTCACGCCCGAATAATAAACTAGCTCAGGTATTTGTCTACCAGTAACTAAGCGAACACCTTCTAGCAGGCAACCTTTTGGAGAAAGTATATATATATATCCATATCCCAAAATTTCCTTGTAGCAGAAACCTCATCCCACCTTGTGCTGAAAGATTTGGCGAAGATGAAGAGGATTGGGATGAGCAGAGCGTGTGAGATTGTTGATGGCACAATGAAATATAGAATGAAGGCAGCATGGCAAGGGAGCCGCCACCAGAGAGGAGTGCAGAAGTTTTGAGCTGCACTTGATTGGTACTTCTCAACTGTTGCGAGCCCACTTAGGCCGACAAACCTGAGCTCGAGCTCTGATCTGAGTCCCAAACAAGGCTTGACACTCTCACTGTATCTAACGCTGGCTATATTTTCGAAAAGAAATCCCGAAATGGCGGTTCGTAAAGCTAAGAGCCCAACTCCAGGAACAGAAAAGCGACTAACAAACTCCCAAAAGTGGGCAAACGATAGGTAGCACTACAGGCTGAAACGCCTCAATCGAAGCTAAAGAGAGTAGTAGAAAAATTTGCGGGATGAATATGGAACAGTACTGGGTGGTAAGTGGGAACTTTGAGTATGCTATGAGAAAGCCCGTGGTTCTAAGTAGCGCAGGTGGCTTGGTGAGCTCTCTGATTTGTAGGGGAGGCCTCACCTCAAGTATATTAGTTCATTCTCACTCTCTAGCTACCATCAGAAGAACTTTGTATGCAGATACAATTATATCTTTGTCGTAATGAGCAGAGTTATTAAGACATTAAATCGTGAGCAAGACGCTGTCAAATGATTCTGTATCGTGAGGAGTACGAAGTAGTAATGCACTTTCCAGCATTAATTTTCATAGTACTCATTTGATCTGGCCATATCTTCATGTCGGCCGAAGCCGAGAAGTTTTGCGACATCTTGTAGTAATTCTAGGACAAGAATCGTACTTTCCAAATGTCTCGTGTCGAAGCTTCTGACTCGACTCGACTCCGCATCTACCGCCTTTTTATTATACAACTACCTCCTAAATGTTGGAACCACAATCAATAGCCGGTAGCAGTCCTGATTGGTCAGCAGAAACCGGTTCTCGAGCTTCAGACTTCCACGAGGACCACAACCCACATCTCCACGCCCCTGGTGGTCGTATATATCGTGCGAATGGTGGTCTGTCTCTCCTCTTCTCAGGTGCCACAGCCATGGGAACGGCTTTTGATGGTTATCGTCTTCAATTGCCTTCCTCGCCTGTTTCCATTTCCAGCGTGCGGACCCAGGACCTCCGCATTACGCTTCGTCCTCAATCAAGCTTGATTTGCCGACCCCAGATCTCGTGAAGGCACCGTTGATCCACGAGTGGGCCCAAATTTAAGCAGTCAATCCAACCAGATAGCTTCATCTTATTACCATGTCAAATTCTCGAGCGATGGTGCCCATTATTATTTACATGTATCATGTATCATGCGACTCATGTTTATCCGGGACCCAATTTTTGAAAACTCAGTCACCGAGACACAATAATTGTTTAAACGCGGGGTAATACCCCAGAATGGGGTCCTGGGGAAGATATCAAAAATGTATCCACTCTAGGTGAGGGTATAAGATAGGTCGGGATGCCCAGCCCATGTCTGCAGATATTCCTGGTCTCTCCTCATTCATTCATCTTCGTATACAACAATGCCTATTCTCGATCTTGGTCGTGAGGTAGATCCTGTCCTGACCCGCGTGGTCGAAGAGGATCAGGTGAAATGGTGGAAGAAAAGGAATCTCCGTTATTTATACTTCCTCCTTTATCCTACCTGCATGGGGATCGAGATCACGAGTGGATTCGACTCTCAAATGATCAATGGCCTCCAATTCATTAACAGTTGGAATAAGTGTGAGTTAATTCGGTATATATTTACTTTAGATGTAATGTCTGACCTGAGTCTTTCTTGTAGTTTTTGGGGAGCATTCCTTCGACGCAAAGGGGAACGATGTCTGGGCCATTTCAGGGCCCCTGCTCGGCATGATTAGCGCTTCTTATAATCTTGGTGCTATTCTCGCAGTTCCAGTCGTTCCGTGGGTTGCTCAGAGGGTTGGTAGACGATGGTCGATATTCATTGGCTCTGTTTTTCAATGCGTCGGTGCGGTTATTCAAGGATTCTCCCAACATGGTCAGTTGACTCTCGGCGAAAGCATGATATCGAACTAATCTTTCCGAAAGTTGGAATGTATATCGCGGCAAGAATGATTCTCGGTTTCGGAATCGTCTTCTGTATCGTGTCTGGGTCAGCTATGCTGGGTGAACTATCATATCCCAAAGAACGTGCTATCATGACTTCGATGTTCAATGCATCATGGTTCGTGGGTTCGCTGATTGCCTCTGGAATCGTTGTCGAGACCGCCAAAATACAAAATAACTGGGGTTGGCGAATCCCATCCTTACTTCAATGTGTGCCATCACTTGTTCAGATTTCACTGGTCTTGTAAGTTCCTCCATGCTAGCCATGACTTTGGTAAATATTTACATTCGGCAGCTTCCTCCCTGAGAGCCCTCGTTATTTAATTAGTAAGGACCGAAGAGATGAGGCATTCGAGATTCTCGTCAAGTACCACGCAGAAGGAGACCGTGAGTCCGTATTTGTGAAGGCCGAGATGGTGCAAATTGAAACAACCATCCAACTGGAAGCCGAAGTTGCAAAGCAATCATGGTGGGATATGGTCCGAACTCCAGGAATGAGGCGCAGAACCGCCCTCGCCGCAGCAATGGGTCTCTTTACTCAATGGTCTGGAAATACCCTCATCTCGTTCTACCTTGGCAAGATTCTGGTAATGATTGGTTACACGGATACTCACACCAAGACTATGATAAATCTCGGCAATACCGCCTGGAGTTTCGTCAACGGCACCACCATCGCACTCATTTCGCCGCGCTTCAAGCGACGAACCATGTTCCTTACTGGAGCAATTGGCATGCTGGTCGTCTACGTTTCCTGGACAATTGCTATGCAGCAAACAATGCTCGGATTAGAATCGGGACACAAACCTAACAAAGCCGCTGGTATCACTGTTCTGTTCTTCATTTACTTTTACTCGCCCTGGTATAATATTGGAAACAATGCTTTAGCATACAGTGAGTTGATTTCATACTTGTTTCAAGACTCAAGGCTAACTAAAGCAGCGTACATGGTCGAACTCTTCCCGTATGCAGAACGTTCTCGCGGTATTGCAGTCGAACAGTTCTTTGTTCGTGGCGCCGGCTTCTTTACCACCTTCGTCAATCCCATCGGCATGGACAACGCAGGCTGGAAATACCTCATCATGTATATTGTCATGATACTGTTGGAGATCACCACGATCTACTTCTTCTACCCTGAAACTCAGGGCAGGACTTTGGAAGAATTGGCCTTCTGTAAGCCCATTTCACTTGACGGAATGGTTTCTGGCATCAAAGCTAACTCTTGGATAGTGTTCGAGGACGATGAAGTAGCCGAGAAGGCCGTCATCGCCGTAGAGAAAACTATACATACGGAAGGTGGAAATTATCATGACGGGGGAGAGAAGGAAGTCGCAGGTCATGTTGAAGAGACGATCCAAGAAAAGCAATGAGGGCGAACCTGAAGAGTTCCGAGTCTTTCCGACAAGAAGCCTGCGCCATCTTCAGACCATGATTTTGTTTCACATGTACACGCGGCCATTGTGTCTCGTATGAACGTCTTTCAAGCGCTTGATATTTTGTGTAGAATGAATTGGCAAATGAAATTATGTGCAGCTCTAGCAGGGCTGCCATCCACCCCATGAAGTCACTCGCAGCATATCAACTACTCCTTCCATCTAACCCAGATCATAGTATCCGCCCTTCGGTTCCTTCTCAAACTTATTCGACGCTCCCAAATTTCGACGATATTAGTAGCCTCATTATCTCGCAACTTGTAGCCATGAGCCTAAACGGCTGTATGCCCATTATACCCATCGCCATTAACATGACCCACAGTGGTATGATCATGATGAGCCTCCTTGGTAGTAAGTGCATTATCTCTCTTCGTGCGACGGCGATCCTTGGCAGCATGGAACGCAGCAGTGGCCGCATGCAGCAGACTAAACCATCTATCAGCACCACTCATATCTCTCTTAAGATCCATCTCAAACCAAACAACTTACGTGCTCAGAATCGCCAAGATGAAAGTTCCCCACGGCAAGTTACAGTTCACCGAGCTCGGCACCTTTGTATTGATAGCTGAGTATCGGGTCGCATTGCAAGGTGCACTCGAACCGTGGCGTTTCGGACTAGTGAGGACTGCAACAGCGACGAATGCACCGACAAAGAGGACGTCGAGGACGATGAATAACATGCGGAGCATGTTTGATCCGGTGCCTTTGATAGTGAATCTTAGAATCATGGCGATGAGTGTGTACAAGACGGCGGCGGCGAGGATGCCCTCAACAGCGCCGTTGGAGCGCGATGCTCGGCCGGCTAGGTTGATGATCTTCCGAATGCGCACTGAGAAGAGGATGAGGGAGATGAAGGATGAGAGAAATTGGAAGATGCGGAGTAGACGCTGAATCAGAGATGGTTTGGCGGGTCTGACGCCGTCATGATAAACGGTGGTGTTCTTATTGTGGGAACGCATCTTGAAGGTGTATTTATTGTATTTGTTATGTACTATCGAGTGAACATGTAAAGTAGAGGATTCTTTGGTATCGATGAAGACGACTCGCTCAATACTTATACATAAACATTTTCCCCTCCGAAGTTACCCCAGAGCACGAGCTTGTAGATGAAGTGAACATACCTTCGTCATGGCAAAGAAATCAGACTCGGAAAGATTGTACCAAGACAACTCTACACGCAATTACTCGAGCCAAGATCTCCTCCGCAGGACGATCAGCTCTCCATTCCTTGTTTCCAATTTGGCACAGCATGTATTGGCCCAGACGCTGGAGCTACTGCTCCGGGCAGATCCTCTTAAAATCGAGACTGTGCATCACACTGTGCTATGATGCACCGATCAATTTGATATCCAGCTACCTATCTTATTTGCGGGATATGTTGCAGGGATGGAATACTAAAGACCATGCACTGCCTCGTGGGACGAATGAAAGTGCCGGGAGGTGGGAGTTGTCATGAAAACAAGGTTTAAGCGAGGAAGCCATCCGTTCTTGTTTACTAGTACTGTACGTCACCAGCCACAGTTACAGAATGTGCAGGACGCTACACTTGATTCTTTATGATATTGGACTGACCTGTGATCGTAGTTTCAGTTGGTGATCTTTTCTTTGTTGGCTAGTTGAGATCTTCTGTGGCTGATGGTTGTCCTTGGGGGTGAAGTGTAGGCATTCGCCTCGCTACTCGTGATACGAGGTAACATGGCATGTGTGTTCTATGTGACAGGGTTTTTTTAACGCACGAGGCTCGAAGAGTCCTTCTATGATGCCGACTATGCAAGCAATATCATAATGACCTTGCCCTTCAACATTGATGCTACATTTCACCTCTGCCCACGATTGCTTTCCCACCGTCATCATATGTTCGCTTAGCGATATTGAAGGTCTCTCCCACTAGCTATCAAGTAGCAAGAAAGTTACGGTAAGAATTTTTTTTGATTAACTTCGTGTGTCCAGAGTCTTCACTTGTTCTGAGGGCCAAACAGTACTGTTATAGCTTAGAAGATGATGTAGAGATGGTGAAATTTATAAAGAGTGAAGTGGTAAATAGTAGGATGACATGGGTATATTGCTTAATAGTGGGTCGAGGTAAACTTGTACCTCCTTCAGTTCTTGCTACGATTGTAGAACATCAGTCGAGATTTGATGATGATAACGGAAGATTCTTATCTTGCGAGAGATGATATGGAGATTGGCTCCTTCAGGCCTCTTTTGCCGTTGATCGCTTACTATTCTAGAGTGAGCAGTTCCCCGGCGGTGAGTAGTTGTCTGGTGCATGGGGAAGCCCATATCTCTCTTCAATTGTTCAATATTTTACATTGATTTTTTCTGTCTAAAAAGCGCTCATTTTCTCACTTTCTGTATAAAAATCGTAAAGCAGTTCAGAGCAATGTAAATATCTTGAGATTTTGAGATTTAGAAGGATCTGAAAGAAGAGAGTCAGGGTCACGTTTCTGCACGCATGGGACTTGATGCTCCGCCGGAATTACTTCACCGAGTAATCGTGATCGTGATCGTGCAGTGAGATTTTAAGATGCTGATTAATTCACCCTCATGTACTTAAGTCGAATCATACTCTTTGATACAGGAAGTTTAATCGCATAGAGATCCGTTCATTTTGCCTGCTCAACTAATGTCGCGAATCGATTGATTTCCCTTTATACTCACGTGATGTATCACAAATTCGAGCTCTCCTCGCTCTTCCGCACTCTCTTCTCCTTTCCCTACGTTCCATCATACACTCATAAGCCTCTTTATGGTCCGTCAGATGCCATTCGTTTAGTAATATTGCAGCCTGCCCCCTTTATCTCCTCTCCCATCAGATGTCGTATCATTGAGACAGCTTGGAGGCACGAACAAACTCCTATTTCTCCCACCACCAGGCTTAGAAACCACACAATTTTAAGTGCCCGGAAAGGATATGCAGCCCTTTCCTACACCTGGGGCTCCTCTGTCCAGGAAACGGAGATTAAAATCGACGGTCGTCCTTTCCATATAACATCCAATCTTTTTACGGCACTTCAGCATCTCAGGTCTCAGCGGAAGGAAGTCAGGATCTGGGTAGATAGTCTGTGTATCAATCAAAATGATACGGAGGAGAGAAACTTGCTCGTTAGTCAAATGCGGGCAATATACTCTGCTGCGAATGAAACAACGATCTTTTTGGGGGAAGCAACTCCCGGTTCGAATTCCTTGTTGGGCGCTATTGGGGATGCTACTACAGCGATGGGGATGGCAACGACAAGGAAAGCCGTCGTGAGGAGCTTGGTAAAAGCATCAGGGATGCGGAAATCAGAGTTAGCTGATGAAGCATCCAGAATTTTGCGGAGGGCATATTGGAAGCGAATATGGATTTTCCAAGAAATCATCGTGAGTAAAAACCCATGGGTTCAATGTGGAAGTATGAAAGTTCCGTGGGAGAACTTCTGTCAGGCTGTGATAGCACTTGCCATGGATGAGACGGTGTTTGGAGGTGGTTATGGAAATGAAGCGAAAATGAGACTGGAAAATGTGTATTGGGAGCGGAGAGCTTGGAAAGCAGCCATGGGAATGCACCAGAAGGGTCCGAAATGGAATATGAGAGGTCGGGGGGTGGAAGAGAGGATGAGCCTGTTGGATTTATTGGTTACAAAGAGAGGAGCGGAGGCGAGCGATGGGAGGGACATGGTGTTTGCTGTATCGGGGTGCGCGTCCCCGAAGAAGCAGACAAGGCCATTGGGGATTACATATGAGAAGTCTGCTGGAAGGGTGTACATGGAGTGAGTCGGCCTGTCTTTTTCATCTATTATGTGACTTTCATAAACTGAAGCTGGCTAGTACTGTCAAATATCTGCTCGAAAATGATGGTTCATACGAAGTCATCAGCCACGCTGGTGGATTCCAAGATACCTCATCTCACCAGCCAGTTCCTTCATGGGCACCGGACTGGCGCATTCCCGACCCCTACAAAAACAAAATCGTCGACTGGATCACCACTTCCTCATCCTCAACTACTATCGTCAAACATAATCACGTCTACTTGGAGCAACACTCCGTACTTGTCTGCGTCGGCTACAAGTTCGATACCATTCAGAGCACCATGGTCGACATGCCGGAGATCAAGCCTGTAGCAGAAAGCATTGGTCGTGTGACTTGGAAAGACAAATGGCGAAGGAGAAATCTGATTGAGCGTGGCGAACTATCGGATCTGGGAACAAGACTGGGGAGTGTCACAAGCCTGGTAAGCAGGAGTCATCCAATTACGCACGCCAGAAAGTTAGTACGTTTGAGAGGGGGTACGTGTGCGCTTGTTCCTTCTGAAGTAAAAGAGGGTGATATGGTATGTGTTCTTTTGGGGAGTAGCGTGCCCTTTCTGTTGAGAGCGGTGGAGAAAAGGGGTGCAGGAATTGATTGGGATGAGATAGAGGATAGTGCATTAAGGGGGTTGGAAAATAAGGGTGTCGAGACGAAGGACTTGGATGTGGGACATTTCAGGGTCGTTGGGGAGTGCTTTGTCGATGGACTGATGGGCATAGAAGCCAGTCAGGAGCTGAATTTGAAGCAGAATACTGCATTTGTTCTGCATTAGAGGAAGTCAATCCGGAATCATCGCTTGGCGCTGAAGAAGCACCAGCGTCTCGAACTTTACTAGGATGGGGGCCAAAAACAAACTCGCTAGAGCAAATGTAGAAAATCAAAGATGCGAACAACGGACATATGAAGAGAGACAATTCCTCAACTATTCCCTTGTTAGCGAGGAGAGTAACACATCCAGTCCAAGCTGAGGCTGGAGTTGCTAAGTCATATTTAGCGAGTAAACCTGCAGCTGCCTATTGAATGTTGCGAGATAGTGCCCCTATGATTAGCTATGGAAGACGTTCTGGAAGGAAACCTCTCATAGCCAAACGTGATAACGTTTATCTCATTAGACTGTCAGAATTGGTACCTCCTGACCAACGTTAGTAAAGTGTTATGTTTTGTTAACCTGACAACGTCGATTCGCCTAACACCGCCAATTTCGGATGGCCACTTTGCATATCAGAATGAGAACTGAAGGATGCAGTAATCATAGTCCACCGGGTTCGCACACTCATTTTTCCTGCCATGTCTCCTGCACTCCATATTCGATCCGTTTCATCCAAAAGTTTGATAGCTTGTACTGATCACGTGTTTGTCATGGGCGATGGCGCCAAGCCATCTTGGTCACAATTATGTTGACTTCATTCTTCCAACAAGAACTAGCTCAATATAAAACATCAATCTCCACCAGCATAAGACTATTGTCTCGCACTATTGCAATTGAACGAAGCTCATCTACGCCGCAGCCGCCCCCAGTTTTGAATTCAATATTCTCCTGGTGGGATATCTATTTTGGGATATCTTGATCAAAGGTCTACACCGAGGCCACCAAGGACGTATTAGCCAGTTCACGGCATACAGACACGCGTCTTGGAAAGCACAGTTGAGCCTCTCGTGGCATGCTACAATGCTCATATCAGAGCCTATCTGACTGGCCAAGTGATTATCCTCAAAGTTCAATCTACGCGCCGGGTTCGCGAGTGTAGCCGCTGCAGTTTCTCATTCGCGGATGCATCTGCACCTCAGCGCCAATCACACCCTCCCTCCTATGGCATCTCGCGCGCGCCATTCGAACACCCATGATGCTAATTTTGGGTACAGAAATTGTTCTTGGGGGCCATGGTTCGCACAACGGCCCAATGTAAGCCATTATTGGCTGCGGGCGCACGCATGGCAACATAACGTTGGCAATGGCATGTTAAACCTCTGCTCTTTTTGCTCGTTTCGGTGGGACTTACTGCGAGAAACATTTTGAGGACAAGGAGAGGCAGCACATTCGGCCATGCTGGCGCGTTCAGCTGCTTCTGGTGCTACTTCCACACAATGGTGCAGACCCAATTTGGAGCCCGATAGCCAATTCCAAGCCTCTGTCTGACTCTTAGCGCTAGCCAGTAATACTGGGGAGCCGGCAATACTCGCTGGTGGGGTGTATAAACAATCTCCTCACCCAGGAACCTGTGTGGATTGCTGCTACTTTCTTGTCATCTCGTTTCTTATCGGCGCCGTCGTCGGTGCTGCTGCTGTTGCTGCTTTCTCAAGTCTTCGTTGATCGAAGCATACTATCGTTTATAATTTTTCGTAACTTACCAAGCTAATTGTTTGACCTATCTGACGCTGGTCGTCGCCAATTTTCGCAATATATTCTCGTTTAGCAGGACCACGACAGCAAGATCAACCGGCGTATTCTGCACCGATAAAAATGGCTACTTTACTTCTACTACCGGCCACCACATATAGACCGCCGTCGCCTGGGCAGGCTCGCAGGCGACGCAAATCACTTAATACTATAATGGAAGATGACGAGGAGTCAACACGAGGGTCTTGTATAGAAATGCCGAGGGGTCGAGATGTATCTCCAAAGATGGCAAACTGGCTTTCCCCTCTCAGTGATCACTTTCCCACCCCAAGAGGCCATCATTTCATGTCCGCGCCAATTCCGCAATCCGACAACTCATCAGATGCTGGCAGTATTTCTCCATCACTTGCTTCAGCACCATGGACCCGCGATAGCTACACAACAGAAGCTACCGAATTCGACGATCTTTATGATGTTTCCTCTGACGAAGAGGAACGAAAAAGGAGGACTATTGGAAGGCGAAATAGTGCACGCCAGGCAACGAGGTCCAACCGGTTGTCTGGCGACTCGAACACAACTAGGAGTTCACGATCATCTTTACCTGCTCTTGTCATCCCTTCTCAGGGAGACCCATGGGCTGGAGTTGCGGCTTTCAAGGCCATGGTATCTCCCGTTCCCCCTACGCCACCACCGAAAGTCCCCATGTCACCTGCAATATTCTCCTATCTACAATCTCAGGAAGTCCCTTCCTGCTCTGCTCCGCCGTCTCTGGATGGCAGTTTCACCTCCGACCAAATGGCGCAGATGTCTGCTCCGCCGACACCAAGTATTGGAAATGGTAGCGAAGTAGATGGAGACGAATGGGGAACTAGCGTTCAACTACAACCTGCTGCTATGGCGACTCTACAGGCACTTTCTGGAGGAGATTATTTGTTTGAACAACAGACCGAGCAAGTCATTGAGTTGACTCATATCACTCCAGAAGTCTCGCCCGCAAGAGAGATGCAGCAAAGCCTTCCTCCGCTTGTCACCAGCATCCACCGCAATGACTCTATCATTCTTTCGCCTGAACAGCAGCAATCTCTAAATAGCCTCACCCGACTAGAGATACCATCTCCGGGGGGCTTCTTCTCTGCTCTGTCTCCTGGTGCACGACACACCTGGCACTTAGTCGCCTATACCCCAGAGTCAGCTCACCCACCTTCTTCCACCACTGCTGAACACTTTTACAAGACCCCATGGTCTTCAGCTCCCGTCGAGCGTATTGTCGAGGTTCCGGAAACTTCAGAGACCATGTCAGATGGTCTTCCCACGGCACGGCCCAACTTGAGTCAGCTTAACTCTGGCCTCGCTAGCCGCCCAGAACTCAAACATGAAGATTCAGATGAGACGATTCAAGGGCTGCAAATTTTCCCCCTCCCTGATGAGGAGATTGTCGCAGACGAAATAATCACGAATTATGCTCCTGGCTATCTTGAAAAACTAAATGATGTAGCATTTGCCAGTCTTGACCGAACCAGCATGTGGCTTACAGCTCAATCTTCCTATCTCTCCGAGCTCATCAATCCCACCGAAGACCACGACGACGAGGCCACTTTACTCAAGCGTGCCGCAAGCACGAAGAGTCAAAGCCAGGTCGAAAGCTCACCACCGCGTAAGACCGTGCGGTTCTCGGAAATTGTTTCAACTTCCACTGACGTCGTTTGCCCTCTTCCCATAATCACCCATCAAGAATCAGCTTATTACCGTGCGTTTCAACACTTCATCGTTCGCTCTCGATATAGGGACACCTTCATCCATCGAATCCCCCGTTTTGAAGCTCTTCAAGCTCAGCGTATTTCATTCCCCGCTGCACATAGAGCGCAACTTCTCGGTAAATACCAGCTCAGCGTCGTGCCCATGAGCGCCAAGCGACGTCTCTCGGCTAATGTTGCTCGTGGCGATGAGATCGCCCCTGAGGACCCAGAGAAGCTTAAGCGGGATAGGGAGTACGAGGCCTCTACTCAAATGGCTGCGGCAAATTGGAATGTGATGGCCATCAAGCTTCTCAGCGGAGGCCGGCTCATCGCTGCCCCGGTTGCAAAGCGCCTTGCTCGTCTCTCCTCAATGGGACCAAAGATGGATGGCACCCCTCGCGACCGTGCTCGCATCTTAGACCTCGGAGGACAAGCTACCTGCGACTGGGCATGGTACTGCGCAACCGAGTACCCGAAC
Organism: Ploettnerulaceae sp. D365; assembly: GCA_003988805.1. Lineage (NCBI taxonomy): Eukaryota > Fungi > Ascomycota > Leotiomycetes > Helotiales > Ploettnerulaceae > Ploettnerulaceae sp. D365. The sequence goes on from QYAL01000002.1 coordinate 182,133, forward strand.
ACGAAGATCTATACCGTCACCACCAAATCGCTCCGCCAGCTTTCCAACTCTAACATCCGCGGCCCAAAAAACCATCGTCAAGTAGCTGTCGATCGTCTCGTCAAGCTTCCCTTCAAGGATAATCAGTTCGACTTGATCTCCGCCCGGGAAATCTACACAATCTTGAGAGAGCAGGCACCAAATGGCCAAGATGAATGGGATGCCTGTCTTCGAGAATGCATGCGCGTCCTCAAGCCAGGCGGCTACCTCGAATTCAGCGTCATGGACTCGGACATTGTCAACGCTGGGCCCCTCGGTCTTGCCAAAAGCGTCGAATTCGGATTCCATCTGAGAACGCTCGGCTTCGACCCAGCACCCACCAAGCTCTTCATCTCGCGGCTCAACGCAGCAGGTTTCGTCCAGATCAAACGAGCATGGGTATTCCTACCGATGGGCGTTGCTCCTCGCAAGGGCAAGGATCTGGCGGTGCTGAGAAGGGATAGTATGGGTGTGGAGGTCAATCTTGAATTGGAGGCTATGGTGTACGGTAGCACGGATAATGCGGCGAGTATCTGCGGCATCGCGGGAGCTTGGGCTTGGGAGAAGTGGTTGCAGAGGTGTGCCGTACAGACGGGAGCAGCAGAGGGCAAGGCTGAGGGCGTGGCTGAGGTGCTGGAGGAAGGGAGGGCGTGTGGAGCTGGATGGAGGACTGTCAATGGGTGGGCGAGAAAGCCGATGTAAGGAGTGAGAAGAAGTGTTTTTCGGGCTTTAGCATGGAGGAGGGAATTTGTCTGGAAATTTGCGTTTTGCGTTGATTTATCAATTGTGGTCAAAGGGAGACAGACGAAATGAAAGTCCGGGTGCAAATATATATAGATGGAATTCGGGACTCTGTGCAATACTGGATGGGGCGGGATGAATGATCTGGATGGGATTTCGGTGAAAGAGTATCTAGCTATCTAACCTATCACAGTAACTGGCGTCAAACAGGAAGAAATTATTTCTTTTTTACAAATACTTTACTTTATCCTATCTAAAAGTTTTTTTTTTCATCATCTCCTTTTTTAATCATGGAATCAGATTTCCTCCTATATTTTTTATTCATATATATATATGTAATACTCTTGCACCAATTTTTGATCCGTTTTGAGATATGAAAAGGTAATTGAGTATACACGCTGGGTTGATGCATTTGTCGTCAAAAGATTACAAACAAAGAAGATATAAATCCTCCTAACCCAGACCTTAGATACAGACAATCAAAGTCGTAAGAGAGTAAACAAGTCGCTTAGCACTTGCCCGTACTGTATCTTGCGAAGTTCAGCCTGTAGAGTGGATACTTCACAACACACCCGGCGCCGGATAACACACAAAAGAAGCCCCAAAAAATTTAGCCAAAAAGACACAAATGGTCAGCTGCCAACGAGCGGAATCGAACCGCCAACCTCTTCATTACAAGTGAAGCGCTCTACCCTGGGAGTTATTAGTTTTAAGTTTCAAGATGATAGACAAGGGATAACGCACATTGAGCTACGCAGGCACGTGTTTGCTGTTCCGAAACATTTTACTTCTTTAGATATAGCAAGGATGGATTTTGTTCACCGCCGCTCCCCTGCCCTGCATATGTGAGCTAGATTCATGACAGCATTGACAGGGACTTGTCATTAAATAATGCCACATATTAGTGCATGTTATGCTCCCTGTACTGAGTGCTTGTTCGGGCTGCTTTCGTCACGTTAGCTGTAAACATTGATTTAGTAAGTAATAGTCGGTTCGCCCGCAGAATTACAGTGGTGGGCCGATTATTAATTGTAGCTTGTGGAAACCATTATAAAATAATTCTATGACCAGTGAAATAAGAAATACAAATCACGTATGCTGGGCATCTTGAAGTCAATGTACTCAGTGACTTATATAGTATTCAGGTAGAATATGATCAGTACCAGAGCGCACCCTACCATGAAGCGATAAGTCGCCGTAAGCGATCATTTTCAGTGTGTAACAGGCTAAGAGCGCTAGATGGCCATATCAGTACATAGTCTCGTCCTTGCAAGCTATTAAAACCAAGGCATCGTAGCTCATTGAGATTTATTGTGTTCGAAAGAGTTACTCAAAATTCAAAGTAACGTCAGTGTCAAGTGCGGGAACATGTATTAATATTGTCATCTACGGGTCAAATTTATCGAGGGTAGTACTGGTATGTAGTCTTCTGAAGGGTCAAATCCAGGTGAAATTGCATGATGGGTCGACATGTCTGTGTAGAAACGCAGGTTCTTAGAAGACTGACATAGAGAAACATCACGGCCAAGAATATTTACTCAGCTAGATTGTAATAGAACAATTTCACAATGACTGGAAATGCTTCCGAGCTACCTGCCTACTTGGTGAGTGGCACAACAAGTGGTACCCGAGATCAAATCCTCAATCAAGTGAGAGATGGTTTTCGTTGTACTGGTCTAACAAACAACCGGTACCTCGTAGGCCATCTGCAGAATCTGTCGATTAGAACGCTGTATGTAAATGAGTTTCGGAGCTTGATGTACGAATGGTACGGGAAATGAAGCGGACTCGCCAAGGTTGATATGTATACGGAGGATCGGCTCGCCAAGCCTGGGGACAAAGACGACACCTCTCACCAGCTCTAATCCCCAAAGAGCTCTCAATAGATTCATTGTACAAGAGACTCACGACCCAGCAGCATTTCACTTTGGTACGACGATGAGCGTGCAGCTTCAAGGCCAAGATACACATAGCTTTGCAGGTCGCATTGTCTTCCCTTTACATACAGGAGTTTGAAACTCTTATCGGACGGGGATCATGGCCGGGCACAACGAAGTGACGACGACATACCCCATTCTCGACCAGGCGCGCGAAGGACGGAAGTCCGAAGAATCCGTATCCTCTGCATCAACAACCAGCCTCGTCTTTGAGCGCATTGAGCAACGAGTTCAAGAGGTGGATGAAAAGTCATTGAACGTAAAGGGGAAGAAAATGGCTACTTCCCGATTCCCCCCCAGAGGCGAGTTACGAGGATACGTGGATGATGAGCCTGCGACCAGCACTCACGATGACGACGAAGAGAAGGACGACAGCGATCTCGAAACTGGCCCCTTTCTGAAGAACGCGACTGGGAAGACGGTAGATAAAAGATTTAGACGGTTGCTTTGGGTTGTAGGTTCAGTCTTCATTGGAGCTTGGCTGTTGGCCTTGGTTCTGTTCCTAGGACGGCAATCGTATCGACATGTTTCGTCAAAACCTCACGATCCTGATGCGACTGCGACCCAAGGGAATGGCAAAAAGATTACATTAGACCAAGTTATGAGTGGGCAATGGCGGGCTACAAGACATGACATAAGTTGGATAAAAGGTGCAAATGGGGAAGATGGGCTGTTACTTGAACAGAATGCTGCTGGCAAAGACTTCTTGGTTGTTGAGGACATAAGAGGAGGCAACGCAGAAGCAGGCGCCGAAGGGACCAAGACATTGATGAAGAACGGCTTTTTCACCGTGGGAGACCAAGGCCATACTCCAAGTAAAGTGTTTCCCAGCAAGGATCTGAAGAAAGTTCTTGTCGCGACGGACTATCAATCGAACTGGAGACACTCTTTCTACGCGAAGTACTGGATATTCGATGTTGACACTCAATCTGCCGAAGCTCTGGATCCGGCAGACCCTGATGGCAGAATCCAGTTGGCTAGTTGGAGCCCCCAGAGTGATGCTGTGGTGTTCACTCGTGATAACAATCTTTTCCTCCGAAAACTATCTTCTACAACGGTCACGCAAATAACAACGGATGGCGGGCCAAACCTGTTCTACGGTGTTCCAGACTGGGTCTACGAAGAGGAAGTATTCTCGGGGAATAGCGCGACATGGTGGGCCGAAGACGGCAAATATGTTGCCTTTTTACGAACGAACGAATCTGAGGTCCCAGAATATCCTATTCAATATTTCGTCTCTCGACCAAGTGGAAAGCGACCACAACCTGGTGAGGAGAATTACCCGGAGGTTAGAGAAATCAAATATCCAAAAGCTGGTGCACCAAATCCTACTGTGGATTTGCAGTTCTACGATATCAATAAAGGCGATGTTTTCGAAGTCACGATTGATGGATCATTTCCCCCAGATGATCTGCTCATCACTGAGGTAATCTGGGCAGGAGCCACTGGGAAAGCTTTGATTCGGGAGACAAACAGGGAGAGTGATATTCTCCGAGTTGTTGTCGTCGATGTCACTGCCAGAACGGGGCAGACAGTACGGACCGAAGATGTTCAGAAACTTGATGGAGGATGGTTTGAAGTATCTCAAAATACTAGATATGTCCCTGCAGATCCTGAAAACGGCCGCCCAGAGGATGGCTATATTGATACTGTTATTCATGAGAACTACGATCATATTGGATACTTTACTCCATTGGATAATCCGTCGCCAATCCTGCTTACTTCTGGCAGTTGGGAAGTTGTCGATGCACCTTCTGCTGTGGATCTCAAGAAGAATCTGGTGTATTTCATTGCAACCAAGGAATCAGCCATCCAGCGTCATGTTTACAGCGTGTATTTGAATGGCACGAATCTTGAACCTCTCACAGATACGAGCAAGGAAGGACACTATAGTGTATCATTCTCTAGCGGTGCAGGATATGCTCTTTTGAGCTACGATGGGCCGAATATCCCGTGGCAGAAGGTTATCAGCACACCCAGTAACTCCGACCATTACCAGCAGGCCATTGAAGAAAATGCAGGACTCGCAGATATGGCCAAGAAACATGAGCTACCACACAAGATTTTCTCCACGGTGAACATTGATGGTTATGACCTTCAGGTTGTTGAGAGGAGGCCACCTCACTTCAACGAGAAGAAGAAATACCCCGTTCTCTTTTATCTCTATGGCGGACCCGGGTCGCAGACTGTTACCAAGAGCTTCGGTGTCGACTTCCAGGCTTATATCGCCGCAAATCTTGGCTACATTGTTGTCACCGTCGATGGGCGTGGCACAGGATTCATAGGACGAAAAGCTCGTACAATAGTTCGAGGAAATCTTGGATACTACGAGGCTCGGGATCAAATTGAGACTGCTAAAATCTGGGCGAAGAAGAAGTATGTCGATGCTTCAAGGATGGCAATTTGGGGCTGGTCGTACGGCGGCTTCATGACTTTGAAGACCCTCGAGCAAGATGCTGGGCAGACGTTCTCGTACGGCATGGCAGTTGCCCCTGTCACAGACTGGCGTTTTTACGATTCGATATACACCGAACGATACATGCACACGCCTCAACACAATTCAGGAGGATACGATAACTCGTCGATTAGCAACATGGGTGCGTTGCGTCAAAATGTCAGATTCCTTATCATGCATGGGGTTGCAGATGACAATGTTCACATGCAAAACACCCTCACTTTGTTGGATAGGTTGGATGTTGCTGGCGTAGAGAATTACGATGTTCATGTCTTCCCGGACAGCGACCATGGGATTTATTTCCACAACGCCAACAGAATCGTTTATGATAGTAAGTATATTTCGCAATGCAGATGGGGAAATGCTAACCAGCGCTCAGAGCTCAATAACTGGCTAATCAACGCTTTCAACGGCGAGTGGCTGCGTACGAGTAGAGCTGTACCTTTACAGATAGATGCAGCACCGGACAAGGAAAAGAAGGGAAGGTAACCAGGTCTGTAGAGTATTAGAAGAAGGCGTTGGGGAGTTCGGCATCTTGAGCGATGCAATGTTATTACATGTATTGAAGTCGTCTAAGCTTATTCCTCTTGTGTAGAAAAGTACATATATGTGTTGAAGGTGTTAATGATACAGGTAAGGAAATGTATGTTCTCTTATCCGCAAGAAGAGCCAAGGAATCACGACGACACCTGGCCTCATCTCCGTGCCGGTCTGCCCGCAGACCCAGATATGCCTTCGAGGACCGTTCCATCGAATGACAACGGCGAGAGCTGCTTCATATTTGGCAACTGACCTGCTCTCTCCTTTCCTTTAGCCTCTGACAATCTTAGTTCCTTTCCCTTCCCTTTCGTCTTGACCGACATGTGGGTATCACAGTGTCCGACCGTGTTCACCCGCGCCGACATCTCGCCGCCCATCTCCGTTTGTGGTAGTGGTAGTGGTGCGTACGCCGTATATTGGCATGAGCGTACCTCGAGCTCAATCGGCATATTTGTTGCCGAGAGCTCTGAGGTGCTCTGTACCTGGTGGTGGTGGTGGTGGGTAGTACTACGACCAGAACCTCTGCTCGATGTAGCGTTCTCGAACTCGATCGGCTGGACTTCGAAGTGCAACTCGGGGGTCACGTCGAAGTGTGTCGAGAGTTCTGAGATGCTTCTCACTCGAGAGGTTCCCCGGGCGGTTTTTGTCCGGACCGGTGGTGATAATTTGTTGTTGTTGATGTTGTTGTTGACTGCGGCTGCGTTCTTTTTCCCGCCTGGCACTAGTACAGTGTTCAATTTAGAGGCCATCGAGATTTGCGCGGAGCGCTCCATTTGTGAGATGTTGCCCGCCTGCAGACATTCTGGGATGGTAACCATATCCGCTCTTACCATTTCCATTTCCATTTCCATTTCCTCTTCATCCGGCATGGTTAGGAAGAGCTCGTTATCCTGCGCATAAACCTTGGTTCGGCGATGAATCCACGCTGTTTCCTCCTTAACCTTCACAGCCTCTTCTTGATGATGCTCAACATCATTCTTCGCTACGTTCTTCGGGAAGAAGAGTTCCTGGAATTCATCGGGCGCCTGTGGACCCTGCTGTATCGAGGCTTCCTGTGTCTTCTCCCAGATATTCAAGGCCTTCTTCAATCCCTCAGCATCCTCCTGATTCCGCACTACCACTACTGGGGTAGGCGGCGTCTCGCGAGTGATGTTCGTTTCGCTGTCTGGAATATGAGTGGGTTCTTCCTGCTTGTATCCGTCACGTAGACGCTCTGAACGATCTCGTGTCTTCAGCTGATGGCCGGACCGAGCAGCTCGAGGCCGAGATCTGCTGCTCTCTGCTGCAGGTCTCGAGACATGATGTACTGAGGTGTCTCGAGCTTGGTCTTCTGGCAAATCTTCAGCGTAGTAGACTCGAACCGATGAAGATGATTTTGGGACTGGCTTCATAGGAAGCGTGCTGCTCGGCCGATTATTCTTTCTAGATGCGCTCTCGTTCTCAGAGATGAGTTGGGGAAGCAGTAATTTCCGCACTCCGGTTGAGAAGTGTCTCTTCTCACGCCTAGCCGGCGCAGGCCAGGCGAAGAGAGCTGGTGCATCTGCGATCCGAGCCTCTGTCGGCTGAGCCGAGCTCTCAGCATCGCGAGGGAATTTCCCCCTACATTTCGGACACGCCAGACGAAGTGTGGTGATGATTTCTCTCGCGATACACGGCGTGGGTTGATGGAACTCGGTGGTTCTCACTTCGCAGGGTCTGCGATTGACTTCTCTATGACCGCAAATCTCGTATATACCGATTGTGTAAAGGCACATGGTGTGTTGTATATGTGTGTGTATATGTGATGGGAGAAGATGCTGGGTATTATGCGGTTGTGAGAGTATGCTGCTTGTGGTTGATACAAGGATATCTTGCCCAAGCTGAGGATATTGCGATTTCTTGCGACTTGTGCTTGCTAGTGATGGAAATATCAGCAGGTTACTCAACAAAGGGTTATCATATACTTCACAATACAATACAATACATACATATATGTTCAACAAACAAATAAACAAAATCTTTCTCAGCGCAAAAGCCGATAATCCCTTCACAATCTCTTGGGTAGATGGTAGAGGAAAGATAGTAGGTAGACTCAAGACAAGCTAGCAAAGTGGGAAACCCTCTACTTAAGATATTTTTCTCAGGTCCGTAGAGAATCAATTCAGAATCGGAACAGCAGTATGTATCTAGGCAATAATCTAATTATATCCTTATTCACCCAAGTCCTTCAACTCTTTCTTTCTTTCATCCATTCATCCATTCACCACCACTACCCTCTTCAACACAAAGAACAACAAAGTAAAAGCCCCCCTTTCTTTGTCCCAACCACCAACACCACTTGTTCGGTTTTTCTCTTGCCTGAGGAACAAAAAACCCTTTATTGATTGTTCTGGATAAACATAACCTTTTTGATAGGACTCGGCAATGTATGCTATTCCTTGTAGGATTTATTCGCCTCTGGCGGAAGATTATTCTCTTGATTTATATCCGGCTCGTCGGCATTGATTTCCCGCGGTTTCTGGTTTTCTGGATGCTGATTGATGGCCAATGGGTTGGGGTTCCTGGATGTATATGTGTGTGTGTGTGTGTATCTCGCTGTGGTGACTTAACTCAATTCGATTCAATTCAATTCAATTCAATTCAACTCAACTCAATTCAATTCAATTCAATTCAATTAACGACTTAACCTAAGGCCTGCGCCAGATCTTACCTGCGCCAGATCTCGATATCTAATGTTTCTGTATAGTATAGTACCTCGTACCTAAGATTGAATACCGCCAAAACAAGTCCCCAATTCCCATTTCCCTGATTCTCGTAAGTGAATCAATCGTCTGCTGTGCATACGGCTATAGTTTCCATGTCACAGGCCAAGTACCATGTATCAAGTATCAAGTACAGTACTAGGGAGCCTGTCCTGTTTCCTGTCCTAGGAAAGGCGGGCCTTTTCGTGAATTGATTCGTCATGGATCGGAGAGGATGATGAGGATGATGAGGATGAGAATGATGATGTTCTTGGGTAGCTGGGCGATTAAGATGTATGTAAGTGTGCCTATCTGTTGTTTATATATATATATATATATATGTCTGATTTATGGGGAGTTTTAGGGGTGGGGGGAGGGGGAGGGTTGATTTGAGGAGAGAGCTGGGGAGAGTATGAAGGGAAGGGATATTTCATGCGTGCTGTACTATATAACTTATATATATATATATATATATGTTTCGAGTTTTCTTCACCTTCATCTTGATCTTCATCTTCACTTCCATATAATCTATCTCGTAGCTTCTCTCCCTTCTCAGCACAGTAGCTATCAGCTACAGCCTACAGTCTACTGCCTACTGAAGAACAGTATGTACTTACTGGATCATTAGCCATCCATCGATCACGGCTAATGTCCACAGTACAGTACAGCAATGCATAATACGCGGGAGATACCATCCATCCATCCATCACCCACTACCTTTCAACCCCTAACCCTTAACCCCCATCTCTAGATAGGCGCTGGCAGTACTTTCCCAAAACACTCTCCGAACCCAATTCCCTCACCTAGGGAAGCCGATAGACGAATCGCATCCCCATCTTGTATATAAACTCTACTGTTTCCCTCCCCAGCACCAGCAAGCGAAAAACTTTCCTTCCCCCCCTTCGTCAACTCCAGCAAACATCCATGACTCTCCGGCGTCACCCCAGAAATGGTGCCCGTGGCCAAGAGATCTCCCGTGTTGAGACTACACCCGTTACTCGTCTGATGGGCGACCAGATCGCGGAAGCTCCAATACATAGTCCTGAGCTGAGAGGTACAAATCGTGCTGCTTGCATCTTCCGCCCCCGCATCGGCATCGGCATCGGCATGGCTGGTGATGAGCGCAGCTTCGAGTTGAATATCATACGTATTATTAACCTTCGTATCCACCAAGTACGACGCAACCTGCACTTCCCTCACCGGCGCCGGACACTCATAGGGCTTTAAGGCCTCGAGCGTAACCACCCAGGGCGAAATAGTCGTCGCGAAACTCTTCCCATTAAGCGGCCCCAACGGCAACATTTCCAAGCCCTGAATATCACGCGCCGACCAATCGTTCAGCAACACCAGTCCAAAGATATGCTCATCGGCATCCACGATGTCAATCGGTTGACCTAGTTTCCGACTCGGTTTACCGATGATACATGCTACTTCCAACTCGTAATCTAGCTGTTTGGTCGCTCCGTACACCACGTCGCCTGTCTCGGAGCGGAATTGTCCCTTGGGACGTGTGATGGGCGTGCCGGATACGACGATGGAGGAGGAGCGCCCGTGGTAGCCGAGGGGGAAATGGAGGAAGCCCGGGGGGAGGAAGCGTTTGTTTACCATGGCTTCGCCGGCGTTGAGGATGTGTTCCTTTGAGCAAGAGAAATCCGTAAAGTCGCCGATGGCCACTGGGAGGTGCATCGTGACATCTTCGATGGTAGCGGTGCTTTCTTTGGGGAGCGCATCGGGTGTTTTGAGGAGCTGTTGGAGGACGATGCGTGCTTGTCTCTGCGCGCTTATTGGGAGGGAGGAGAAGGTGTTGAGGGTGGGCTATAATTTTTTGAGAGATTGATTGATGGTTAGAGAGGATTCGAAGGATGTGGTAATTGTACGGTTTTCTTTTCATTTACTCACCTCGGAAAAGGTCTCCGTGACTTCAGGTGGCAGAGATGCAAGCAGACCATGCTTGACAAGCTCATCGAGGAAAATAACGGTATTCCCAAGACGGGTGACGGCGGATTCAGACGGATGGGCGCTGCTGCTACCGATTCCGAATGGGATGTTTTCGATTGAGAAGTGTGATGCGAACATTGTTGTTATTTGTTATCAAGGAATCTTTCTTCTTCTTCTTTCGTCCAACTCGATCGAATGATTTGCGTTTGTTTTCTTTTCTTTTCTTTTCTTTTCTTTTCTTTTCTTTTCTTTTCTTTTCTTTCCTTCTTTCTTTCCTCTCTTTCTTACACAGCAAATAAAAAGTCAACAATCAAAAAAAAAAGTAAGTTCAATAACATCTAAACTTCCCCTCTCCTCTCCTCCCCTCCTCCTCTCCACACCTTTTCCTCAATTTCATTAGCTCAGCTCAGCTCAGCTGCCCGCATTACTGTTTCGAAAGATGGGGGGAGTCATGAAGTGAGGTGGGGCTTTACATTTAAAGTTTTGGTTAGAAAAAAGCCCCACCCCCTTATCTGTTTCGGGACAGACACATGCACATGCACATGCACATGTCACAAACATACCCTTCGTACAAATATACGACCCCGCCTCCACATTCCGTACACACCTACTGTACATATGCAATGTGGGACGCGGACGCACCAGTAGTGAATGCAGGCAGGCGGCTTCTTTTTTACCGATAATTGCCGAGGAAAGGGAAGCGAGTGGGGATAGGTAGGATAGGTAGGGTAAGGAGGGTAGATAGGTTAGGTGAGAGATTATTGGATGTGATGACTACTACATACTACATGTACTGTATGTAGACCGCGCGGTTGTGTTTTATGCGTGCAGCTGTACGAAGGGAAGGAAGGTTGATTGATTGATTGATTATTATGCAAGGATTAAGTAAGTGAGTACTGTACTACTGTACCTCGGCTAGGAGCTTGACTTGATGAACTAGCCGAGTAGTACTGTAACTTTTGGATTGGATAGGTACCTCGAACAGGTATCTGAGTAGCAAGTTTAGGATTACAAACGTTAGATAGTTAGATAGATGCCATCAAAAAAGGATGGGGAATAGGAATTGAGAAATCAGAACGCTTTCTATGATATATCTAATCTAATAATTGATATCCTTGGTTGGATTCTATATCTCTTGCTTCATGTACAGTATATATATATCCCAGTAATAGCCATAAGCAATCTTCACTCCCTTTCCCCTTCACTCACTCACTCACTCACTCTTCTTCACATCCTCCATACCACCCAAATCCTCCCCAAGCACCTTCCCATCCACCACCACCGGCTTCGCCTCAATCAAAACATACAACATGCGCGCCCACTCCGTCGCACTGGTATTCCTCCAGGCATGATTCGTCGCCCGCTGCACGCACGTATCCCCGCGTCGCATCACCGCCGTGTCGCCGCCATCCAGCACCAGCTCGACCTCGCCCTCGAGCACCACCCCGTAGTCCAGGCTCGTCGTGCGGTGCATCGGCGACGTCACGCCCGGGCCGATGTCCACGATGCGCAGCACGCTGCCGCCGTGCACCACCAGGCCCGGCGGCGAGCTGAGGAAGTCGCCGTAGGTCTGGATGTCGCTGTCGGCGGAGAGCTCGGCCGGGAAGGAGGTCGTGCAGTAGCCAAGGAAGAAGTTGGCCGATGGCCCGGATGAGGTCCAGGCTGCTGGCGGGGGGATTGCTTGGGAGAGGATGGCTTTGCCGGAGGAGTTGTGTGTGGTTATGAGGCGCTTTAAGCTAGGCAATGGGCTTGGTTCGACTGAGGATGCCATTTTGTTGGATTTGTTTTGAATTTTTTTTTTATGTGAAGAGGAGGCAATGTTGGTGGCTTGCTGGGTATGTACAAAATGACGGGTTTGTGTGTATATTTGTAGATTGTGTGGTATAAAGTATATCACTGGAGATATTCGAGGCGCACTTAGTACTGAGAGGTAAAATTAACTTCTATTAAAACACGTCTCATAATAATATCGGAACTAACCCATACTAGTAATAAATGGAAACGTCAAGCATTCCATCTGCCGTGAAGTTGTCCGATCGGTAGGTGGGGGCGGGGTACTTATGGGGACTACAGTTTGGCCTGCCCAACCCCGCTTCAAGCTTTTCCCGCCAAATCTCCAAAGATATAGACACACGTATTTTTGCCTGGAACGAAAGTTCGAAATGTGGCACCAGCTTGTTGTACACCTCTCAGACTAGGAGGGTCCTGGGTTATCCAAAAAAGCATATTGAACCAGCTAATGCAGCTTCAAGAGGTTGTTCAACACTTCTTCCACTGGCGAAGGATGGCTTGTACTTCGTAAATAAAACAACGTTTATTCACGTCTCTGCATAGCGCTCTGTAGGAGTAGCACACCTCGAGAACCGAGCATCAGGCAGGCTGCTCAAATCCCTCATTAAATTCCCCATGTTCTCGACAAGTGGCGGCAAAGGCCCATCCATGACGGGAAAATTGCTCTTGTACAAGTCTCGAGCTATCTTCAGCGCAGCATTAGGATCATTGAGCTTTACGATGCGAGCACTGCTGTCATCATAAGTCGGGAAATCGGCCTGCAGAGTCTCCACGGTAGTCATCGCTAGAGCGTCCAGATGTCCAGAGAGAAAAGCGCGAGTTTCCCGCGTTTCCGGGCCGTCAATAATGGCAATGGAATTATCATGATCCAAGATATTCGATATGCGAGTCATTTGATGTCTCTCGGACTCACTCCTCGATGATGGTTGACGCAGGTGTCCGTACGTCCATAAGGTAAGGCTGGCGAAATACACTGCGACAGCCAGAAAATCTCGCAACCCTGCTGGTGGCATCTGTGCCGCCGAGCGGAAGACCTGACCAGCATGCCACACAGCTCTCCTTGCATGGGCCGATGAAGCCCACCGTTCAAGTGACACAACAGCCTGCATTGCGGCCTCCCCGCCAGCCTTTCCTGCGAATCGTTGAAGTTCTTCGGGCGAGACGTGTAGTATCATGAGGAACAGCTCGATCGTCATGACGAGTTCTGGCATCTGCTTCGTCTCGCTCGGAAGACTGTGATTGAAATTCTCGATATCACGGCAGAGTTCTCGATGTTGTGTTGTGAGCCATAATTGATGGGCAGAATCAGGTTTGCAGCCCACCAAATGGAACTTGCGGGATTCTAGGTAGCCCCAGATTTGCCCCCAGAACCCATGTAGTATGGCTGTGTAGCATAACTTGACATCACAAGTATCACGTAGATCGTCAATGATTGTAGTGTCATGCAAAGCATCTATTAGCTTTGGTGGAACAGTCCATGAGGGAGTTTGACGATCGAGGTATTTTGACTTCCATTCTACAGCAGAAGTTGCCAGGAAGAGGGCCCGAGGAGCTGGAAGAGAGAAGGATAGTTCAGCGAAGGAGATCAGAGCCCCCTTCTGAAGCGCTACTGAAGCACGTGTATCATGTAAAAATAGATGAACAGCAAGCCTTCGATCGTTAGCTTGGTTTGTGCCGTATCATATTTATAGCACACCTTTTGAAAGACTCTCGTTGAGACCACATTGTCCATTTGGCTTCAAGAACTTCCCCATCATCCGAGACTTTTGGTACCAAAGTAGAAGTATCCAGCGGATGAGTAAGAACCCCGCCGCGCCGCATCATCTAACGGTTTCAAATTAAAAAACTGCAACGCACAACTGGGCTTATGTGGCCACGGGTTTGCACTTACTGTGACGAGCGGTTGGGCGAAACTCTCAGCGATTTCCATTTGCCTTTGAAACCCGCTCCATAGACCGCTATCAAGACAGAGCATAAATGCTTGCAGGGGTTGCAGCATCCGTGTATGGCTATTCTTCCTCTCCCACTTTCTCAGGTTAGTTTGGCTCGTGTGCTGGCAGTGCTCCATGAACATACCAAATTCCCAGTTGTCACTCGAACAACATCCTGAAGGACGAGACCCATCTTCCATATTGCCGGTACAGAAATGACTGTTGATCCAGCAGTCACAAGAGCAAGTAAGAATTCTGGGTACGCATCTTTGACCGAGAGTGTTGACAGGTGGATCCAAATGTCGACCTGGTAGCTTTGCGCGATGAAGAAAGCTCGGATGACATGATTAAGGATTTCTAAAGACGGGAAATCGGGTACGTGTTGGGAGAACTTATCCATCGTCGACACCAAGTAAAACATTCGATCACGCAAGCGTGAATCGATCGAAGGTATGTCATCGCTTTGAACTTCAGGGAATGATGTCAGTGACCTTGGTGTCAACGTAGTCATTATATTCTCTTCATCGAGAGCTAGATTTTCTTGATTGTTAAGGATGCGGTCTTTATGGGCAGGTGTCCAGAGCCAAGGGGAACGAGTAAAGGCTGCGTGTCCGCGACTTGCATCTCGGGCTACAGACTTCGCAGCTGTGTTTGTTGTTGGAAGATTTATCTCTTGGCCACTAGGCCTATTCTTAGGAGCAGCAAAGTCCAGTTGTACGTCGTCAAAATTGAAGTCTAGGAAGCCGAAATCAAGATCCTGATTATTGAAATCCGATGGATGAAATAACATCTCCTCCGTCATGAAGTCCAGATTGGGCCTGGACATGTCTCCGGACAGAGATTTGGAGGGAGAAGTTTGATCTGGCTGCAAAACGGGGTCAGCACCCCCGGGTTGAGCTTCTGCCCTGCCATTCTTGCCATTTACAGGTCTTGAGTGTTCGACTTCAACGTCGATCGGATCATATCCAGAGTTCCCAGAATCAAATGACGCCTGGCGTGGAAGAGAATAGCGGGCTTGGCTATGTCGAGAAGTGTGCGCTGCCGTCTTGCAAGTTATTCGCTTCGCCAGACATCTCCTACAGGGCTTCTGATCTCCGCAGCGTGCCTTGGCGGCAGCGCAAGCAATACATGCTTGTCCTGCCCTCTCGGTCCTTCTGATGATCGGCTTGCTGTACTCGGCCGCATACCTCTCATGCGTTGCAACGTGACGATTCAACAAGTCGACTCGATTGAAACTCTTCTGACACTGTTGGCACTGGTGCGGGCGAGCATTCTCATGGGATTTTAGGTGGCGGCTGAGATGGTCGGGTCGTTCGTAAGTCCGTGAGCATATTCGGCATCGGTAAGGTGCGGCGGCATGTACATGTGGGCCAGGGTCAGATGAAAGCAAAAATGACTGCCACTCTGGAGGTCCTGGTTTTGATCTTGATCTTGCAATTGGATGAGTAGTTGGTTGTGATTGAGCTGGTGGCGGGTGAGGGTGGGTCTGAAGGTTGCTGTTACCCGATGCATCCCCGGGTGGTATTATTGAGTGATTCATTGTTGAGAGTAGAATATGGGGTGTGGGAAAGTGGAGGCCGGGGAAAGGAAAGTGGAGGTTTAGGACGAAGTAAGGAGAGTCATACAGCAAAGTATATAGCACAGAGGTTAGCTAGAAATATATAGAGGGGCCGAAGTTCCTCTAGTTTAGTACAAAGGTGCTTCTTGGCTTTGGGTGAGGGCAGAAGGGCTGGAAGTGGGGATGAAGTTTGAGGGGTTAAGGGGGATGATGGGGATGATGGGGATGATGGGGATGAGGGGTGAGGGGTTGAGGAGTTGAGGATTTATTTTCAAGTTGAGGTGGAAATTATTATTACTGTATGGCTGACAAACTGGCTGACTGGCTTGGCTGACTGAGCTCAGCTCTTCTCTCAAGAAGGAACAAGCTCCAGCCAATCAATCAACCCCCTTCCTCGCTTCAAGTTTTCAACCAACCTCTCCCCTTTTCACCTTGCCTCGCTTGTCGTGTTTATAGCATCTTGTTTACTTTTTCTCTTCTCCTTCTTCTTCATCCAAAAACTTCACCAGTGGCAGACTACATCCTTACAAGATGGGAAGAAAGGGCCATTCGTATCTCGTATATCATCTACACTTCGTACTAGCTTAGTATCAATGGAATGGGGGGTCTAAGCTTTAGCGTCCCGGAATGTGGGGGGGTAGGCCTACCCGTCTCCAAATCAGTGGTATTTGATTCGTAGAAGAGGACAAGGCCTAGACAAGGCCTAGTTGCTCCCCCTGTTTCCTCTGCCCAAGACATCGAGTCACTAGCTTCCATCACAAACTCTTTAAGACGCTAATCATACACTGCACGAGTCAAGGAAAACTCACTTACCTTTGATCGGAAACAATACGACCAAGTAGTAGGAGTCGGTTATCCCAAAGCCGACTCATTCAAAGGTCGAGAGGAAACGAGTTTGCGAGATGTCTATCAATCATGTGAAAATAGCACAAACAAACACCTCTCTCTCTTTATGTACTAATTGTATGGCCTTCTGTATGTATGCTCGGACTATGTAACGCGCGGCGGGAGGCGTCTGGAAAGTAAAAATCTTCAGCACGGGACGAAAGACAATTCAGCTACATGTATTTGGTTAAAATTACACACTAATGCGGGGAATTGGGGGAGGGGGGTATGGGGATTAACTTTTTCCTTTCCTGTCGTAGATGGGGGGTGGGGGAGAGGTCCCACCGCCCACTTTTCTCCAAAAATCCCCATACTTCAAGGGGCTTCCCCTGGATTATTAAAAAGTATCAAAAAGTGGTCGACCCCAAACCTCTTCCTTCTTGAAAATCTTATTCGAATAAGCTCACACTCTTGACTTCTTTTTTGTGCGGTTGCGATAATTAATCACGGAAGAGAATCTTGAAATGTCGTTCACAACATGTACGAGTGGTGATCCAAAGGTATATTGACAGAACTTCCGTTTTCCAATTCCGAACCAGGCCGTGATAGGGGTAATGCTGACATCTCTTGCCAACAAGTTCTGGCCTGCCTACATTAGGCACTTGGTCTTATTGAATATCTGCATCTTCGTCTTCTTGGGAAACACCTAGTAAGTATTCTCCTTCGACCTCTCTCCTTGACATCCTGTTCCTGGATCTCGCGAGCAGAAGCATACTTTCATAACGTGCTTGCCGCTCTTTCCAACAGTTTGTAGCACTCGAATTCATACCCAGTGTAAAAATTATACTGACCCCGAGTTTTTCTCTCTCTAGCACCGCCGGAGTAGCAACAGGATTCCAGGCGCTGGCCAAGGAGTTCCATGTTGAATATTCGAAGCTGACGGACTTGGTCTCCTATCCCGTCCTCGCTATGGGCGTTGGCAATATCATCTGGACGCCGACCGCAATCTGCTTTGGGAAACGTCCTGTCATCATTCTGTCAGCTACCCTCTTCCTCGGCTGTTGCATCTGGAGTATCAAGGCGCAGACCTTCTACAGTCTCCTCGGATCCCGAATTCTTGCCTGCTTTGGTACGGGCCCTGCCAAGCTCATCCCAATAGACTCTGCTGACCTAAATGTATAGGTGCAGGAAGCATTGAATCACTTGGGCCCGCTATGATTGCAGGTGAGCCAAACACATATATTACTCACTCGACGGCGAAAAGCCTTTGCTGACAATCTCAGATATGTACCGGGAGCGATACTTCGCAACCGCCATGGCTCTCTTTTCACTCTTCCTATCCGGCGGATCGCAAATCGGACCCATGATCGCCGGCTTCCTCATTACCGGAAAAGGATGGCGATGGTTTTTCATACTGTGTGCGATCCTCATCGCGGCCAATCTGGTCATGATGCTATTCCTCCTTCCGGAGACTAATTTCCGTCGTGTCCTGTACGAGGGGGAGACGGCACAGGAAGCCGATAAACAGGCCGATGAGATGGTGGAACATGTCGAGAAAGGCCAATTTTCCACCACCGATGGCGATGCGGCCCAGTTCAACCGACCCTACGCTGGATCATACTGGAAAGACCTTGTCGCCCTCGACAATCGTGGCACCGAGGAGAGAGGCTTGCTTGCATGGCCTCGCCAATTCTCGCTTCCCTTCCGCTTCATCCTAGTCCCCCATGCGCTGTATGCTGCTGTGGCGTATGGTGTCTTCCTCTCTGGGTGAGTTCAACTTCGAATCATTCGCATGCAAGCACTGACAATGTTTCCAGAGTTGTAATAATATCCACAATCACCCCCGAGCTTCTCTCCGCGCCACCCTATCTCTTCTCCGCATCTGGGCTGGGCCTCTTCACCTTCTCATCTTTCATAGGCATCATAGTGGCCTATCCAATAGCTGGCCCGCTGACAGATCTCCTCTCACGCGTATTCGCGAGGCGATCCCGAGATGAGCACCATGTCCCCGAGCATCGCATGCCGGCTCTGATTGTTCCCATACTCCTCTGCCCACCCGGCCTCATCCTCTTCGCATACATCCTCGAGGAAAAGAAGAGCATCTACGTGGCGTCTGTGGGATATGCAATGCAGATCGCTGGCCTTGTCTTTGTGCCTTCGGTCGTCTTATCAGTCGTCGTCGACGCATGGCCAGCAAATGGGTCCGAGGCTGTCGTTCTTATTAATGCTGGAAAGAATGCAGTTGCATTTGGCATTACTGTGAGTGCGCCAAAGTGGCTCGCCAGCCAGGGCTTGGTGAAGATGTTCTGGGACATGGCTGGGATTCAGTGGGCAGTGTTGGCCTTGGGTTTACCGTTGTTCTTGTTTGGCCCTGCGTTAAGAAAGAAGGCGAGCAAATTTGTTTGAGCATGGTATATTAACTTTCCATATGTTATGATTGGGGTGTGTTTTGTGGTGTTATGTATTTCTCAAGATGGACATATATATACTCATCTGAAGACGAAGAACTCTGGAGTTCAAATAAACGAGACGTATATCAGATAAAGTCTGTACTCTGAAGTAGCAATTCAGCCTAGTGGAATTTAAAATGAGATATCTTCGATAGGGCTTTGGTCGCGGTAAAGGGTGCCACCGATAACAGGTAGTTGCGCACAGTGTATCTGGGAATCAGCGGGGTCTTTAAATTCTCTACCCACCTTTTCCAAGTCGCCCACTTTGACCCTACACTCCAAAGTCTTGGGATCATGCAGCACTCATGTGTAGTGATTATCATACCAAACCACTTGCTTGAAATAATCATGCGCGAGAGAAATCACCGTTCCTTGCTTTACGAATGCCGAACCTTCCTTCAGTTGATCGGAGTCCTTCGAATTTCTTCGACATCCCGGGGAGCATTTTTCTAAGCAATTGCAGTCCGGATGATCGGCCCTCTCTACGATTCCCGAAAATGGGAAATGACGATAGTTTACTTTTCAATTCAGGAGTGATCTGTAGTTGAAGTGTGACTTGGGTTTCTAGAGGAAGTGAAATTTGTTTACACTCGAAAGAGGTTCGAGAAAGTGGAAATCCGAGATCCTACTGGTGATATCGACTCGGAAGACGGCCTCAGGGGTTTATTTTCTCCCTTTCTTGGCGTCGACAATCCGTCACGTAGACCTCTCATGAGGGAATTTGAAGGCTCTTCAAGACACAACTACTCGTCTATAACCCGCGCCGGCTCAGACAACAATACTGAGTACTTCGCCGACGACTTCCTGATAATGATTGGTTCCACTGGCAGCAGTCAAACTCCTGACCTCCCAAATCAGAGAATATTCGCACAAACGGTTCCAATCAAGGCCAGAGTATTTGTAGCTTTAGAAGTTGTGGCTTGAGCTCTAGTTCTTTGTAATGCCATAGGCGTCACGTAATACCGTAGGCCCGGAAAGAAATCTGACGGCGCTGCCACGCTTGGGCGGAGGTTCTGGTGAGGATCAAGAGACCAGGTTTTGTAGTCTTCCAACTGGGTTCATCTACTGCAAAGTTATCTCATCTCGATTTGTGCCTTTTGACCAGTTGAAATATCAAAGTACTAATCGCAACCAAGCGCAAACTTGCTGCGATGTAGACACCATTCCTAGCCATGTCGTAATAGCCTTCGAGCATTATTCCAACGGCATAGGATCGTGTCTTGTTCATTCCCTTATGAGGGGATCTAATTCCATCGCTCAAACCACCAATGAACCATGGATTATCTCCGGTAGCAACTGCTTCTGTCTCACTGTCCAAGGCAGTTTGGTTTCCTATGCCACCATATTGTAAACGCTGCCGGTTTCTTTGCTTAAGAGGTCCGGTCAAAATATTGATGATCCACCGAACATCGAGGGAAGTAAATGTTGGGTAAGACCAAAGCTTGACAGCATTATGCGGAGGCATTTGATCCAAGAAATCAGCCAGCATCCCTAGTGTCAACCCCCAAAGTAGTAGAGGTCTTGTGTTTCCTACTGAGCCTGCATGGTCTCCAAGACACCAGCCGTATAGCTTGCTAGCTACAGAGCTCTTTGCTACTGCTTGACTTTCGGACCCTTCTGGTGGAAAGAATTCGGCCGTCGAGCTGCAGTATAGAGATTCCGAAGGCACTAGTTCTATAGCTGAGAACCGCATCTTGCCTAGAATTGATTTTATGATAGCTTTCGTTATAGCCCCTCCCCTTCTTGCAAAACGATCAGATACATCTACATACTCGTAGGTCCGAGACGAAGGCGACAAGAGAATCCGAAGGGGGACCCAATGTGTGGAGGCTACCTCATCCGGTTGAAGCTTGAAGGGAGGGAAGTTCGGCTGGGTCCAGAGGAATACAAAGGGGCAGAGTACCATGATGCTATTGACATAATGTTAGCAGTTAACTGTGTAGTAGTATTTGAGGATTGCATACGGCACCTTCCCCCAAGAGGTGCTGACAACCCGTTCGGGCAAATTACCTACAAAGAGGGCATGAGGAGATGTGAGGTCAAGCCCTATCTCTTCAGCAGTCTCCCTTATCGCAACGGCCTTGTCATCCTCATCCTCCGGATCTCTTTTTCCTCCTGGCAGGGCTACACTGGTCATAAAATTAGTGTATGCTTGTATTACTGTCTTGGGATCAAGGAGCGAAGAACATAGGCTCTGCTGCTCCTCCGCTCATGAGCCAGCTCCAATACAAGAGCGAATTCGACGTACTGGCTGGTCCATCTGTCCCCTATTCTTGCAGCCCGTTTGATGAATACAGCTTCAGGATCTCCATGTTGTACCCAGTCTTGCGTGAAGAATTGTTCTAAAGACCCTGCCGCAGAGAGATATGAGTTCTCTCCCTCTCTCGAGAAGGAGGACTCCGGCCAGTGATTGTATGCAGGTCGGACGCGTAAAACCAAAGCAACAGAGGCGCGCTTTTTACAGCTTTCTGGGTTGGGTACATGCGGGTAATGGTTTTCGATGAGGCCGGAAAGTGTCTCCTGAAATTCGTTGATCAAATTTGGAGCCCTCTTATCTGATCTTTCTTGCGACATGGTGCGGTGGAACATAAAGTTCAGTTGGTATTACTGTACTGTAGTTGGAGAAGGTATGTCAATCGAGATGCCGAGGCATGCGATCTCCTTCCCTTTCCCATAGCATTAGTCAGCTTCAATTGTCGCTTCGGTTGGACTTTCAGACTTCGATTTCATTGTCCCCAAGAGCTGACATGACAACATTAGGCATATTTCGAATACTATTTTGCTTGTTGCCCAGCTTCTCCTTTGCACGCGGCTATCTAGAGTAAAACCATTGTGTCCTAAAACGTTCTATGTCTTTACTGATATTGGAAATCACACCACAGGATCTCACAAGTAGTCTTGGACTTTTGGGTTGTATATATTGATCTCTGGACTCTGTTACCGGTCTTACATTGGGGGATTTAAATCGACTTTCAACACGAAACGCTAGTAACGATCCAAGACAGATACATGAACATACACCATTTGAATGGCACAAGGATAGGAACTTGAATGAGAGACGGCCTACTCATATATATATATTTGCCTAATGTGCAAAGCTTGGCACAGTCATCATGAATCTTTGAACGGGCAGCTCCCTCTTCAGATTTGACGTTTGAATAAATTTGAAAGCCCGCAGCCCTTCTGTCTTTCCAACCGCGCGTTTTAAAGAGGGTTGTGGTCTTAAAATGTGCAACTTCTTTGAATTCAGTACCGTTACAGCCCTGCATGCATCTCATTATTTGAATTTATTTCTCTCTCATCTTTATATCCTGTCCATGTTCTTGTGAACATGATATCACATTTTTGACATGTTGCCTTAGAATAGGAAGAAGCACTAGACTCTCCCCTAGCTCATCTTAGGCTGCGATTTCTCAAGCCGAAGCTCTACGTACATTCGCGGGCCTTCCTACTTGAATATGGCCTCCATCGAAACCTCATTACTAGGAGCGAAAGTCTGTCTCTAGTCTAATCAAACTCAAGGCTATCAATCAATATTTTCGGGTTCATAGCCTTGGGTAATAATCATGGGTCTTATCACAGTCACAGTGCAGATTATCAAGGGTCTTGCTCTTTGTGAGACGGAAAAGCCGTTTCAACTTTTCGTTCCCATTCCAGACAAAAAGCCGGATAACCTTCAATTTTGGAGATTTAAAGAAGCTTAATTGATCGAAATGCAGATCAAAGTTCCGCAAGTGTTGATCACAGGACCGAATTAATACTCCCAAGAGAAATTTTTTAAAGTTCGAGCGCTGGTTTTCACCTACCCTTTTCCTCAAACATCCTCCAATATAATCGCACAAGATTCGAATTTAGCGTCCTTAAAAATCAAAGATATGTAATATGATTGTACAAATATCCGAGACATGATCTTCTTTCCAACTTTCAATCAGTTTACTTGGTGTAGAATAATCTATCATGCCGCGAGGGTCTGAAGCACTGCATACTACTTCAAATCTCATACTTCCCAACGTAAACACATCCACGTATGAGATTTCCAATTACTCAGGAGTGAGAAGTATGACTTCAAACACTCTGATTGCTGATAGAGTTAAAGAGCGCATCACAAGCTGACACAAGAACACATTTAATATTGTTGCTGCATAATATAATACGGGTTCCTCAGTTCCTGAGAAACAGATGAGTAAGGAGCCTGCGACTGAAACGGGAACTAGACAAGATCAAGTGCGATGGCGACTGGCCAGAACTTTGGTGCATTTCGCCAGAATAGGGCGTGCTATTAAACATTTGGCAGGCATCGTACGTAATGGATGTGGATTAGATTCGACACTGAGTAACCCCTAACGACTTGTGGGATAATATACTCAAGGATATGTAGGGAAATACGGAGGTTCAACTATCCGTTGACTAAAATGTTAATTCGCAGTCGAAGGAAACATATTGTCAGTTCACCGGTGCTCGATTGAAGTACATACTTTAACATGGTATGGTGTTGATCTGCTTGCAATACCAATATCATCATTTCTAAGGAACACGAGCCTTCATCTATTCCGACATTTGAGCAACTCCTGGATGAATCAAGCAAGAAACATAAGCCCACACAAGCCTCCGTCAGAGCTCCCTCGCACTAACTGGGCCTGTACCAATTGCCTCTCTACCTCCACAAATAAAAATCCTGTACACGGGCTCGGCAACCTCTCTCTGCTCCAACACCACTCCACTCCACTTCAGGAGCACCCAAACCAGTTGTACGACAAGCACGGTCACTCCAATGTGCGCCCACCCAATCGAATCCATGGCCGCAAGAATCCTCCTGAGTGGGTAAACCACCACCCAGGTCCTCAGAGCTCGGAAAGATGCGCTCATGGTGGTCGTGAGGGCAAGTAGAGAAGTGAGGAGGAGAAGATAAATGGCGAAGAAGAAATTGGAGATGGCAAGGACGAAAGGTGTGAAGGAGGTTGGTGTGAAGACTTCTGCCTCGTCTGCAAATGGATCTGGGCCAGGATTCTCTGCGTAAAAAGGTGCCTGCTCCAAGTAGTAGGCTGTCGGGATCTGCTTGGCTGGCCTAGCCACCGACGATGATATAAGACATCTTGCACGAGGCGCTGGCTCGTGTAGATGTAGCAGTTCAAACGGTCGATCAGGACAGACAACATACTCCCAATTCATTGGGAGAGGCTTCAAGGGCAGCGGTAGCTTCTCGTGAACTCCTCTGGTAAGTGATCGCAGTTGAGGGAAGATGTGCCGAGGGAAAGGGCTGAGAGGTGGAGTAGCGATGCCAATTAGCTGATTGTGAGCAGATGCGAGGGTACCGTTGGCGATTGAAAGAGAGCCAAACGAAGCCGTGAGCTGATCTTCCAGAGCCGATGGGAGAGGGGTAGCGGAAGATAGAGAGAGGATCTTGAACGACCGAATGAAATCGATATCGAGAGGCATGATCGCGGAAAGAATTTGAGTCAAGGTAAAGTAGTGATTGGAATTCGAAACGAAAGCTACAGTTCGTAATTCTTTGAGTGCTGATGAGTCCCATGTTTCGTGTTCAGGAAAGAAAGTACGTCTTCCCAGGTCTCTCCCTTTTATGGTTTCGTTACCCATGTCCCTCATATACTGCACAAGAATAGGAAAGTCGTTGACAATAGCAATCAACTACAATACGAAGGTGAAAACTAAGCGAAAGCAGTCCCAACACAAAATACGCACCGTCAATTTTGGACGGAGTTTTAAAGTTGTAGAACTGTAGCTACAAACTTATGTCTCATGATGCTCTTTTATCTTTTTATACATTTACTCTCAGGGAGTGGTGATTTGAGTCAAACATGTCTGATGATTGTCTATTGTTTGTTGATGTGCTCGCTAAGCAGTGATGCCTAAAAAAGGGTATCATGTGATGCAGTATGAAATGCTTACCCTTTAAGCATGATGTGAGTCATTCAATCTATGCAATACTAGTAGAAGATTCTTGAGATTTGCCAATAAAAGTAACAGGGAGATGCCCTACCAAGCATCGGGGAATACAAGTGCAGGGTCTGAGAAGCGGCGGACATAAGATCCTAACCTAGCAAGAGGCTAAGATGAAAGTGCAACTATGCAGCTCTCTGGATACAAAGCCTGAACTTCTAGGGACATGTTGGATCTTTCAAGCTCATCGATCTGCTCATGAACCGCAACTGAAGTCTCAAGGAAAGAGGTGACAAAACAAACGCCCCAAGGATGTGTTTCCATATTCTTGCCTGGTCGGTGTTACTTCAAGGCTTGACCATGACGAAGGAGGCAGAGTTCACCGAATAGAATGCTAACGTATTTACGAGCCACCGTTTCTACACGATGATATGGCGCAAGAGTTGAGAATAAAAACACGGATATAGAGCATGCCCAATGAGCAGAATTCTAGTTCCGACGGTCATCTCTGCAAAATCTGGGAAGAACATTGTAATAACAGGGTTGCAAAATCTAGTGACACAAGAACTGGTTGCATTATACATACTCGCTACTCATCTGAAGGCGAGGGAATCAATACACAAGGAAACGCTCCAAGGCCCGAGAATTGCTCAAATACCAAGAGAGAATTCCACGCCCACATCAATATCACGAGCTAATAATTGTCAATATGAATCCACCGAATGGGGGTGTCAAACTTACCCATCTTTACAACCTTCGAGAACTGCACAGCCTTCTCTGCCGCATTTTGTAAGTCATCAATAGAGAAGATCTTAAGACCAGAGTCATTGATCAACGTGCGAGCTGCCTCCATGTTTGTTCCTTGCAATCTAGCGATAATTGGGATACGAAGGTTCATGCTCTCGACGACGCTGATAAGACCTTGGGCAATAGCATCGCAACGTACGATACCGCCGAAAATGTTGACAAAGATAGCAGTAACTTTGGGATCGCTAGTGATGAGGGTGAAAGCTTCCCTGATGGCCTGGGGAGTAGCTCCACCACCGACATCGAGGAAGTTAGCAGGCTCTCCTCCATTCAACTTGATGATATCCATAGTTGCCATGGCAAGACCAGCACCATTAACCAAGCAGCCAATATCACCTCCAAGTTTGATGAAGTTCAAACCGCTCTCAGCAGCCTTGACTTCATCGGCATCCTCTTGGGTGGTATCGCGCCACGAGAAGATCTCTTTCTGACGGAACTCGGCATTATCATCGAATCCAAGCTTTGCATCCATAGCAAGAACCTTGTGGTCTGAGGTCTCAGAAAGAGGGTTGATCTCGATTTGAGTGGCATCCTTCTCCATGAAGATCTTGTACAGCTTTTGAACGGTGTCTTTGGCATCCTCAATACATTGCTCGCTGAAACCCAGATCAATGGCAATCTTTCGTGCAATATCATCGGTAACACCCTTGTGGATATCGATGTAGGTGGTGGTGATGGCACTTGGATGCTCCTTAGCAACAGTCTCGATGTCCATACCTCCCTGCGACGAGGAAACGATAACTGGTCCCTGAGATCCACGGTCCATCAAAATAGCTAGGTAGAATTCGCGACGAGCAAACTTACGCTCGCAGATGTAGACAGAGTTGCAGAGACGTCCTTGAGCACCAGTTTGCTTTGTTACAAGCTTGTGGCCGATCATCTGCTCTGCGAACATCTTGGCCTCTGTTGGAGAGTAGATAACTCGAACACCTCCCTTCAAGCCATTGTCGAATGTGCCCTTCCCGCGTCCACCAGCAAGAACTTGTGCCTTGATAACCATATCGTCGCCACCAATCTTCTTTGCGATGGCTTCGGCTTCAGCAGGGGTTGTAGCAACTGAGCCTTGGGGAACACCAATGCCATACTATCTGAGGTGAGTGTCACATCGTCCATCGAGTCTGGAGTCACATACCTGTCTCAAAAGATCCGCAGAAAGGTACTCATGTATGCTTAGAGCTCTCTTCTGTTGTGCGACGCCAGCCAATCGCGAAGGGGAGTAAATCTGAAGCTATTAGTGTGTTGCTGGCCAGAAATGGGTTTTTGCTCCCAGATGTTTACCTTGTTAGGCTTCAAAGCAGCCGCAAAGGGTCGGCTACGTGCGAGTTTGAACATTATGACGGGAGGGTGTTAGACACACGAAGCCGTCAATTGAAGGAATAAGGGTTTTTTTGAATGGTCGAGAGGTTCTTGATGCTTTTCGGATTAAGACGGGACGCGAGAGCTTTGTGTACGGCAGCCGAATCGGTACAGTAGCCGGGAGAATGAGTTAGCTTCACGTGTGAATAGAGTAACAGAAATAAATTTCACAGCAAACCGTCCAACAATCTTCTCGAGGGTACACCACCTCCAATCCCACTATCATGGCGTCCGAAATACCTCCCAAATCTGCACAGGCATACAAAGATACCTTCGCTGTCATTATGAACCGGCTCGCTGTCGCAGATGCCAAGCGCAACGACCTGATCGAATCTATGACAGCCTCTTCTTCACGTTCGCAGCCAAGAAAAACTCAGGAAGAACTTGACGCCGAAGAAGCCTCCCTATTTCGCAACGAACCTCCACATCTCGGCGTAGGGGCACCAATTCCAGAACACTTTTTAGTTAGTGAAACCGAACGAGGCAACAAGGCACTGCGAGCCAAACTCTTTACCTCTAAAGGCTTGAAGGCGAGCAAAGTGCGGGATGCGGAAGAGAAAGCTGCAAGCGCAAAGCGAGGGATGAAAGTTGAGAGCAGTGATGAAGAAGAAGGCAGATCGAGTTTGGGAAGGGCGAAGAAGTTGAAAATCCAAAGGAAAATTGAGCCAGTGAAGCAGTCAAAGAAGAGAGCTTCGTCCGACTCGGGTTCCGAAGAAGAAGGTAGAACGCAATTAGGAAACCTAAAGAAGCGAAGGATAGAAGCAAGTGACAAGAAGGCGGTAAAGAGATCTGGGCAGGACGGTCTTCCGAAGAAGAACAATCAGAACGACAAAACTGGACAACAAGATGGTCCAAGCGATTTGAAGAGACCGAAACAGGAGGTTGTCACGAAGATTAACAAGGCATTGGTCGCGGCGCATAATGAAGCGGAGAAGAATGCCATGATATCAGCGACGCAAGAAAAGGATAAGACTACGACACGTTTCATTGGATCCTTCGGGGAAGAGAGCCACGGCATGGAAACATTGGAACGAAAGCACAAGATGGACCCAAAGGAATGGAAGAGCTTGAAGAAAACAGAAAAGAGGCGACGACAAAAGCTGAGAGGGCAGGAATTAGCTGCAAAAGCTTCGTAGGAGCATTTTTCACAGGCTACCCGAAAATCGAAGAATAAGAGGATCGTGAAGTAACTTCTTTGTCCCGAACTTTACTGTAATAGAAAAGGTAGTCATATTCCCACTTCTAATCTGTACGAAGAGGCAGGTCTCCAATTGGCAAGAAGTCTGCTGGTAGGGACAATCAAGATACTCGAGGCATGGAAATGTCTAACATCTCTTTTGGTATCACTCCGTATACCAAGAAACTCTCCTACTTATACTTGCTAATCTCCTTTCAGCGCTGAAGTACACCTGCATATTTCAAGCACTTTTCTAACAAGTCAACCGCGTTGTATCTGGAGCCGAATACATTGACTATCAAGCTCTTGTTGTTCTCCGCCCATTTCCTTGCCTTTTTCAGAACCTCCTTACCCTTACACTTCCAGTACACATCGGAGACGTCTCTCCAAACGCTCTTTTTACCACCGTCATCCATAAGTCCTGTAAGATGGCAAGTCAGCCACTCTCCTCTAGACAGCGACGCGTATTCGGCAGAAGCCATTAGATCCGATCATCACATGCAGGGGAGGATTAGTGTGGACAAAATGGAGTACGTACAATATGACATTGCACATGACATGCTTGTTAACTGCACACTGTCTCTCCACGACTTGTGTACTTTCTTGGTCGCTATAAAACCGGGCTCATTGTCTGGCGGATTTTTGACTCCCAGAATCATAGCTTGTACGCTTACCGGAACAGAAAGCAGTGTAGATTTGCTAGGCTACCACGTTTCGAAAGCGTTGCCAGGCAATGTGTTGAGGAGGGACAGATAGACTGAATGAGGTCATGGTTGTTAGCCAGCGTACCTGCTCGTTGTACCAGTTATTACAGAAGTCTTGATAGAAAAAGGGGTGGTGGAAGACTCCTGAGTTCTAGCCAACACTTCACTCCCGGGAAGGGGATAAAGCAGGACGAGAGTGCTCTAATTCTAGTGAAAACAACATCGGACAAAGTAGACTGACCATCTTCCATTCTCGTAGAAGTTCGGATTCAAGTTATTGCCATTGAAGCTACTAAGTTCGTAACCTTCGTACACCGCAAGTTTGAAGATGGGCGGTTCGATGGGCAAATTCTGAGGCAGAAAGAGATCAAATCTACCGTATGCCATTACCTTCAACACTTCACAAAGAGTCTCACTACTGTTGACAATTATGCGTTTATGGACGGGGGCAGCAACTTACGGAAACAACCCACTCTCATACGGAGTTCCATCCACACCCTGGATCAGAACCTTCATCACATCAAGCCTTGACTCGGATATCTTCACAATGACTCCGTCTGGAAGAGAAGTCATATCGGGAGAACAGAATTCATAGGCCAAACAGTCTTCCTGTATCACAACAGTGGCTAGGCGAAGCAGCAGGTGAGATGTCTGTCTGATTGTTTTCAGTGGGCTTTTGTTGACATCCCGCACATGTATATTTCTTACACTTCTGTCAAAGAATGGCAGATA
Source organism: Ploettnerulaceae sp. D365 (assembly GCA_003988805.1). Taxonomy (NCBI): domain Eukaryota; kingdom Fungi; phylum Ascomycota; class Leotiomycetes; order Helotiales; family Ploettnerulaceae; species Ploettnerulaceae sp. D365. The sequence continues at coordinate 211,711 of QYAL01000002.1, forward strand.
AATGTATGTATTTCTCACTCAGTCTTTGGTAGCTTTAGCTAGGACTTCTGATGCTCTTTGACAATGCCTAGCTGAAGTGAGGGCTTGCAGTCTCTGCACTCCAGGCTGGTGAAATGGGTGTGGAGTTTCTGAACAAGACGGAGGTCCCTTTTGATATTGGCGACAGAGGAGCCGCCTGACATGCCTCCTATTATGTTCCAAGATGCTAGCGAGGACTTTTGTTTTCGAATTCGGGATATGTTGCTTGTTACGACAACCAGATGCTCCTCTGATGTACATGTGTAGCTGAAGGAGAGGCGAGGCAATACTCTGTGTGTTTAGCCAATTGACTGTACAACGAATAAAATAGCACAGTATACTTGGAACCAATCACACAAAAAAGTAGAGCCGATCACAAACAAGAGTTACTTGATGAACCAACTGACTCTAGATGCCTATTTTCAATGATCCGGTCACTTGGACTGAGTAGTCTGATCTCACTAATATTCCTTCGAGCTAGATTACTACCAATAGCTTCTGAAATAACTCAGGAACGAGTATATAACTGTTACAAGTATAATAGAGGGTAGAAATAATCAGATATAGGCAGAAGATTCTTGCTATTGAATTTGTTTACTGGTAAATAAGAAACGCATGAGTATATTATGTTATAATTAGGGAACTTATATGCGAACTAGCTCTACATGTATTGACACTGGTAAGGTAAGTCTCATGATGGCTAGATCCACACAAATATTTCCACAACCTTTGTTAATGTTACGAATATTCTGAGACTAGTATACTAATTCTCATTCAGGGTAAGCAATCCCTGATCAGTTTTCATAATCTCCTTTGGCGCAATCACAAGGAATGTGATCGTTCGGGTAGGGCTGGGAGACTATTCCCGTCGGAGGTATTGATTATTCGAGACTCAGTAGCTCAGTACAACCAAGCCGAAAGCATCATAAACATACGCCTGTTCGCCCTGACAACCCTTGCTAATGATGCCTTTTCCAAGTCGCTGATTAGGTCTCGATCACGAAATAGCATCGATTGGTTCGTCGTTTACCGTATGCCGTCTTCGCACCTCAGTCTCATCGACATCGATCCTCTTCTTTCCATTTGCTCCGGTGCTCCGTGTAACAATGGCTTTCTCCTTCCGTTTGGTTTCCTTTTGGGGCTGAAATCGCTTGCGGACCGTCTCGATCATCTTACCAAACCAATAAAAGTTCAAAGTATTGAGTACGACGTTGCTACCTAAGTATGTGAACGCAAGCCAGAGAGGGACAAACTCTTCGCCTGCGAAGCGCATAATATCATCATGAAGAGGAGCGGCGCTTTTCCCAGTTGCTGCGGCAGTGCCGTTCAAAGCATCGATATTGATCCCTGTTGTAGCTGGCTGATGGTGGAGCGCTTTCCAAACATCTTGGTAGACCCGAACTGATTGATATGTTCCCCACACTAAGCGGCAGCTGAAGAACGTGAAGAGCAGGAGAATTCCATTATATAATTGAGCCTTGGATCCAGTCATATCAAGTTTGTCGAAGAACCAGTGGAAGTTCAGAAAAGGGGAGGAGAGTTCGTAGAGAATAAAGGTGCATCCGTAGAAGTTCACAAATGGTCTCTTAAGGGTACAGTTAGTTCTGTATTCACGAATGGCCAAAAAGAACTTACAAATCCAAACGAGAAGACAATGAGAGCACTTAAAGCGTGGGCAAGCATTCCAGGGCCAAATACTCTGGCATTCTGAAGCGTGACCATCAAGTCCCAGAGAAAATACCCGGTTGCCATGCCTTGAATCATTCCTGCAGCACCAGTATAGCCCCAGATGCGCTGTTGCCAGTCCATACTCTTGCGCTCCTCATCATTGAACATCACCCACAGGGCGAGAAGATTGATGGTTGTGCTCTGAACCAGGGATACTACATGAACGTCCCAGTTGATTTTTCTCTCTGGGGACAGCTTCGCATACTGAACGGGGAAGAAGCGTCTCGAAAGCTTAGGCGCGACGACGTTATTTATAAGCGTATATGCAGCAAAAGAAATGAAGACTTCGTGAATGTGTAGGGGAAGGGTCGTTAGGTGAAAGAAGTCCGCGAATGGTTGTACAGCGTTACTGAGCCATGGCAACGGTGGAAGGGGAAACGGATCGTGCATAGTCGAGACGGGGGCTGAGGTCAGCGAGGGGAAGAGGAAGAGAGGAAGCAAGAAGATCTAGGATGAGAGGACAAAGTATTGCGGAGAGCACACCGTCCTGGCCACGGGGAAGACTCCAAGGTTTGTTGTTGTACTCGACAACTCAAGGAATGAGTAAAGAATGGAGGTACAACTACCACTACGTACGACTGACTCCCCATGTTCCCAACAAATGGTGGAGACTAATGACGGGTGAGCTAAACCTATTAGAGACAAGCGCAGATTCACGATATGTGAACTTCGTGAGAGATAAAAACGTTCGAGTTCGGACAGGTATATGAGATGAAATGAAGACTGGATTTGCTTATTCTGCTGATCTACATTGAAGTGCCAAAGCCATTATTTATGCATACGCCATGTAATTGTCATGACGCAAGAAGCTAAGCATCTGAGCAAGCTGGCTGACCCTAGCCCAGGCGGATGCGTGCCCTCTCTGCCTCACATCCACCTGCACCATGTCTGCACCACGTGTGGTACTTGTGCAAATTCTCGTGAGTCATCTTTTACCTTGTTCATGGTAACATCTATCTGCTGACTATTTCTCCCTTGAACACTGTTGTTCTGTCATGGCTGGGATCATAGACCAGGTCCTGAATAGTCTTCCTGGATCTGAACTTCTCAGACCTGTTGGTAGCTTGAGAGCTAAAAACAACAAAATCTGCAGAATCGCCCACGTCGATATCAATCTCACATGATACTGCCAGATCGATACCCATGGCTAGCTTAGCTCGATTTGATATACATTGCTGGTGACATCAGTGACTAGCCATGCTTTCCAGCTTCCCCGGGTTCACTTACTAGCAAAAGGCCCACATCCTTCTTCGTAGCAGCTTGGTAGACGCCTACACCAAAGCTCGCGAGGCTTAGTGGATCACAGCTGCCCTGGGGCGTGAACGCATTTCCAACATTGTTAATACCGATTGCTGCGTTGAGACCATATTTCTTGATTACATCAAGGACTTGCAAGGTACCTCTGACTCTTTGGCCACCTTCTTCATCTTCAGCAGGTCTACCCATCATAAACAGATCAGACGTTGGGAGGCCAACGAATGTGACCGGTAACCCTCTGATTTTATCACGCAGATCCATCCAGTCCTTATTTTGGAATAAAGTGAGACGAGTGCAATGACCAAAGATAATAGTCCTATGAGTGTGGTGGTTCCAATTTGAGGGCCATTTCATTCTATGAAGGAGAGCAAGAGCATCAACAATTATGCTTGGCTGGTTCGAATCCAGGTTGTAGTCGATATGAAAATCTAAATGCAGTCCATACCGGATGGCTGTCTTGATGGCAAACTCCATATTGGCAATTTGCTTCGTGCGCTCACTATTCTTCTCCACATATGGGGTACAGCCGAATGCCTCGACTCCATGTCTGTTGGCAGCGCTATCAAGCAGCTTCATCATGGCCCTTCCTCTGTCGGGATAGCTGATGATTGGCTCCTGGGCAAAGACACAAATTTGAATATAGCATCGATTCTTGAACTCTGCCTTGAGTGCGAGACCAGCTTCGAGGCACTTGAATTTGACTCCAAGATCGACTTCGACAAAGGCTCTCATGTGTGTGACTCCAAAGCTGATGCTCTCTTCGATCAGAGCGCGTCCTCGTTCCAAGAGATCTTCGTGCGCAAATCGAGACTTTGCTTCACCTGTGCTGAGAATAAGAAATGGGGACCGATAAAGCCAAAAAAAAATTACCTACCTGTCAACTTCAACGCCTCTTCAAAGTCGCCGTTTATAGGCTCCAAATCCGCGTACTTTGGGTGAGAGAGGAGAAAGCACTTGTCTAGATGAATGTGCGGGTGGCATAGACTTGGGCATAGCAATTGGACAGGCCGATCTGCATTGCCGTTGACTTGAGCAGATTCGTGTTCATCAAGTGACTCAATGATCCCCTTTCTGCAGCAGACATCCCAGAGGGTATTTTCCGGCTTGCCTGCTACATAAACACCCTTGAAAACCAGCTCGGAGTTGTGGTCGCTGGACGCGTCAGAATAGGCGTGGACAGACATGGTGTGGTTGATGTAGGTAAATGTATCGAGAAGTTGATGTGGAAGTCTACCAAGACAATAGAAGTCACATTTACGATGTGAATGTCGTTGAAGTCCGAAGAGGCGATTACTACGTGACCATGATCTGGGGAAGAAGAAAAGGATGACGCGCAAGAAGAGGGGTGGGGTGGTATGGATAAATAACCTTTTCGGCTGTGCGTCCCGCGTTAAGCTTCAAAAGTTTACTTAACGAACACATGTTCACCTGTCACACATCACCACGTCTTTTGATCTGTCGTCAGGTCACATCCAAATTGTGGCCATGGCAGACCCATTGTACGAACTCCTGATTCCGTACTTCAACACGCCCTCACCACGGCCAGTACCATCCTCGAAAGACCCAATCACTAATGTCTATCTGACCCGATTGACCACACTTCCCCTCGCGTCCCTGACAACTAGCGAGCCGCAATCCCTCACCCAGACCACACATTCTCTCCTTCTCTCCCTCCAAGCCCTCTCTAAGCGTTCCCATAAATCTATCATCGACTCTTCGACCCACCTCTCAACGTTAAGCACGACACTTCCAACCCTCGCACAATCGACGGCTTCCCTCCGGGACTCCCTCCCAAAGCTTGACGATGCTGCTATCCATTTCAGCGAAACCTACAATACCCGAGCCGAAAATGCCCTTCTGGACAGACGGCGGAAAGCCCTCCTGCTCTCTCGCAACATAGACCGCCTCTCCGATATCCTCGACTTGCCTACCCTCCTCTCCTCCGCAATATCAACGTCCAATGCCTCCACAGCCACAAGTGGCACCTTGGGCACTTCCCTCAATTACGCCTCAGCGCTGGATTTAAACTCTCATATAAGGCGTTTACATGGCTTATATCCCGACTCGGCGCTTGTCTCTAGTGTGGAGAAGCAGGCTGAGGAAGCAATGCAGGATATGGCCACGAATCTAATTGCAAGCTTGAAGACCAACTCCCTAAAGCTTGCGAGTGCTATTCGAACTATTTCCTGGTTGCGGCGTGTAGCACCAGAACTGGATCCGTCACCAGCCTCTACCATGCCGACTTCTTCAATACACAGTCACAATTCTGGAGGAGGAGGAGGAGGAGGAGGAGGTGCGAGTAGGGAAGGCAGTCTGGGCTCCCTGTTCCTTGTTTGCCGGCTTGCGAACCTCAAACAAATGCTATCAGCCCTCGAACCTCTGAGAGAACTAGCAGATCAAGAAACGGAGCGATTAAGTGAGGCAAAAAATGACAGTGGGGCAAAAGAGCGGAGTAAATGGGAAGGAGGCCAGCAAACAGAGCGCTATCTAAAACGCTACATTGAGATATTCCGCGAACAAAGTTTCGCTATCATCTCCATGTATCGAAGTATCTTCCCAGCGAGCAACACATCTCATGAAGACAGTCTTCTGAAAGGTCTGGGGCGAGACGCTTCATTTCGTGACAAAGAAGACCCTTTGCAACCTATCCCGAGCTCCCTCGGCACATTCCCGCTACAATTAGTAGGTATGTTAGATGACACGTTGCGGAGGTATCTTCCAAATGTGAGAGATCGGAGTAGCAGAGATAGTCTACTCACGCAAGTTCTGTACTGCGCAGGGAGCTTGGGGCGCTTGGGCGGGGATTTCAGTTTGTTGCTTGCTTTTCTTGGGGAGCAGGAGGGAGGAAACGATGGTAGCGAAAAGGATGATACTGGCGATGAAGAGTGGGTTGAGGTTATCCGGAAACATAGGGTGTTAGCCGGACGGTTGGAGTTGATGGTGGGAGCGAAAGAGGGATAAGAGTATTGTTTATTTTCAAAAGAGTTTTAGACTAGAGCACAGTCTTGGAATATTCACAATCAAATATTCAAATAATTTCATCACTTTCTGAGCTAGTTATGGACAACCAAGTATCTCTCATCCTCCTATAATAAAGGCAGGTAAATGTTCAAAAACCTCAATACCTCAATATCTCAACATCACGTATTCCACAATGCCCATGCCAAACACATCTCTCCCCCCCCCCAAAGAAAACCACAACAGATTTACCATCCAGCAAACATTCCACAGCGAATAATCCCAATCCCATCCCCACTCCATCCTCTCCTTAATCCCTCAGCGCCTCGCACCGCACCGCACCGATCCGCACAGTATTTCCCCATACTACTCCAAACCTCCATCCATCTCCCAACCACCCCTCCCCCCTCCTCCCACCCCTTCCAAATCTAAACCAACATCCCACGCAATGCCAACCAAAAAAACCATTATTTCCATGACGCACTTCTTCTCTTCCCTTCTCTTCTCTTCTCCCTGATATCTCGCTTGATATCTCGCTTAAATAAGCTACCAATCAGAAGCTTGGTAATAGTCAGCAGGTTTCTTTTAGGAGAGAGAGGGAGGTATATATATGAGGTATATAAGGTATATAGATGTATATAGATGTGGGATTGTAGATTTGAGGGTTTTTTTTGGGAAGAGATCTGTTTGGTTACTTTTGATGTTCTTTGAATTTTGAAGTGTTATGGGGGGTTTTCTTTAGGGCAAGGGGGGGGGGAGGAGGGAATGATATGTATGTTTCTTCTTTTTTTTCTAGATATGCTATATTCGACAAGCAGTAGTCTTGCTGGTGTCGGTGTTTTATTTCATACTTTTCCTCCTTTTTTTTTCTCTTCTTCTTCTTCTTCTTCCTCCTCTATTTCTTCTTCGTTTCTCCTTATGCCTTGCTATATCACATCACACTACAAGTCCATCCCCTTATCCATCCAATCCTTCCCAATGAATACACACACATACCTACACCACATTAAAACAATTCAAGACCTACATCCTACACCGCCACGCTATCCAAAGATCAAGCATCGCCGCATCGGTATCATCCATGCCATATCCATCTTCTCTCTTTCCAAGAGGCGAAAGTTTCTTGCTTCAGCTTCGGGCGGCGCGCGCAGGAAGGATCATATGTATTATATGTATACATAGGTTGTTTCTTTCTCCTAGTGGGTGTTTTATGCTGAGGTGTATATGAAGGTTTATCATACCTATGGTGTTTATCTGCTTTTGGTCTTGTGTACTGTTGGGAAGAATATGGGATATAAATCCCATCTCGGACTTCTGCGCTTTGAGTTAATGGAGTGATGTTCAATTTTTCTCTTCTTCTTACTTGCTTGCAACATAGTTGTGGCATCGACCTATGCCGGGCGAAGCCGGAACAACTTCTCTGGGGCTCTGGAGATATTTTGGGCTTCGTTGAGAGAATCACTTCACAGTTGAGGGATGTTGCAGAAGGAAACGATATATCTTCTTCTTATGTTTTGGTTTTGCAAAACGATTTGTTCTTATTTTCATGACGTCGCAGTCACTATACTCCAGCAACTCATTTACTAAATGGTTCGAATAAACGTCCTACTCGAATTAAACTCCGGCTCAAAAGTATTATGAGCACGTGGTCTCTGTCTCTCTTTCTCTCCCTCTCTCTTCTTCACAAACTGCACCACCATACTACGAGGTTCTAGCACCTCTTCCTTCCGTCCTATACTCCTTCCTGTTATCATTATGTCTTTGATTGTCTATTCTGACACGGTTTTAGCTGGCGCAGCTTGCACAGCTTCGCGAGCGATGTCGCTGGACTTCCGGTCAATGGCATCACTGCTGGATGGGCTCGAGTTTTCATGAGTAAAGGGTCCAGCATGCTTAGGCGAAGCCTTCATGAATGGGAGGTGGCCCTTGGTTTCGTTGTATCGCAGCAACAAGAAGCCGATGATGACAGCGATCCAGTAGCAATTGTATGAGATGACGGATCCGTATGTGGCGGAGTTTTGCCATCCGAAGATTGCGTTGAAGATACCCCATCCACCGCCACCGTTCAATTCGGGGTTGCCATACTATGCAATATTAGCCTCTCTCTCTCTCCTGAAAATGGGACATAGGATACATACATTGACGTGCCAAACACTCTGGTCGATGTCGTACGATCCAGGTCCTGCACCAGTCTCGGCAGCATCGCCTCCGACTGCGTTATTCCATTGTTGAGCTTGGAAGTACCAGATTGCCTTCGAGAAGAGCCCAGCAGCGATCAGATACAGGAAACAGGTGGACACGACGAGGAATATTTGGAGCTTGGATGTTGCGCCAGCCCTGGGACAACGTTAGCAATGGAGGCTGGAGTTGAAGTAGCGGCACTTACTTGTACAAGATGTATCCGAACAAGAAGCCTGCGATGAGTCCGCAGACGACGGGCAAAGGGATCGATTTTGCAGGAGTTTGGAATGATACACCGAAGACGAAGACAACGGCCTCGAGACCTTCTCGAACAACGGTGATGAATGGCAGATAGAACATGCCATACTTCTTCGCGCCAATGCCCCGCTTCCAGAATGCTTTGAAGCCCTTCTCAGCTCCTTTGTCCTCTTCTAGAGCTTTAATGAGCTTGACCCGCCACTTCTCTTGCATCTTGGCGAGACGGAGAAGAGCAGCACCCATGAAAGTGATGATAATCGCTGCGAGGAGTCCAAAGGAGCCCTCCCAGTAGTACTCGGTCCCAGTCCATTTATTCGTACCGGCACCATAGAAGGCTCCGATGATACCAGCACCGATGATGACACAGACCACCAGCCCTGCAGCTGCACCCAACCAGACCTAATGGACAATCAGAATGCGACTTGGAACCGTAGGTTAGAGCATTTACCTGCTTCACGAGCTTTTTGTACACGGCATCATCTCGATTCGGGCCATCAAGGGTCTGCTTGAGGAAGGCAAGCAAGACGGAGACAATGATGGCAGTCTCGATGGCCTCGCGGAAGACGACGAAGAAAACGGGAACTGAGAAGACGTTGACCGTCATGATTGCGATATGTGGTATGTGCTACCAGAAGACAATCCGAGAGCAAGCAGATTTTATCGACAACGAGGTCGATTTGGGTGGGGTGTGGTCAATCAAAGGTCAAAAATGGCGCACCAGAGGTCTTAAGTTCGGGCGCAATAGAAACGGGGGTGGACAATTTAGTAGGAGGATCAGATTATGCAACGAGATCTGATTACGGGTTCGATTTGTGGGTGGAGAGAAAAGACCCCTGGAGATAGTTTCAAGACTAGCAAGCCGATCCGAGGATATACAGCCGAAAGTTGATGATATCCGGCCGATGTCGGGAGGGGAAGAGCTTTTCAAAATTGTGGTCTGCTTTTATGTAAAGTTTTTCCGAAGCTGGTTGAAGGTTTATGTTCTTCCAGAAGGGCAAGATATGTTTCGACTTTGCGATTTGGGGAGGGTGGAGCTGGAAGTCTGGAATGAGAACCAATCGACAATTGATATGTGAAGAGGGGTGGGGTCCGGTGACATTCAGATGCATCCAGTTGCCCGTAATAATCCAGGTTCGATCCAGGTTCGATCCATCATTTTCAGTCCGAACTACTCGATCAACCGCGAACATCGATTGGCCTAGCACAGTAGTAAGGATTTGAGTTCTGAAAGAATCTTTCGACGTGCGGCGTGAAGTTCACGAGCTAGGCTAAGACGGCAAAGCAGAGGGGGACGCTAGGACTCTAGAGTGATATTTGCGGGATCAGATAACTCCACGCGAGACAACCCATCAGACCAGCTCTGATCTGATAACGGCTTGATCGAATAATATTGGATACGCGTCAATTATTCATGGGTTGTTTCAAATCGATGTCCCAAACTTCAATTGCCAATTTCAATTCCATCAAGGAAGAAAGAAAAAACTCAATGGGTAGCTCCACTGCCACTTGGTCTTGGCCTGGCGTGCCCGCCAAGCGGTTACGATTACAGCAAGCATTTACCCACCATTGCTTATTTTGTCTAGGAGCCAGCTACCCGCCACTGATCATCCTTGGCCATTTGCAAATCCCCCTGCATCTTTTCTTTCTCTCTTTTTTTTCTTTTTCTTCAAACCACATGCACCCATTATTCGTTATTATTGCTGCGTCGTGGTGGAGCTGATGTCGTAGCAGACTTCCCGTTTCCAAGGCTTTGCCCGTGTTGCCATATTATTGCCGATTACAACGCGGACTTGGTTTAGTCCTGGAGAGCCGTACGAGCAGGCCGCTACTGTACTTCGTACATTATTATTATCATTACTGTACTGTACAGTACCCTCCCTGTAAGTGCAATCCAATCCAATCACCCCCTCTGCCGCCCTGGGAGAAGAAAACTCAAAAGCTTTCTCCAATCGAGTACAGTAACCGTCATGCACTCTGCAGCTAGTACTCGAGCACCTGTAGTCAGAGTCAAGCAAAGTCAAGCAAAGGCTTGCAAAGGCTTGCGGAGGCTTGGATGTTGTCCCGTTTCCCTAACCTCCCCCCACCACCCGCCCCCTCTCAGCCAACACATCCCTCGAGAAGTCATACGAGGAGATATACTACTACTGTCTACCCGGCAACAGCTAGGTACCTTCGTACTATACCATATCAATTACTATCTTGCGCAAATCGTTTCGATCACCCTTCATGAAGTCCCCAAAACTTACCTACCTACCTAGTCTAGTCCTTGTCCATCGACACTAAAACCTCGTGGATATTTTATTGAAAGCAAAAATCAAATTTCAGTCTAGCTGTCCGTGTCATAATTAGGGAAAATATCGTCCCCCTACCACACCCCTCGTTGGCTAAAATCCCTCTTCATTCCTCGGCCCCAGTCGTCCCATATTTATTATTATCGTGCGGGTTATCTACGGACATAGATTTCCCAATCACACGTCGGCACTCAAACAAGGAACCCTGAGATTGGATCTGATAACGGCTTAGGTCTCATCCATTCCATTATCCATTATAATCAGATCATCTTATCAATTAGCGAAAGGGGTATACAGTAGCCCATCACCTGCGTGAAGGTTCTTTCGTCTGCAACGGTCTACGAGCCACTAGTCTCCACCCCTCCAAAAGTCTTCCCGCCTTGGATCCGGCGTCGGTCTACCCACCCTGCATTCGCGCCTCCTCGATATCTCAAGAAAGAAGAAGCAGAAGAAGGAGAAGAAGTGTCGATTCCTAGCCAAATTCTCTCAAAGTCACTCAACACACCAGGAGCTCACCAAGTTCTGTCCTATGAACCGACAGCTTTGGTCTCTTTATATACGTTAAAATGGCCATCTCCTTATCTTTCTTTCCCATCATATCGTGGCTGCTCCTCCTAGCACCAGGAGTAGTCGGGAAGACTGTCACATATGATTTTAACATCACCTGGGTGAACACAAATCCGGATGGAATGTATGAGAGAACTGCTATTGGTGTCAATAATCAATGGCCTCCTCCAGTCATCACGGCTACCCTTGGGGACCAGGTTGTTGTCAACGTTAACAACCAGTTGGGAAACCAGACGACTACTCTGCATTTCCACGGCCTTTACCAGAATGGCACGACTTCGATGGATGGCCCAGCTTTCGTATCCCAATGTCCAATTCCGGCGGGATCTTCGTTCACCTACAACTTTACTGTAAGTGACGAGATTCAATTGGTGTTAGTTTGTACTAATACCTCGACCAGGCAAACCAAACAGGAACATACTGGTATCATTCCCATGACAAGGGACAGTATCCAGATGGTCTCCGCGGTACCCTTCTCATCCACGATCCCGACTTCCCATATCAAGACCAAGTGGACGAGGAAATCATCATGTCTGTCTCTGATTGGTACCATGAGGAAATGGCGACTCTGATCCCCAAGTTCTTCAACAAAGCCAACCCCACTGGCGCAGAGCCTGTTCCGCAAAATGCTCTCCTGAACGACACTCAGAATCTTACTATCTCTATCCTACCAGGAAAGACCTATCTGTTTCACGTCGCTAACATCGGTGCTTTTGCGGGTCAATACCTTTGGTTCGAGGGCCATAACATGACCATTGTTGAGGTAGATGGTGTTTACACCGATCCAGCTGAGGCATCTATGATTTATATTGCAGCTGCTCAGCGGTACAGCTTTTTACTTACGACGAGAAACGACACGACATCCAACTTCGCTTTTGTTGGTAGTATGGACACTGTAAGCACTGTTATTTAATGATTTTGACAAGCTATATCTTTAACAACTTGCAGGATCTTTTCGACACAATTCCAGCGGACTTGAACTGGAACTCGACGGGTTGGCTTGTTTATAATGATACCAACTCCAACCCAACTCCCGCTTATGTTGATGCATTCGATGTATATGATGATTTTTCGTTGGTTCCATATGACAAGCAGTCACTTCTAGCAGAACCCGATCAGACCATCACTCTTGATGTGATTATGGATAATCTTGGCGATGGAAAGCCTTAGTACGACTCGCAGCCCTCTTCCTTTCCCATAAAACTAACAACATCATAGTGCTTTTTTCAACAACATCACATACACGAAACCAGTGGTTCCTACTCTCTATACAGTGATGAGCACTGGCGAAGATGCTGCAAATCCTTTGGTATATGGAGAATACACCAATTCTTTTGTGCTTGATCGACACCAGATCATTGAGATTGTTGTCAACAACCAGGGTAAGACACGTCCTTACTTGTAGCGTACTCGACTAATCGCCGTTAAGATACCGGAAAGCACCCCTTCCATCTTCACGGTCACAATTTCCAGGCCATTGCCCGTTCCGATGATAATGCAGGAGCATTTGATGCCACAAACTCCAGTCAAACTAACTACCCCGCAATCCCAATACGAAGAGATACCTTCGTTCTCAAACCACAAGGTTACATCGTCCTACGCTTTGAGGCCAACAACCCAGGGGTCTGGCTCTTCCATTGCCACATCGAATGGCACATTGACCAAGGATTGATAGCAACGATGATTGAGGCTCCTCTGGATATCCAGAAGGAGCAGACTATTCCCCAAGACCACTATGATGCTTGCATAGCTGGCAGTGTACCATACAGCGGCAATGCTGCTGCAAACACAGTCGACTTCCTGGACTTGTCGGGTGAGAATAAGGCAGCGAGCCCTCTCCCTGCTGGATTCACGACCCGGGGTATTGTGGCTATGGCGTTCAGCGTTCTGGCCGCTCTCCTTGGATGTGCCGTTATTTCATGGTAAGGCACACATACTTTGCTACCCCAAGAGTTCTAGCTAATTTGTTTTGTAGGTACGGATTGGCTGACATGGGTGCTGCGTCGCTGGCCTCTGAGGAGCGTCGTATCAATGCTGCTGGACAAACCTCGGTCATTTCAGAACTTCCAAGCAAGTAAAGACTTGTAATTTTGGTTTGGAACTCCTAGGTTCCGGCGTTGTTGTTGCATTTTGAGGAGGGATACGATACCACCAGGCAGATGATTCTTGCTTACTTATTTGCTGATATGGTTGTGTGTCTACGCAATCAAAGCTTTGCACATATAATTTAACGAGAATCGCCATAGTATATATGGTCAATTAATCTGGATATTTTCCTCCAATCTATGAGTGTATCGTTGTGGAGTTATGTGCCCATTATTAGGCTATCTCGAACTTGGTATTGATTGAGACACGCATCGGTGGAGGGGGTAGTCAATTGATTAGTATTCAATAACATGAAATTAAGCTAGCGATGCGAAAAATAATTAAAAGGTTTTGTTTATGAATGTTGACTGTTGAGCATTGTTCCACGTCATAAGACGATGTTGAAGGTGACGAACAACCCCTGCCCTGGCCCAGGTTCGGCCCTGTCCTGCCGAGAGGTGGAGGTCTGATTCCAATCTACTACAGTACAATCACAACGACGAGGGGTTTGTTACATGTCCCGGTTCAAGATATAACACAACAAGTACACGACAATCCAAACCATCGTCGGCTTGAAATTTACTCCGAGTATCAATTGATACAAGCGCGATTTTCCAATCCCATTGTGTAGCAACAAATATCTGGCGTTCACCAGCCAAACTATCCTTCCACCCGAGGCACCTGCAGCTCCGAAACGTTGGGACTACGCGTTATACCAAATTGCATTAGATGGCACGCGGGACCCTCGAAGACAGAATACTCGTTGGCATCACGCCATTGGAAGTGGTGGAGAAGATTGTGCCAGTACAAGCACCGCATCTTTAGAATGGGGGGAATCAAGACACGTTCACAGCGACCTTGGTCGTTGGGAGATACATATGGTAAACTGACCTGCTCGCACAAACTTCGAAGTTATTTATTGACCAGCTTTCGCAGACTTTATTGCTACTTTCCTCAGTAAATCTGACACCCGGATGATTTACCCCTTGGCTAGACGCCATTACCAGACCTCCCATTCTCAGGCGGCACATATCCGTCCCGATAGACCACAAGGACCAAATATACCACGATCTACATCACGAAGTTCAGTGTCATTTCAACGAAATGCCAGCAGAAGACGCCATTTCCATGACTACTTCGTCACAAACTTGCCTTCCTCTTCCCTCCACCCAGACTCTCGATCCTCAGTTGGTCCGCATCACAAATTACCCCGAGCAGCCTCGACACCACATACACCCGGCTCTGGACCGTCTCCAGCAGCTATGGTAGGAATATCTAGAGAAATGACCGTTGTGCGAATCCCTCTACGAAGCGCAAAGCACCATTTCGGCGTCTCGGTTTCACGCGGTACACGACCATACAACGAGGATACGTACCAAGCCGGCACCATAGAGATCCCAGCTTTCGCAAAGAGGGCACCGATAAGTCTGAGTCGAGCGGGGAAGCCAGCAAGTGCCACTTCAGCAGACAGTGCTAGTGGAGATCCTCAAGTGTTCTATTTTGGGGTCTTCGACGGTCATGGGGGGCATGAGTGCAGTGATTTTCTGAGAGAGGAATTGCATGATTACATCGAGAAAACAACGGAGATGTTTGAGCTGTCGTCGAGCTTGAAGCTAGGGAAGAAGCAAAAGGAGAGAATTTTGAGCGGACCCAGTGCGGAGAACGAGGGAAGGAATGAGTTGGCAGCGCTGGAAAAGGAGAGTTTGCAGAAAGTTGAAGTGAAGAGTGAGAAAGACGTTATAGAGGAAATAAATCTACCCAGAAAGGGGAAACATGGGAGGATAGAACAACCGCCAGCTAGCCCAGCCATCAAGAGCGAGGAGCCAGCGGCGATCGAGTCGAATAGGCCCAAGGCAATCGAATTGGAGCGATCATTAGTTGCTGAATGGAAGGAGACTGTCGGCGGATATTTCAGACGCTTCAGACCCGAATACTTCACCTTGCCCTCGACGTCTGGAGAAGAAGCACCATCAGGGAAAACCCCAGTGTCCATCGAAGCTATCCTTATGTACGCCTTCTTGAGAGCCGACCTTGACTTCGTCACAGCACAAGCCAAGAAGCCTGATCCGGACAACAACCACAGCGACAAACCTCTCAATGCAGACGATATCCTTGGCGAACCTGCACGCCTTACCCCCTCCAAACACCGCATTGGCGGTCCAACCCGGTTTGTTGGTGGCTCCACAGCCTCTATTGTCCTAATCTCCACACCAACACCAACACCGTTCTGGCATCCCGCTTCTCCTTCGACGCTCGTTGTCGCTCACGTAGGAGACACGAGGATTTTACTATGTAATACCGCAACAGGCCTCGCTATTCCAGTGACTACGAACCATCACCCATCTGCCCCTGTCGAAGGCGCCCGTCTTCGCCGCTACGCAGCGACATTTGTCACGGACTCCTTTGGCGAAGAGCGCATGTCCGGACTCGCTAACACACGCGCCTTCGGTGACATGCGCTCCAAACGCATCGGAGTATCCGCCGAGCCCGAGATACGCCGCGTGGAGATATCCCCTGCCGAATACTCCTTTCTCGTCCTCGTCTCCGACGGTGTTAGTGGGACGTTGACCGACCAGGAGATCGTAGACGTCGTCAAAGAGGCGAAGACGCCGGAGCAGGGCGCGAAGGATGTAGTTAGTTTCGCCACGGAGGTCAGTCGGGAGGGCGATAATGCCACGTGCTTGGTCGTTCGACTTGGTGGATGGGAGCGGAGGATTGAAGGGGGCATGGGGAGTTTGGGAACGAAGGAAGTGAGGGATTTCAGGAAGGGAGACGCCCAGGATCCGCGGAGGGGAAGGACGTAATTGGTATGCAGCAGTGCGTGGGTTAGTTCAGCGTTGAACTTATATGTCCTAAGTGCGATGTGCGCAGTGCTTGAAGCATTCAGCTATACGGTACATAATAGTATGTATGTATGTATATATACACATATATAACACTCAAAAAAAAATCAAACCCTACCTCCTCCTACATTTCATCCCATCCTATCATTCCTTTCTTTCCTACACAATCTCCCCTCTCCCCAAAACCCTCAACCCCTCAAACACACTTCTAACTCCTAACTTCTAACCCCCCATCCCCTCTCCCCATCTCAAAAAAATTATAAAATCCCAGCATATAAAAATCTCAATTTTCAAACAAACCTTTATTAGCATATCTATCAGTCTATCCACGCACACACACACATACACATATCCCCGTCCAGTCTATCAATCAACCCATCCATCCATCCAGTTACTAATAGTAGTAACCCTCATCCTCATCCTCATCCTCATCCAGGGTTGAAAGACGAGGGAGAGAGGGATATCTATGGTTTTTATTTGCTTGCTCCCTTTCTCGCTTACATGTTTACGTGTTTACTTATAAAAAGGCAAGAAGAAGAAGCAAAGGGGCTTTCTGCAAAGGGGCTCTCGCAAAGAAGTGATAAACGAAGAAGGTACTGCAGCAGCAGCAGAGAGAGAGAGAGAGAGAGAGAGAGAGGTAAAGAAAATATGAATTTCCTTTTCCCTATTTTCACCATCAAGGAATGGTGTGGGTTTATTTTTGCGTCGTGGTGTTCTTTTAGGGGATGTTTTGTTTTGTAGAGATGGAGAGAAAATACGCTGGCTGTTGTTGTTATTTATAAGAGGAGGGTAGGTAGTGTTTTGGTGATGCTAGGGAGAGGAGGAGGATGTATGTATTGAAGGGAGATTTGGGGTGGAGAGAGAGGCTTGTGGGATATTTTGACAACACTGGTGATGGGTTCTGGGTTCTGGGCTAGAGAAAACTGCAGTGCCTTATATCAAGAAGAGCATTTGAGGAAATCAGTGTACGTTGATTAACGTCGGAAGAAATGGACAGCATGGTCTCTATGCGTGTCTTCATGCCTTCAACTCCAGCCCCCAGATGCATAATCTCCAAAGCAGAGGTATCCTCCATCCATGCACGCTCGAAAAACAACAATACCAAAAACATCAAGAGAAAAGATAGAAAAAGAAAAGATCCTGATTACTGGCTCTCTCCAGCTCCAGTGTCCTCCACAAGTTCACATCCTTGCGAGAAGAAGATCCTAGCTGGCTTTTCGTAGTCGTTTTCGATGCTGTAGAAGTTTCCTTAACTAGAGTCAGTACTTGAGGATGCAAAAAACTGTAAGCACACTAGCCAGGGGGTAGTTTACCTCTGGGAACCTGCCACATTCCGCCCTTTCCAATACCAAATACATTATCATTTACAGTAACCTGAACACGTCCAAAGAAGACGAAGAAAACCATCTGCATCTTCCTGGAGTTCTTCGACTTCTTCATAGACTTTGGAGGGAGATCAACCATTCCAGATCCAAAGAAGGGCAGGGTAAGTGTTTTTGCGAATTGGAATGAAGCATGTGGGATTTCGCGTGTGATGATTGCCGCAGAAGATAAAGCGATTTCTTCTTGAACCTCCTCCGCTTGTGATCCGCTCGGATCTTCCGGATCCCAAGTTTTGATCTCGCCAAATATGCGACCAGGCTCCAACTCCCAAGGCTCAGCCTCATCGTCTTCTTCAGATTCGGGCTCTTCTCTCCTTGATCGTGGTGCCTTCGATTTACTCCTGTAGGACTTTTTCCTCGGTTGATCAACTTCATCGGCTCGGACAACTTCTTTAATCCTGGGTAGTACGAATTTACCATAATTGTCCTCAATCTCATCCTCGGAATACTCTACACGTTCATTCCTCCAAAAAGCCAGTGGCTTGATTGAGTTGCGTCCTGAACGTGTCTGTTTGAAACCAGCGCCTTCCATAGGAGTCTCTCGTCGAAGAATGAACAGACCACGGTTATTTCTTGGCATGGGCGGACCGCGTTGAACTTCGGGTGATTCTGCCTCGACAATAGGGGCGAGCTTTGGCTTGCGTCCAGCAGCTTTCGACTTTGCTTTCGGTATTTCTGGGCCTGTATCTGCAACGGCATTCCCCTTGCTCTTAGGCTCCTTTGCAGAAATATCTGCAACCACCTTCTTTGGCCTTCCCACTTTGTTGATAGCTTTGGCTTCAGGTACATCGAGAGAGCGCCGAGTCCTTTTTGTAGGTCTGGCCTCCTCCTCTGGCTCTTCTGGCGCATCCTCAACTTCTGGTACTTCGTCAACTTCTTGTTCGACCACCTTCTTGGGCCGGCCGCCCTTTCTCTTTCGAGATTTTGGTGCTTCAAGGGATGCTCGGGTGCGCTTGGCTGGTCGAACTTGTTCTTGTTTCTCAATTTCTTCCTCTTGGACAGCTTGAAGTACTACTTTCTTCGGTCTGCCCCTTTTGGCAGCAGGTGCTGAGATCTCTGTTGCCTTCTCCTTGCCCTTTGATTTCTTTGAAGGCTTTGCTTCTGGCTCCGGCTCTCGACTTTCTTCTCGCTGGTCCTGTTCCTCAATGGCCTCCTCTTCTCCACCACTGACCATTTGTAGAGAGTCGTTCCCATTTACGAACCCAACATCTTCTAGCCTGGTGTTTCCTTCATCTTCAGCTCCAATCGCGGAAGAGATTGGTGGGAACGGCGCTAACAATTTCCCGTGTATAGGCTTCCCGGTACCTCTTGCTGGAAGCTCTGAACTTGCTCGCTTGTGTGGCGAGCCATTAGCCATTGTGGTGGTGTCCTCATTGCTTTCAAAACTGCTGTTCGAAAAATCCAATCTTCTACGGACTGACGCAGAAGTTGTCGCTACTCTAGGTTCTGCGATCGAGCCCCTGATTGGCGAGGAAACCGGCCCTACATTAGGATGTCTTCGTGCTGGCGATTGTAAGAATGTTTTGATCGGAGATTTTGAACGCGGCAGAGGTAGTCGCATACTTGCGCGCTTTCGTTCAGCAAGGACGTCTGCAGGTTCGGGAACAGTGCCTGTCACTTAGTCAGATTTACAAGGCTTGGATTAGTCCACATGGACTCACTCTCGTCAACATCCATATCTGCCTCACTTGACATCGTACTGTTTGCGTTCTTTCGCGCACCATTTGCTTTTCGCGCCGGCACTTCTTTGGGCTTTTCGGGCGAAGAGAATAAGTTATCCATCGGCTCCAGGCCATTCTCATCCCGGATACCGGTATCTGGCACCATGAGACCAGTTTTCCTGATATCGATTAGACAATTCTCATATTTTTCTGCTAGTCACTTACCGGCCTCTCGTTCCCAAATCAAACAAATACTGGTTCTCCGTAGGCTTGCGCCGGGCTCCTCCTTCGGGTGCCATTTTGAATGTGACGCGCAGATGTCGTGCGCGTTGTGGTAGGTAAAGTGACTTGTAAGAGCAGACTGTAGAGACAGGAGCTGCGATCAGTCGCAAAAGATACTATGTTATTACTGAGAGGAAAAGGTCGAGAGGATTCGATTTGATGCTGTTGACGTGGGGTTTTCTTGAAGCTCGGGTCGCGACTTTCTCAAGAAACATGGCCCGTTTAGTGGCTTCCTTGGCCCGTGCACTCGACGCGTTTGCCCCCTGGAGCAAGACGCGAAGTATTAAAGTCTCGGTTTCGAACGAATTACTTTATACTTATTAAGGGTCTATTTAGATCCAGCTGCTCCACGCCTTTGTGGTTGAGCACCCCTAGGTCAAGCTTTCACTCCTTTCTCTAGGAACGTTTCTATTCGTTCTTCTGTCTACAAGGACTCCTCCCTAACACTCAACCCATCATAATCGGAGAGGCTACCTGCTATCGCATGAACTGTCATCACTTTGTCCTATCAATGTTTTCAGCTACCTTCAATTGATAGGATTTGAACTATTGAATTAAGCTCGATCTTGGTGTTCAAGGATGCTTGAAAATAGTTCTTGTCGCCATCAAAGATTGTCCTCAAAATATCGAATATTACGGCCTGTCTCTGCCAACTACTCCAAATCCTTGATGTCCCCCTCGTTATCGTCATTGCCGAGGCATAATACTGAGCTGTAAGCATCTAAGTATACTGTATCTTCAAAGGTCTCAAAAGGCCATATTAGCATCACTACCATTCACATGGAAGACAAGACTTCTCATCAGATGCCCCGATGTCTCTTTTCACTCAATATCTATCTTTTTTGGTTTGGCCATATTTGATCCAATCGATGACGGAGCTCCCAGCTGCAGTCAAAGCCCATAAGGTTCATTAAGAAATCATGCGAAGCTCTTCACGATATCGAATTTTGTAGTCCAGCCATATGGAAGCCCGATTCTCTGGGAAGATATGGACGTCGGATGACATCGTACGAACGAATTGAGTTGATAGTAAGTGTTGACATTACTTGCCCCCAATCCGTTCAACAACTTTCAAAACTAGCATTAACTCATTACTTAACTCTGGACAACCAAATAACACATTATAGTTTGTCCCAAACTCAACACGAGTAACATGTCCATACTCAGGATACGCAAAAGGTACAATTCGCAACACTGTATCACTGACATATATCTAGTAGTGGGCTCGGCTTATGAATATCTCGGCATGGTACTTCGTACAATTGAGGCACATCGGCACTGACAAGGATGCCACACCAAGTGAAATAGCCCAAGCTCATCACGTCGCGTCTCCCAAAGCGCGTAGAAAATAAGCTCATTGAAGCACATTTCTCTGAAGACAAACTTATCTCGCCAGAGAACAGCAGCAATCATTTCACAATGGCAGACTCTCAGATGGAAGACAAAAAATCACTCGAAGCACCTCTGGCAGAGGTATTTATTGCGCCATCAATCAATTCCGAACTACTGTTCACCGGCGCCTCATACACGCACTTCTCGCCCGTCCCACCCTCTCTCCTACCTGTCCACGATCCCTCTCATCCAGATACCACTGAGGAATCCACACCCGGCCCAGCATGTGCATTAGGTGTCGATGAAGCCGGGCGAGGACCAGTCCTCGGCCCCATGGTCTACGGACTCTTCTACCTACCCCTTCCACTCTCCGACCCCCTCCTACGAAATACACACCATTTCGACGACAGTAAAGTTTTAACAGCAACCGTCCGATCAAACCTCATGGAAAAACTTTGCACCCCCGGCACAGATCTCTATCTGCAGTGCGGTTGGGCGGTCGAAGTCATGTCGGCGCGCGACATCGGGGCAAACATGATGAAACCAGCAGCCACATACAATCTCAACGCGCAAGCCATGGACGCGACAATTATGTTGATCAAAGGCGTCTACGAGAGGGGTGTGAATGTGAAGGAGATTTTTATCGACACAATCGGAAATCCACAGACGTATCAGGCGAAACTGGAGAAGATTTTCCCCACGGCCAAGATCACAGTTGCGAAAAAGGCGGATAGTCTGTATCCATGTGTGAGTGCGGCTAGTGTGTGTGCAAAGGTCACTAGGGATGCTGCATTAGAAGTTCTATACGAGAGTTATCAGACCCCAGAAGGAAAAGACGAAGATGTGGACATGGAAGGGAGCACAGCTGCTAAAGTAGCAGAAGAAAGCTCTTGGGGCTCAGGATACCCATCTGATGCGAGATGTACATCTTGGCTGAAAAGAAACATGGATCCGGTGTTTGGATGGGGGCCGGAGTGTCGTTTTAGCTGGGGTACGGCGAAGGATATGTTGGATGTGAAAGGAGCTGCGGCCAAAGTGGAGTGGCCGGTGGAGGATGACGATGAGACGAGTCAAGTGACGGATTACTTTGCCGCGGGCAAGGAAAAGGAGGGCGATGAGTTGGGGAGTTGGTTTGGGAGGTCGGTGGGCACGGAAGTGTTCTGAAGTGTGTGTAGATGGGAGGAGTACTGCTATTAGAATTGGCGTCTTGAGGAGTTTAAGGATAAAATAGTCGGCACGGAGATGATATTTCCAGAACGATTTTCGATGGTTACATGTGACCCTCGAATAAATAAGCCTTTAGCTCATTATATCTTCTGTCTTGTCCAAATCATGTTTCGATTTCGCCTTGATGCGCGTCTTCCCCTATTTTCATCGATTGCTGCTAGTTAATGACTGAACAATCCACGGCCAAGGAGACAATCGGAGCGTCAGCTTCCATTTCTGTGCTTTCATGCATACATAACTGTGCTTGACATCCATCTCTAGCCTTATCTCGGTTTTGTCGGGCATTCCCCCATCCTCTCGCTCAAAACATGGCTGACCCTAAGTTGAAGTCTGTATGTGCGCTGCAAGGTGGACTTACTCGTTTATCTACTAGAAATTATCGACCGTGAGTGAGATCTTGGGCTAATAGTCGGGTCACCACTGTAATGCTTAAGGTGGAATGAATGACCACGTGTCTATATTCATCGTCATATATCTCATTACAGCCACCTCTCTCCCTATCCTTAAAATACACGCTATGCCTTGCGAACCCTCACCCCGGCCAATCGAGCCCGTAAGAAAAGTCCCATCCAAGAACAGGCACAAACCAAGCCTACATATCATCATCCTCGTACTCGTCCTCGACCTCCGTCCTCCTCTTACCCCTACTGTCCAGGGTTTTGAGGCTGATCGAATCGTCGTCTCTTCCTTTCATAGCCAGCGCTTGACGGCCTGTGTCTGAGCTCTCCAAAAACTCTCGGAGTTTCTCCTTGCCGATCTCGACTGCTTGGGCAGAGGCTGCATTCGTCATGCGGAGCATGGGTCCCCACAGGTTGAGGGTGTAGGTTACATAGGCGGCGACGGCAAGGAGGATGAGGAAGATGAAATAAACGGGATTACGCAGGACTAGAATCGTTAGTTAGAATCAAATGAGAGACGGAAGGTGGAGGCATACCAGCAACGATCTCATTCCACCCTAGAGCCAGAAGCAGACCGTAGAAATAGAGTGGAACTTGAGCTACACCGCCAATAGCACTACGCTTTGCTTCCACATAAACCCCGTCGGCCGTCTTCTTAAATCTTACTACAAGATCCTGGCGCTTAGCTTCACTTAAAATTGTCATTTCTTCCTCCAGGCTCTTGCCCTCCTCCTCATCCACGCCACCGATTGGAGTGAGATCTTCCTCGTCTTTTGGATCGACGGTTGCTGGAGCATTGCCAATCCAGTCTGGAAGTTCTGGAGGTCCGTATGTTTCAGCGAGTCTGAACCTGGAGAGCAGTGGGATGAGAGTGAGAGTCGACTCCTTCGCTTTCGTGTACATTCCCTCAATGTCGTCTGTTGGTCGCCATATTCTTGGCACACCTGCTTCATCGTACCGAAACTTGTCCTCGAAGTTCTCCCGAAGTTTGAGTAGAATGTTGCCCTCCATGACCTCTTCATCAATCCTGGCGCGCAAAACGCCCCAACTCTTGCGCCTGAGACGCCATAGGCCTACTTCAATTTCATCCTGGTCTGCATCAAAGCTTTTCGCGCGTTCTATGAAGCGCGTCTCGGCTTCTCTGACGGTAGCCACAAAGAGGTTCCATATCCTATCCCACAAATCTTTCTCGGTTGCAGGTTTCTCGCCTGTCTCAGGGGCTCCGCTACCGCCACGGCCGGAACCGAGTTTGTTGAATTCAAGTCCAACCGAATCGCCCAGTCTTGACCGAACCCACCTTTCCACTCGAGTTGCCAGCCGTCGCATTTCCTCTTTACGCAATCGCGAGCTGACCTCGTTCAGGTCCTTCTCATATAGAAAGTATTGTTGTTTGAAATTGGTCCAAGAAACCCCTTCTATAGCGAGACTTTGCGCCTCAGTCTCAAATTGCTTGAGCGCGATTTTTTTCTCGCGCTCTACGATCTCAGCAAATTCATAAGACGCCCCTTTTTTCTGACCAGCTTTTACCGCCGCAGACACGGCATCACTGAATGCTGCAACTCCAGCTTTGTGTGCTGCATCAAGTTGACCATGGTATAAAGCCTTGAGTCTTGTGTCGATCTTTCCCTCTAACTCGACCCGCTTCCTAGCATACACGCCTTTGTGATATCTACTTGCCTCAACCACGAAAGCATTGATACTCTTCAGGCGTGCGCCTGACCCAGATGCACCTAGAGCTTTCAACACTGATGGCTTTCCCTGTCTGACGCCTTCAGCCTGTTTTTCCTCGAGCGGTTGTATTGCCAGATCGAATGCCTCTAATACTTCTCGAGATATCTCGTCGCATCGGAACTGTGCTAGAAGCTCTTGTTGTGTGGGTAGATCCAGATCCTTGTTGCTAACAATCTGATCCCAGACTCCTTGTGCGTACACCGAAAATCCATCTGCAGGGATTCGGCGGTGGTATTCGGGGAGAAAAATGCCACCCTCGAGTTCGTGTGCAGCATCAAAGCCATGTTCCTTCGTCGTTCGATGACCTGCTCTAAATCTGGTTCCTAAATTCCTAACTTCCGCCAAGAACTTCTCCGGTTGTAAGATCTTATGCGGTAACGCTGCGAACCCGAAATCGAAGTAATCTTCTATCCGAGAGCTTTCCAGGCCTTTGGGTTTCGAAAGACTCGTCCAAATATTCGTCAAGTCTGCAATCAAAGTATTACGCAGGTTCGCAAGAGGGGTAGTCCCGAGATGATCGCGTATAACGAAGAAAAGGAGAGAGCGAGGGTTAGACCTGAAACGAGTTAGTTGCTAGTCGTAGCTCTGGGGAAATAAGATACATACTGCTTATCCTTCAAGAACAACTGCAGATTAACTTCGAAGACCGTCTTCAATAAGCCCATGTTGGCACCTTGATAAAGTCCAACCTGGTGCTCCCAAATATTGACGATGAGGACTTCGCTGGTGGCAAGGGCAAATAGGGCGCTCTTCCTTTCGAAATCTTGATCCTCTCCTCGCTCGCGACCATCGGTACCTTCTACATCCATTACCAAGATATTGTCTGCCATCTTCTGGGAATCTGGCATTTGCGCCTGATCCCTCTTGTTCTTGGACATCCATATTCCTTTGGTCGTCTGTCGCCTTTCAGTCTCGGACATGACCCCAAAGTCAGTCCCGAATAAATGGTTAAGTAAGGTTGATTTCCCCGTGGACTGCGAGCCAAAGACAGATATGAGGTGGTAGTTGAAGCCAGATTGTGCAATTTTGGTAAGCTGGAGGTAGAGGTTGAGATGCGGACTGGAGAGCTATTAGTTGGCATTTCAAAGCTGGCAGAGACTCGCATACTTGAACTCCTTCTCCTCGTCAATTACCTGGATGCCATGCTCGTACTGCTCCTTGGTTGGCGCATCGCCAACTGCAGCAAAGTGGCCGTTCATAGTCATGACTGACGGGGCGGTTGGGAATCTGGAAGCTGCAGACGGCCTTCTCGCATCGTGGCCATTTATTTGGGGAGCCATGGTAGGCTTCGCGCGAAATGGGAGTACAGTCTTAAAAGCTGGCCTTGTGACGTTGGGAGAAACAAGGCGAGCAGGTTCAAGGTCAGGTTGGTGGTGTGCTGTGCTGTGCTTCCCCTTGAACCTTGGCTTGTCCCTCGTTATCACGGACATGGGAACTTGGCCCCCGGATGGATGTGGGTACTAGGAAGAACCGGTGATTATACCACGTGACCAGAGACCCACTCCTTTTATTTCAAATTAATTGATGAACGACAACAAACGACAAAGATGTCTAGGTATTTTTGACTTATCCAGCGTTGGGTAGCACAATTTCACAAATTCTCTCTTTTCAGGAACCAGAATCCCCTCAGGTCATCACTGTAGTGACGTTTGTCAGGACTAGGTAGGCTGCTACTAGTAAAGGGTTGGGTAAAGGCCGGCCCCATTCAAGATTTTCAGCTTTCAAATCCGAACCTCTCATCCTTATCCCTCCAGAGATGCAAAATCAAAGAATATCCAGCATTTTCTAGATCAATTGGGAATTGTATGCGAAATACTGTTACTTCGTACTTCTATTTGTCTCTACAAATTCTATATGAGTTCTCGGGAAAGCCGTTGATAATGCACAAGTGAAGCTTACCGAAGCCTGCCAAGCGTCATTCGAGACCGAGTTATTACGTAGTGGCATGTTACTAGTCGTGCCTGTATATTAATTGACAAGTTCAAGTGACAATTGACTATCATCTTTATCTGACCCCCATCCTCACTCCCGTGTCAGCGCCGATGTTTACACAGTAGGCGTTATCTGTCGATCATTATGAGCGTTTGGTATATAACACCTACATCTATCTCCTGATCTCGCCTCCCCAAACTTCCTCAGTGTGCGTTTGCGCAGCTGGGTTTATCGACGGAAGAAAACAGCAACGTCACAATGCCGGCTTCTATTGCTCGCAGTGATGGCGTCGTCGCCAATGCGGATACGGCGTTGGAGAATATGGGATATAAATCCGAGCTGCCTAGATCTTTGAGTATGATGAGTATCTTGGGACTGTATGTTTTATCCTTCCCTACCTATGTGCCCATATATTTTCTGACATTGAACAGTTCTTTCGCTATCATGGCAGTTCCCTTTGTATGTTTGACTTTCAATCCAATTGAATCCCACAACGTTCCTCAGCTCCAACTTCTGAATCCCGAGTCAACCCCGTGCAGTGCTGTTGTTGGAATCTGTGTGCCCTCGATATTTGGGACTAACTCAACATAGGGTCTCAGTACAACTATGGCTATTTCCTTGACGGATGGTCAATCGGTCACTGTATTATATGGATGGATCTTTGTTTCAATAATTTCACTTAGTATCGCCGCTTCTCTAGCTGAGATTTGTGCCGTTTATCCAACCTCTGGAGGTGTTTACTACTGGTCGGCTATGCTTTCTACCAGAAAGTATGCTCCGCTAGTCTCATGGACCACTGGATGGTATATCTATCCTCTCCGTATCATTAGGTTTTTTCGCTAATCTCGATGACTCTAGGTTTACACTTGTCGGCAACTGGACCGTCACACTCAGTATCAATTTCTCTGGTGCCCAGCTGATCCTATCAGCCATCACAATTTTCAACCCAGACTTCGTCGCCAGTCAATGGCAAACAGTTCTCATGTTCTGGACTGTAATGTTGATTACATTTTCGGTTAACGTGTTCTTGGCCAAGCACCTTGATTTGATCAACAAAATCTGCATCTACTGGACTGCGGCTTCAGTAATCATCATCATTGTGACAGTCCTCGTCATGTCAGATGACCGAAGAAATGCTGAGTTTGTATTTTCGCACTTCGATGCTTCAGCGAGTGGATGGCCTTCGGGATGGGCATGGTTTGTGGGTTTGCTTCAGGCAGCATGTAGGTTTTTCATTCGAGACTAGACTCAATGAGAACTATACTAACCCTCACATAGATACTCTCACAGGTTCGTCTCCTCACCAACCTTTACAAAACTATTGTCCTACTTGCATAACGATGCAAAATATTCAAGTTACTTTCCTATCAAAGTCTAGTACTAACTTCACTCAGGTTACGGTATGGTAGCAGCAATGTGCGAAGAAGTCCAGAACCCCCAGCGCGAAGTCCCGAAAGCAATGGGTCAGTCCTCCTCTTCACACGCTCTCTTACACACTCTTTCTCTCCAAAAGATCGTCCCATTAACCAAGCTGACTTCACAAACCCAGTCCTCTCCGTAGCAGCCGCCGGCCTCACTGGCATAATCTACCTCATCCCAATCCTCTTCATCCTACCCGACGTCTCGCTCCTCCTCAGCGTCGCAAACGGCCAGCCCATCGGCCTCATCTTCAAGATCGCCACAGGCTCCGCCGGCGGAGGTTTCGCACTCCTCTTCCTGATCCTTGGCATCCTCTTTTTCGCTGGCGTCGGAGCCCTCACGGCCGCGTCCCGTTGTACGTATGCCTTTGCCCGCGATGGTGCCATCCCCGGAAGCACCCTCTGGAAACAGGTCGACAAGCGATTCGATATTCCCTTATTGGGATTGGTGTTGTCCACTGTCGTTGACATGATACTCGGTTGTATCTACTTCGGTTCCACATCAGCATTCAATGCCTTCACCGGCGTAGCAACCATCTGCCTATCCGTCTCCTACGGAATCCCTATTCTCGTATCCCTCATCCGCGGCCGTAGGGCAGTCCGCCACTCCACCTTCTCACTGGGCAGATTCGGATTTTTCATCAACGCCGCGACGATCATCTGGATCGCGCTCGCCATCGTCTTGTTCTGCATGCCTACCGCTATTCCAGTCACTCCTGTCAGCATGAATTATGCCTCTGTTGTGTTCAGCGGGTTTGCGATGATTAGTGTTATTTGGTATATTGTCAGAGGGAGGAAAGAGTTCACCGGCCCTCCCGTTCCGGTCGATGTAGAGCCAGAGCATGATGGTCAGGTTGTAGGCGGTCCATTGGGAAGAGTTACTACGGAAGGCGAAACTACTTTAAATGGGAGTGCAGAGGGGAAAAAAGAGCATCCAACGGAGAAAAGTTAAAGGCGTTATGTCATTCCGGGGCTAGGTTTGCCTTGGTGGGCTACACCTGGTGCTGTTAATAAAATGTGGGTCACAAGTGTATTAAAAATATAAACAGGAAGCGGGGAATGAGACAGGCAGCAGTGTATTATACAGAAGCTCTAAGCACCACATATAAACAAACCATTTACTTTCACTTAGACCTACATTCGTTTGGGTTGCTTGCTCAGAGTATTAGAGTTAGTCTTATTCTTTGCTCCTAGGCAGCAGAAGGGTATGGGTTGAGGCATGCTCCTCTACATACGTGTGTATTGTATGAGGCGAACTGTCCTTACAATGCCCCGAACCTTCTTTATCTCGACAACAAAGGGCCTCCATGTTTCATGAGCGACGGAGATGAAGGAATGGTGAAATTCTCAACCTCGCAGTTTAGATTCACCAGGCACTGAATAGTACCAAAGCACTTCTTACGTATAGCGACTTTTGAATATGCTTGACATTTGAATGCTGTTTTCTAGCTGTTCAGGTTGATCCATCTTGATAGGATTGGCCCCTGATAGCACTAGGCCTAAGCTTGCTATTTGATTAGACGGAAGAAGAGCATCCTTTTGAATTCCTTTACAAATATGAACAACAAGCGCAAAGCCGATACGCAAACAAAGTACATAGGTATTTGGCCGTCTGAAGGTCCGAGCCTGTCGATGCCAGTGCACAGAAGACTTGCCACATCATGCGACGGCAGAGCAATTCAGGCAAATCAAGTCTTATCCTAATCCAGAATTTCAGCTCGAATTCAAGCCAAAGTAGCCGGCGTGTCCAGAATCATAGTTTCCCCTTGACCCCTTACTACATTTTTTTTTGGGACAATGGCTGGATATTATACCTTTCTTTCTAAAGCCGAATTAAGAAGCCGATTACAGGTGCAATATTGTATCTCCTGCATAACAGAGTAGAAGGTTTGGTGATCATGCCAGCCCAAACATGAATGCGCTGCCCAAACAAGTTCATTCGAGGGCAATGTTTACCACATATCGTCGATGGAATAGAGCATGAGTTCTGAAGTCAGCTCAAGATGCTACTCGTATATGTTAGAGTAAGATCATCCAGTAATTCCTGAGTTACGAAATAATGAAAGGGATCTGGCGGAATCAAAAGAAACACCGTCCATTTCGTCTGTAGAGGAGGATGTGGTTGAGTTAGCCCTAGTGTCTGCAAAGCTCAATTGAGCCGACAGCGTCGTCCAGGGCAAATCTGTTGAATGACTGTCGATTCCAGAAATTGTAGCTTGGTCCATTGATCTTTTTAGCTTTTCTGATGAATGTGGGACCTTCTCATGCTCAACTTTCTCGCCCAGGATTTGTGGTTTCTTGTAACTTCTGAACCGAGGCGTACAGGATTCGTACTCGAAATGGTAGTCGTCCCAACCATCCAGCTCACACTCTTCTTCGGAAAGCCACTCCTTCGTCTCAACGGAAAGCTTTTCGAAGTCAAACTCGAGGCCGATATTGTTTTGATGCAGCTTTGGATCAGAAGTTGTGACTCTAGGTAGTTGTCCAAGTCGCAATCGAGGTTGTTTCTTGTAAACCACGAACTGCTGTTTCTTCAGAACATGCGACTTCAACTCTTGGGTGGGATCCAGGTCAATGTGCGACTCAAGATTGAAAAGGCGAGTTTCCGAGTATGCAGGACCTTGAAAAACACCACGTTGACTGACAGGGTACTCTGCATTAGGGTAGACTCGAAGTTGGTGGCGTTTTAGGTACTCTTGTGCCGAATCCGCGCTAGTCTGTTCCACGAACTGCATACTCAGGTAATCCTGAGGTGGTGCGGGTTCCGAGTGTGAGATAACGACCTTAGGCCGCTTGATATTCCTTGAAACTTGGCTATCGAGTGCAGGAAGCTGCCGAGGAAGAGTGCTCGAGTGGTATGGACCGTCTTGGATATCGCTATCGTCAACACTCAGGAGGTACACTTTCCCCGTGGCATCCCCGATCAGCAATTTAGAATAGTCATCGTTGAATATGCCGGCTGAAATACCGCCAGAGATTGACAGCACATCTCGAACGAAAGCTTTTCCTTTGGGAGCTTTCAGATTCCAGGCTTTCACCTTCCCATCAGATCCACCTGTGTAGAATCGATCGCCTGATTGACCCCAAGCTGCAAACTTGACGCCAGAATCACCCACTTCCCGAGGCAAATCGGGATCAGGATTGTCCAGAGACTCTGTATCGAAGTAAGTTATTGAATTCTCAAGTACTTCGAGTGTTACATACCTCCATGTTTCAAAGTATGGATTGGCTGGTCTCCACGAAAGGTATCCCAGACATAGGTTGATCCATCGGTACAGCTTGCCGTAACGAAGCATTCAATGCTGCTGTTGGCCCTTCAAAGTGTCATTAGTATACGCCAAGGGCAACAACTAGAAGAAATTACATCACCGTTAGCTCGTTGATATCTAGGGCAGAGCAGTCCAGAGTCTTGATGTTTATAAAGGTACCGTGTTCCGTCTGTGCGAATAGTCTAATCTGAGTCCGGGTCTTCTCGGAGTCAAATATACCACATGGCGAAGTGGCCGCAAGAAAAATCGGTTGTGTAGGATGCCATATTACCTCGAACACATTCTGTGTCCTCGCGGAAGATATTGTGATCTTTGAAGAGTTCTCAGCATCCCAAAGACAAAGCTCTCCAGAGTTGCGCTTGTCTTCTGGGATATCAAACTCATCCCCACAGTCACTTCGAGGCGAATATCCGACGAGAAGCAGATGTGCCACTCTAGCCGTCTTGCCCCATTGCATTGTGGCAGGTTGATAAGCCCATTTTTCGCGTTTCCTTAGCTCATCAGCTTGCTCTGGCGTCCTGTTTCCACAGTATTCATCGTACGGAGAGTCAGAAATTGCGTTCTCGTCAAAATCGTATATTCTGACAGCATTGTTGTTTGTTTCAAAGGCAGTAGCTATCCGACCGTGATATTGTGAGGTTGTCACAAAATTTACCTTTCCATCATGCTCCCATGTACCTCGCAGATCCATAGATGCGCCGTCTCTGGAGACGCTCCAAACCTTGACTGAGCCATCGAAGCTTGCAGTGAAACTGAAGCCATTGTACTTGCAATGAGCGGTTGACACGACTGATGTAAAAAGCCAAGGGGACTGCGTTGTTCGCATAGACTCCAGGGAATTCTCTTCGTTCTCTTGGCTGCTAATAACAGGCCGAGCAATGCGATGGTCTGCATAAGCTCGCAGTGTATCCAAAGACGTTGAACCCAGAAGCAGGTTTCCTGGCTTATTGTACTGCATGTTGTGAGAGTCTGAGTGGGCTAGAGATCCACCGATGAATGCATCGAGATTAGTCCAGGTAAGAGAGGATATGTCACCGGAACAATCGGTCCATTCACTCCAACGAATAAGGGAGTCCTCCAGGTGGCTCTTCAGAATTACTTTACAGGAGTTCTGGCCCCGACGAGTCCTAGTAGGGGTAATTCCATACAGCTCACGCTCCCTAAGCAACGCAGTTATATGATCCGGTGTGTCGAAGGTTCGTATTGGTGCAACGAAAATAACTCCTACCGATTTGCCGTCATGCGAGAGAACAAGATCCTCTAAGAAGTATGAAATTCCTTCAAGAGTCCGAGAGCGTAGCAAATCATTTCGGTGACGTCTCGGGTTTTTAAACTCTTCCATGATCATTGGCAGCAATTCTTTCTTGCCTTTCATTTGCGCCCTAAGCTGAGCAGTTACGTCAGGATATGAACGGCTGGGGTTCCCAAAGAGTTCCGTAATAAATGTGCTTAATAAACGACGCTCTCTTTCGGAGAACTCTGTATGGTATCCAGGAGACTTGAGAAATTCCGATTCTTCCCTTGAAATAATTTTTGCACCCTCTGGCACAGAGACGATTTTTTTAACCACTGTGCGTTTTGCATAACTGATATACGCGAGCAGTATGTCAGATGGCAAATGATATACTGGCGCCCTTACCGGTAGATGTGCAGACCGAGAGATCGGGTTGGTACTAGTCATGGAGCCAGTTTGCTCAATGGCACGATCAGCTTGCATTTGTGCTTTAGTCCTCCGGCGTCGCTTAGGCTTGTCGATAGACTCAGCAGCTTGCTCGTGTAAGGCTTCTTGTCCGCTCGCGAATAGAGAGCCATGTCCGCGGGTGATGGGGCTACTACTATCAACATGATTAACGCGACTTTGCTGTTCAGCAATAA
Source organism: Ploettnerulaceae sp. D365 (assembly GCA_003988805.1). NCBI lineage: Eukaryota > Fungi > Ascomycota > Leotiomycetes > Helotiales > Ploettnerulaceae > Ploettnerulaceae sp. D365. Next base: position 244,404 of record QYAL01000002.1, read on the forward strand.
TTTCCCCTGTTGTTCTTCGATGCCGAGCAAGTCTGTACGACCCGTCGGGCTTCAGTGCACGAGCACGCATTGGTCGGTTTAGACTGGGATTTGATTGGCCCGTCACATTGTTCGATGCTATTTGAGCCTTACCAGCCTCAGCATCGGTATATGAGGTTGTAGGTGAAGTGAGAGCACGGGATCTCCTGAGAGGAGCTTGTTCGAACAACTCTTCTAGGGAAGATTCACGTGCAGATAAGTCCTGCTCGGTGCTATACTTTGCACTGATAGATGGTGCTCCTGCGGTGTCAACACCGGGCGACGTTTCCTTGGAAGAAGCCAGCGCTACTTTCTTTCGATCTAAGATCTTACTGACTTCACCAATGACAAGCGTCGTAGCATTCGCTGCAAGTCCTCTTTCATACTCTGGAGAAAGGCGCTTGTTGTTTTGGTTGTAATGAGTTAAAAACCCCTTGGCTGACACCAAAGTTGAAGCTACCTTCAAAGCATTAGTATATTATTCAATAGATTTGGGAAGTCTTTAGTTGCGGAATTCTCTCACTTTCTTTCCAATGTCTGAACGCTCTTGGTGGTTTAGCGTTGTCAGGTAGGGGCGGACTGCAGCATGTACATGAGCTAGAACCTGATTCTCTATCACTCGAACCATATCACCATCACCGACGCGATATGTTGGCTTCTGAATTCGTCCCTCCGGTGCGATTCGCAGAAGACCACTTGCTTCTGCTCTGCTTTGTCTTGTGATGATGGTCGGACCATTCCCCACAGCAGCTGATCTACTCGTTCCTGTAAGTAGAGTATTGCCAGCTAGTGTGGCGTCTTTCAACCGAGAGTCTCTCCTGGAGCGTGGAGCAGTAGTTGGGCTCAGCGCAGTATAGACATTCTGACCCTGGTGCTCTGACATTTCTCCCTCTAATCTCCTCCGCTTCACTCCGGCGTTCATCGCATTTGAAGCCCGGCTGCCATTATTTGAAACAAGGGTGTTCTCTTCTCTATACGGGTATGAGGACTGTGCATCAGACTTGTAGGTGGGTAGTGAGCGCTTGTTACTGCTTCCGCCGTCGCGCGACACCTGTGCAAATGTTGAGGTCCCTGGTCGAGAGGCCGGGGAGTAATCTCCATTCTGTGGCAGAGAAAGATTGAGTTTAGGAATAGAAGCCGTAGGATTTGGTGGTTTCGCTTTGGTAACAAACTCGTTAGGGTCGGGCAAGCCATCAAAGGATGTTGGGGGCTCCCGCAGTGCTTGCAGTGCAGCGCGATTTGTTAGGACGTCAGTGCGATTCTTTGCTGGGTGTGGGCTGGGACTGTCTTCATAGTCGCTCATAGTGAGATCGATAGGCTCATTATTGTACCTAGTAGTTGTCAGTACATGTACTATGCAAAGTCGCGTCGCGTTCGATCTTACGGCATCGCGCCCTAGAGCTACTGAGATAGGAACGTCGAGTCGAGGCTAGGGTAGCATTGTATAATCAATCGGTACAAGTAAGCAAATAAAGGGACCTAGCAGCGCGTAGAGAGTTGCTGTTGCAGTAAAGAAGAAGAGCTCGGCAGTTGTATGGTTGTGTGCAGTATTGTATGTCTCGAGACAGAGGGAGGCACCGGCGGGGCCTACAGCACAGTACAGTAAAGTGAGCTCAAACCAAGGTTGATAATGGATTGTCGAAAGTCAAACTCAGCAACACCAAAAGAATTGCAAGATTATATAACTTTCCACAAGTGTTTGAAACCAGTGAGAGTCATCAATTGCAGATCCAGGTTATATCGTTGCTCATGGCTCAGGTGGTGGTTTCCAAATGTTGGTTGACAAGGCTGAGGAACAAGGGCAACGGCTCCAAGGTATTCACCTCACCCAACAGAAAGGCGAGTAGCCGAAAGACTTACTGTAGTACGTATGACTTTTATGCGAACAATATTGGAGGGGGAGCAACACAAACAATTATGTATACTTCCAATTTGCAGCTTGATTCACTACTGTCCCAAATTCCTAAGGCTGTAAACAGTAAAATTAATCTGTTGCAGTACCTATTCATCTTTCAACCTCCCACCCATATTTCAGAACCGCCAAGGCAGCGCCTAGAAACAGGAAATCCAATCAAACCTCCGTGCAGCAGGAAATTGTCTTCCAAATCTTGCCTATGCGCTAGTTTCTGCCCACTGAAATAACATCCTCAGAGAGGTACTTCCACGTCCTTGCTGGTGTCCAGCTCAACGTGCCTACGGAGGTCCATCTTCTTGTCCAGAAGGGGCACAACATAAGGATCAAATGTCTGCCAATACGGGTTCTCTAGATGGTATTTCTGGCTCTGCCATAAGCAATTTAATATTAGCTCAGTTACGTCCCGGGGTATTACGCCGGAAGCCTGCTCACGCTCTCATTCTCAAACCGCTCTACAATGGTAAATGCCCTTGGATCGTGGACATCTTGCATAACAAGCCAGTCAATGGTCTCCTTGTCCTTTCTATAGATTCGTGCGGCCTCAATGAGCTTCGCCTTGATGCGATCAATGGACGGTTCGTCCTTTGCATAGAGGTGGACAGTAAGTGTATAAACCATGATGCCGTCTTGTTAGGCTTTATCTGAATAAGGAGAGAAGATGATTTTGTTTGAGAAAGAGGATATGGTTTGACTTTGGGCGATGAGGGTTTTAACGGACCGATGAGGACCCATAGAGGGGTACAGTACAGCTTTAGCTCTAGCCGTGTGTGAATGTAGCAAAATTTATCGTGAAGCTACTGGAAGCGCCACATCCTTGTCTCAATCTTGTGATCTCTTCCTTCAACTACATTACAGTAACAACACATCGAATTTTCAATTCTTCCAAATAACTATATGGTCTCTGGAATGATATCTCTTTGAAGATCTATTCTATACCTCCTTGGGGAACTGTAATCTGGATAGTATCATTCATGCAATTCCATCGTGCAGGGCCCAATTATGGACCTGCCAGGTTATTACTTTGGTTTGTCCATGAACCGATTCACTCGTCGACTGCAATTGCTAACACATTTCTAGACAAGGAGAAGAAAAAATACTTCAAGATCCAAGCAAGTGGTTCGGCGCCTGCTAGTTCTGCCTATTCCAATCAAGATGTCAAGCGACGGAAGCTGCTTGATGAAAGGGAGGCTGCCATTACACGAGAAAAGAAGCGCCAAAAAGGCCGGATTCGGCATGCCCAGCTTCTGGAAGAGCCACTTGTCGGTGGCATCTTGAGACGAGAGTATGGCCATGGCCACCTCGATTCTGCTAGAATATTTGCGGGTGGTCTCGTGCGCCGTGGTTATGTCCCTCAGCCTCGCTTCCCAGATATAGAGAGCTGCCCCATGTTTAATATCTGCCACAGGCCAGACTTAGGCTCTTGCATAATAGACGTAACTCAAGGTAAGCGGTATTTGCTTCTTCTGATTTTCTCTCATGGGACTTCCGAGCTCATATTGGTTCTTCGAAATGGCCGCTCGACATCTATGCCCACTTGTAATCTCTATATGGAGATTTCGAGGTGGTAGATGAGGGCCAAAACCTCACATTAGCAGAAATTCTGGTAGGACAGATTTAAATGATATGATCTCACACATCAGCTTGATCTCGTTCGCTGATATGAATTGGCTAGTCTTCGACGGTCATGTCACCAAAGCCAGTGCGGACTTGGGAAAGAACAATCACCAGACGAAGCAGAATTCCATTATAGAATGTAATGGCTCTAGGGAATTTTTTAGATTTATAGGAGATTCAACCTCTATCTGTGAAAATGAAGCGAATCAGAGACTCGCGGCAACATGGCTAGCAGGCTCTGGTAACCAAGGTATTGCGATCTTAGATTCAGATCAAGATCATCCGAGTAAGTTCAACTTCAAACCTAGTTCTGTTTGCTGGATTCTCGTACTCAACAGTCTATATCCGCCTAGCTGGTATTCTTGACTAGTACAGATCTGACAACTTTCTAGATCTAGGAACCCGGCGTCGTGCGCGCCCTTCTCTTTTATTTGGTCCTGGTTATACACGAGGGAAAGATGTTTCCATGTTCTCCTCCACCCCTGCTCCATCAGCGTCTGGACTACTTTTCGTCTTGGGCTCCAGTCACGGCATCCTTACGACCAGTATGGAAACGCTGGATACTACTTGGCTCATTCCTACTCCCAAAAAGGATCCCTCCGTTATCGACGACCTCTTTGCCCTCGAATTCCTCACAGATAACCCGACCATCCTTCTTTCTGGTGGCCGGAAAGGACTTCTCAATCTCATTGATTTACGAATACCAGTTGTTGGAACAGATGCAGACACCATTACTCACCCAAGTACCATAACACACATAAAATCTCTCGATTCCCATCGTATCATTGTCAATGGCCTGAACTCCAATCTCTGCCGTATGTATCTCAGAAGCCCACTATCCCCTGTTCTTAACAATGCCATTGCACTTTCACGTCCAACCATGTTGCATCTCCACACGCATTCCCAAACCAAGAGTTAACTTATCCCCCCTCTACTTAGAATACGACCTGCGATTCCGCAAAACAGACACCGCCACTCATCCTCCCCCACACAACAAAGCAAAGGCGCCCAGAAGAAACCTTACACCCACCCGCTCCATCCTCACGTATCCCGCCTACCAGAACAGTGCCACGATCCAAATCGGCTTCGACATAGATCTAGAAACCGGCATCGTCGCCGCCGCCCAAGAACCCGATGCTTTCCACCCCCTAGTTCAACTCTTCTCCCTCCACGGCGGCTACAAGGTACATTCCCCATCCGTCTCAGCTGCTACTAGGTACCAAGGCGAAAATCAAATCCCGTCCAAGATGCGAACGGTGAAATGTTTGCGCTTCGCGAGGGATGTTGTGGGGGGGATGAAGAGTTTGTATGTGGGGCATGATTTCACTATTCAGCGGTATGCTTGGGGGGAGAATGAGGATGGGGCTAGCTGCGGGTTGGAATAGCTCTTGACTAGGGGATGGGATGGGTCTGTATTGTAGGCTCTTTAATCATGGGCTACGGTCTTAATGGTTAAAATTGGAATAATCTAATATAACATCCACACAACACGCGCCAAGCAGAAGTGACTAATAGACGGGGGAAAAAACACCAAGTTTGGCGCTGCACTCTTCTTATCATAGTATCACCTCAGCAGCTAGCCTTACACTGCTATCAATCATCTATTGAGGTATACAGGGTACAGAAACATTAAAAGAAGCGTAGGAACTCCATTACTGTATCCCAAAATATCCATAAACCATCATCTTCAACATCCATCCACACCTGGAGAGAAAACAGCTGTTATAGGGATACATATATCCGAAAGTGTTCGTCTTTCGAAATTATACATTCAATACAGTACAGTACCCACTAGGTCTATTCAAGGTTCTCCTATGCCGGTATGATTCTGGAAATCAGACGAGCTCATAGCCGAGCTCTTCTCTTCATTTTACGCCCTGCAGCCCGCTTTATACGCCCATCGTTTCTCTAAGATATATATATTTGGATTTTGCAAATGTGCTCCCTCCCACTTAATAATACTACTTCAGGTCGTTAATCTCATTCCTCTCCTTCTTCCTCGTCATTCAGAGGTTTATATTTCCCACTCTTGACACTTGATCTGCTCGAACCCTCACCACTTCTCTTAACCATACGTGAAATCCAGCCTCCAACACCCTCGTTTGTGGACTCGTCGTCTCCGTATTGTGGCTTTCCATTCTTGATATTGACGTGTGGAGGATCAATATCAAGACCTGGAATCGCATTAGAAGGCCCGAGACCCGGCGGGCCTGAGCCTTGAATTCCTCTTCTTAGGTCCATTGATGGAACGGGTGAGCTCGCTCCCATCAATGATCCTGCTTCGGCTCGAGTTTGGGGCGTAGGCATCGCGGTTGTAGCATCGCCAAAAAGAACATCCATATCCTCTAATCTTACACCAGCGGTCTCTGGGTAAATGAAATATACTGGGTGCAAGTTAGTTCGAGTGGGGTAATTTGATTAGAAGGAGTACTGACCAACAACAAAACTCGTGACACAGAAGAATGCGTGCACGAGGTACAGACGCCATTTGATCCATTCCTGCAACACAGGGGTCAGCTCACCTACAAGCCAATTGAACGCCCAATTGGTTGCGGTAGATAAGCTGGTGCCCTTGGATCGAATACTAAGAGGCAGAATCTCTGGAGGATATAACCAAGGAATTGGCCCCCAACTGTATCCAAATGCAGCATTGTAAATCATGACAAAGACGACCACAAGAGTAGGTGTCATTGAGATATCCAGGAACAAAAAGTACGAAATGAGCGACAGCGATATGGCCATGGCTACGGCGCCGCTGAGAAGGATGAAACGACGACCCCATCGATCCACTAGGTACCACGGTGGTACAGATGACATAAGATAAGTAATTGCGTTGATTCCAGTCATGAGAATAGCCTGGCGGCCAATCCACCCAGCAGATTCGAAGACTAATGGAGCATAATAAGAAATGACGTTAATGCCGTTAAGTTGTGCAAGAGCTTGAGCAGACATAGCAATGAAGACTCGGGTCTTATACCGGCGAAACATATCGCCGTAAGACTTCTCTCCTTCTTGTCGTTGAAGGAGGACATCCATCTTAATTTCTCGGTATTCCTCCCTTGCTTTGGCATTATGAATATCTCCACCACCGTATAAGTTCGCGATCACCACAATGCCCTCTTCATCATGGTCATTATCCAAAAGCCATCTACAATAATTAGTATATTGCGGTGTGACTTGGAGTCGCAGTCCTACCTCGGTGACTCGACAATAATTAGACTTCCAAGACCAAGAAGTGCGCCCATTACACACTGCATCAACAACGGAATTCTCCACGAGTAGTTGCTGTTGATGTAACTGCAAAAGTAGTCAACCCAAACGGATGTCGCATATCCGGTGATGTTTCCAGAAAACTCGATACACGCAAGCTTGCCGCGATTGTGCGGAGGCGAGATCTCTGATTGATATACGGGCACAATTGTTGACAGCATGCCCACACCCACACCTGCAATAATACGACCTAGTAGCATCATTGACATTCCATTGGCAATGGTTTGGAGAGCTCCTCCAACAAAGAATATCATAGAGCCGTATAAGATTGTCTTCCTTCGTCCGATTATATCACCCACCCTTCCAACAACTAATGATGAGAAAAATGCACCGACTTCAAGAATAGCAACCATAGTCCCCACCTCGGCCTTGGTAGGTTGATCGAAGAAATCCTTGAAAAACGGACCACTAGAGGCTATTTAGCTCAGTTGCTTAAGAAAAACTTACTGCGAGACTTACGTGATGATTCCCGACATGACGCCCTGATCATAGCCAAAGAGAAAAACGCCCAATGAGACGAAAATACTAGTGAAATATCTGAGGCATTGTTAGCAACCGAGGAGTACTATCCGGCATCCTTTGCCTACACTAATGGCTTGCCAGTAAGGCCATGCATTTGCCTTTCTCCTCCCGACATGATGGCGGCAAGGATATGTTCTGCTCGAGTTATATACCGCGGGCCCGGTCTGGGTATCTCAATATCCTCCTTAACGAGTCCAGGATGATATGGTTTTAATTCTATGTTCTCGGTCTCGTCGTGATATCGGACCTTCCTGTTTCGAGAAGCTTGCTTTGAGGAACCTCCAAAAACTTGCTCGTCTAAAGATGCTCGCAACTTTATCCGCAAAGGGTCCTCGGCATCCGCTGATTGTTCCGCAAGATCACCAGTATCGCTCCAGGAAAATTCCGAGCTAGACGACGGCGATCTCGAAAGGGAAGACCGGCGGCCCTGTTTCTCGTCTGATTGCCGGCCAAGCAGCGCAGCAGAGTGGTCGTCGGGATGGGACGCTTGGGAGGATAAAGTCCGCAGAGGTATATTCGCAGGGCGGCGGGGAGGCTTCGGGGAAGGAATCGTGAAAACCGTGGGACTGTTTAGCAGCAGTCCTCTGCGTTGGGGAAATAGGGCAAGGCCGGATGTTCAACTCGTCAAAGGTCCTATCGCGGGTTCGTTAAGAAGCTAGAGGATTGGATGGCAGCGCAGCCATGAATACTTGGTAGGTACCTTTAACGGTAAAGGTGGGACGGATGCATGAAGGCGCGCGCGGAGCGGATGAATCGGTTGATAAGGGGTCAGAAAGATGGAGGGATTGAACGATGAAGAGTGGACACGAATTGAAGAGAAGTTAATCGTAACGGTATAGTAGTCAAGAGTTGAGGTTAGAATCCACGATGTTGTTGGCACGAGACAACAACTTATTACGAAGTACGGGGTCACCCTGGGAAAGGAACGAAGCAATGACGCGGAGCCCCTGGATATCGACCCCAGTCAGGCTTATTACACGTGATTCGAGACATCTTGGCGAGGGAACGAGAGGGAAAGGGAAAGGAACCCCATTGATAAGGAGAGCAGCATCTTGATCATTAGCGATAGGAGATTTGACTGCGATTATGCCATGAACGAGGGAGTGAGTGGCTGGAGGTGTGAAGGGTCGATGATATAGCAGGTTCATTGCCTTCTTATGCTTTGATTGTTTTGGAGCAGTGGTACATGTAACATGGGGAAGTACGAAATACTGGGGAAATACATAATCGAACCATGGACCATGGACCATGGATTTACAGTACAGTACTTCGTGTCTGTGAGCTGCATACTGTACACCCGTATTTGCAGATATTTGTCCGGGAATTCGGTACTTCGTATTCTAGTAGAGTATAGTACAGTGAGGCATGACATCGGTCTCGTTTCCTAGGACTCGCGGAGAATCTTACATACAGTAAAATCCGTAAGGCATCCCATTGTCTGTTGTCGAAACCTATGTGGCGATTTGATGACTCGGTTCTTCAACGCATAGTTAATCCATCCCATATACATGTACCATTTACTAGGACCCAACGTCTGGCTCTCTCTTCTCTCTCTATCGTCGGGGAGTTAACTCCAGAACTATCAGACCAGATCAGCAGTCCAAAGCACACTTCGAAATCAAGGAATATGTTTTCCAGGAGAAATTAGGCATATCGATCCGAACGAACCATCTGACGGTCATCGCCACCACGGCCACCACATCTAATTTCATACCAATAGGCATTGTACACATCGCGGATTTCGGTGGGGATATGGTATTCTTTTGAAGAGACGACCTCCATGCCATTACAATGGCTCCTATAGCTAGAGGGTTACTGTAGCCGAGCGTCACCCAAAATGTAGTAAATGTAAATGTAAATTTAATACTTCATAGTAAATACTGTTGCCCTGCGGCTAGCAGGATATACAGTAAAGCCCGTGCAAGCCTCGGCTGCTATTGTTTGCTGTCGTCCTCGTCGTCGTTATGAAGGCGAAAATCAACGATGATAACGACTATTTCCAGCAACATGCACGAGTTACAGTATCGAAGTTCTAGTACATTTTACAGTACTGTGCCCATCATCTCACAGCCTCCTCGTATATTCGTGCATACCCAAAACGAGCTCAGCGATTGGACCCATCTCAAGAATATCCGGCCTATGAGGATGCTTGCGAGCCTGCATGACTAGCTGCCCTGTCAAGTACTGTATTACAAAAGTAGAGGCTCTTCTATACACGAAACGCGAAATCAAGATCTTCCTGCATATTTACAACTTGGCTTCTACAAGAGACGACCCAGACGGGGATGGTGAATGAGTAATGTAAGTGAAAGGGAATAGCCTCATGATCATGCTTCAAATGAACAAGTAGGAATGATCACATCTCGTCATCCTTCGTGATTATTTTTCTAGCATCCCTTTTTTCATTTCCCCATTGTATTATTAGCGACCGAGTTACAGTAATACGATCTTTTGCCACCACTCACGTACTGTATGCACGCCCAACAACCTTCCAGCGAATCTGGGAACTGGAAAGGCCTCGAAGCGGTTGGTGCATAACCTGAAACGACGGAAGAACAGGGCTGTGCAAGATGCAATAATAGAAAGAATACTGTACGATATATACTGAATTGTGAAATATACCCCCTCTCGCTAGGATGGCGATACAGTAGAAAGAAGCAATTGACTCTTTGGCATTGAGCGGTTCATCAAACTCAACCATGCTCAGCCTTGAAAGATCGCACGAGCAGTTGATCTGGCCGTGCTGGGTGGCTGGAATTACTCTTGCGGTCATCTCTTTTCGGAGCATGCCCCTGTTGGATAGGATAGGCTCGAAGCGAGGACTGGACCAGCGTGGCATGAAATCAATCACCTTTTTCCTTCCACCTAATAATAATTACAGTACTGCTTCTCATTACAATACATCAATATTTCCCCTCTCACTCATCGCAGCAAAAAACACGATTTTTCAGTCGCCAGACTTCAATTCGTACTCTTCCTACACAAGTGGGTTAGACTTCGGTTCCTGGATACAGTCCAAGGAGGGAGGCTGGAATAGGGAAAGGGCCATCGCTTCTGAAGCTAAAGCAGCCCCAAACACGAGCAGGAGGCTGGGTTGGTGTCGGTGTCCAGGCCAGGGAAGGGGAAGGGAAAACTTCTAATTCTAGTCAACACCATCACCGCCTCTCTTCGATTCCCCATTTCCAGGGATAAGATTCAATTCCCGACATAGAATACAATCGGCTTCAGTCGTGGTCACCAGATCGTGCTGTGACCAGCTGCTTCTCACGAGTTTGCGACAGCTCTGTGAATTGATCTACGCTGCAGCTCAGCCAATCCGCAGCCACTTCAAGATCCAAGCAGTATTATCGTAACGCCTCATTTCCCCACGAAATTCCTGGCGCAATGGGGTCGACGCAGTTTGGAAACTTTCATGTGAGTTGATGGATATCTGCAGAGAGGATTGGAAAATCTATCCTTGAGATTCGTACAGAGAGCGCTGGCTGACTTCAGTCAATTTGCAGGACTTCTGTCGCGACTCGACACTCCCGATATGCAACGTACGAGCTACCATCCCTCCCGAATCTGAAGTCATAGTACTAATCGGCTTTGCAGATATTTCCCGGGTTCAATTACACCAATAGTGCTAATTTCGAAGGAGGATGTTTTCTGAAAGGAATACCACTCAGTAATGGTCGGCATATAGGAAATCTAGGTTCGTCGATTGAGAGGAAGATTGTAAGCAATGAGCTAATTCTTCTACTTAGGCTCCATACTACTCTGTGGAATAGCGATTGTCGTATCGGTATTCCTATTATGGCGATCAGAACGAAAACAAGCAGCTGTGGGACGAAGGTATGGCACATTGATTCGCTTGCGCCGCAGTTTTCTAACTTGTTTCCCACAGAGAAATGCAACTTTTCCTCCTCGGATACATCCTCATCGAGATCTGCGAGATCTTCACAGTTGGAAAATTCCCCTTGAGCAGGACTGTTACGATTGCTTTCACGGGCATACATCTCGGCTTGATTATCGCTACTTTGTGGATTCTCATGCTTAATGCTGCTGTTGGCTACCAATTGCTCGATGATGGCACACCAATTTCAGTGGGACTCATGGCCGCGTCTGCGGCGGTACTCTTCATCGGAACAGGTTACATTACTCTCGACACCGGATACCAGTGGACAGGCTACTTTGATAAAAGCCTGAGCGGAAACAACAGGAGCATTTCTCTTTATGTGCTGTACCAACTAGCACCTTTGGTGTTCCTCTTCGTCTTCTTCGTTCTCGAGACAATCTTGGTCATTCGAGTGCTCGGAGAGCGGAAACCCATGATATACCTGGGTGCGGCCGCAGTCCTCTTTGCCCTCGGACAGATATTCAATTACGTCGTTAGTATTCATATCTGTAACGGAACTAGCGGTAAGATTGACGGAGCTCTGTTCGAAACCTTGTTCACTCTCTTGTCTGTCATTACGATATGGATATTCTGGTCCAGCATCACCGAGGATGATTGGCCCATGCCTGTCAACAACACCTACTCGTAACACACACTTCAACATGGCATGGGAATCCGGAGTTCGGGGGCATTTTGTTAGGACGACGACAACGTCTTGTGATGACAGTATCATTCGAATCAGCACACACTTCATTTGCTAAGGCGTCTATGCAGGGGCATTATGGTGGAGGTGATCCCTATTAAGGGGTAATGAAGGCGAGACGACTAAGGGAAGCACTTCTGGGAACTCTGCATCTTGGATGCTGAATACTTGGGAGGGTAGTTGCTGAGGGCATTGCTTTGTATATGATTTCGAATTTTACAGTATACCCACGGAGCGCTTAATGGCAAGTAAGGAAGAAACAATAGATACACATCATAAATATATATGCTATTCTAATTATAAGCATTCCGATAAGCATGTGAGATGGACCATTAAGGATAGTTTGAGACCCGGCGAGATTGTAGACTTCATGAAAATTAGAAGAAATTGCCAGCAGCGAGTTGAAACCTAACTGCACTTGGATCTCCCCTCGCATTGATCATAGACTGAGTATAATTGAGCGATCCGGTTGACGGTTTCTCAGAACTAACATTCTTTGAGTCGAAGGTGGCGCTAGTAAAGCGTCCGTGTTGCATCAATGCCAGGGTATGCGAGACCGCCTCAGCCTCGCGCTCGGCCAATGACATATTTTGTCCCGATCCTCGACGCCTCGCATTTTGCCAACGAACGATCATGTTGGACTCCGATGAAGACTATATTGCAGATAACTCTGACGATGATAACGCGCCCCAAGCCTCAACTCATGGCACGCGATCTACGGGACCGATCAAGGGAGCTGGCGGCTCAGGCGCCAGAGGCGGGGACACGAATGCTGGAAGCAACCGCCGCAGAGCTGCCTGGGAGGATATACAGAGGAGTTGGGATACGGTTGTTGAGGGCGCGGATGGCAGTATCAATTCTGCGGTTGAGGGGTTAAGAGATGCTGGGAAGAGAAAGAGGTTGGGCTTCATTGCTTCGCACCATGATTAATTTCCAGGCTGATAGTTGTTCAATGCAGATTACTACGAGATACTACGCCTCTGCAAAGGGGAATTATACGACATCTGATAGTCATATTGGACTTTTCATTTGCTATGGTTGAAAAGGACCTGCGACCTACAAGATATCTCCTTACCTTGCGATATGCTTCCGAGTTCGTCACCGAGTACTTCGAGCAAAACCCCATCTCGCAGCTCGGAATCCTGGGCATGCGAGATGGCATAGCCATTCGGGTCAGTGATATGAGCGGCAATCCTGCAGAACATATCGAGAACATGAAGAGGTTCCGGGATCAACAACCGCAAGGCAATCCAAGTTTACAGAACGCGCTCGAAATGGCCAGAGCAGCCCTTTACCATACGCCTTCCCACGGCACCCGTGAAGTCCTTATCATCTTCGGGGCTTTATTGACCAGTGACCCGGGAGATATTCACGACACTATAGCTTCGCTCATCATGGATCGCATACGGGTTTCTGTCGTTGGACTCGCAGCTCGAATCGCCATCTGCGCCGAGCTTTGTACGAAGACAAATGCAGGTAATGATGGCAACTACCACGTCGCGCTGAATGAGCAGCATTTTCGGGACCTGGTTATGAACATGACAACGCCGCCTGTGACAAGGTCAAAGAAGCAGTCCGATTCCAGCCTCTTGATGATGGGCTTCCCGTCTCGAACTTCGGGGGCAGGCAAGGCTATGAGCTTCTGCGCTTGTCACAGTAAGCTTGTCCGAGGAGGTTATCTCTGCTCGAGATGTGACAGCAAGGTTTGCCAGTTGCCAGCTCAGTGTCCAGCTTGCGGACTGACGCTGATTCTCTCGACGCATTTGGCACGATCATACCACCATCTTTTCCCTCTCAGGAATTGGGTGGAGGTCCCTTGGTCTGCGGCAAAGAAGACTAAGGCATGCTATGCTTGTCTAACGCCCTTCCCGGAGATCCCCAAGGAGAAGCTACATGCAATGGAGAATGGGACTGAGCATCACGCAGAGCACTCTGGTACAAGTGAGAGCGGACGATACGCTTGCGAGGTTTGCCTCAATCATTTTTGCGTGGATTGTGATGTTCATGCACATGAAGGTAAGAATTCCAATTTGATCTGTCATTCTCCTCTTCTGGTATTCGCACCGCTCCTATTGAGGAATCCTTGACTGGTCGTTCAATCTTCTTTGACTGCATAACGCTGACTTGAAATCTCACAGTGCTCCACAACTGCCCAGGTAAGCTCCAAGTTCCAAGCTGCCTTAAAATAAACCTGACTTCATTATACTGACATCATTGTCTAGGCTGCCAAAGCGACACCCGGATGCATGAAATCGGTTTGGTCGATAAGGTCGAGAAGAGGGGCGATACAATGGTTGAGTAGGTGGATTCATGGCGCTGACTTTGTTTCAACGGGGCGTTGTGGTTTTGAAAAAGCATAGCATGGTGGCGGGCATTGATATTGGAGTTACGGCAGGGCGTTGAAGGGCGGATCCTCGTCAGCAGGATACAATCCTCCTTGGGATAGATTATCTAAGGCGCGCCTTCAACTGGTATGGAGGTATTGTAGGATATCAGAGAACAGAGACTAGTTTGATAGTCAGATGAAATAAACCTTTTTGTGCTAACCATAGTCTTATTACTATAAAGCTATGAAGTATCAAGATATATCATACAAGTTGAACTATTCAAGAACTATAAATATATACGATTCAAATTTTACTTCCCGATAATATGGGAATAAAAGAAGAGGTGCCTTTATCCTCCAAAGTATCAGCGAGGTTTTCTGTTTTTTTCTTCTTTCCTCTTATTTACTCGATTAGATAAACCAAGCTTGGCCTTAATTGAACTATTTATCAAATCCCAAAAAAAACAAATAGCCCAAAGAAGAAAAAAAACTCCAAAAAATATTTTATACCAAACAAGCCATCTCAAACTGCGCAATTAGTTCTCAGGAAGAGAGGAAGTAACTTACTTCATACCCATTAACAATTTCCATTTTATTTTGCACAACATAAGAAACGCCGGATTGACGGCCCTGTCCTGGGGACTTGAAATATCCTAATAATTAATTCTTTCTGTCTTTTCTGGATTCTTTCTACTTTACCTATATGTGTTGTCCTCGGGCGGATCTTTCTAAGGAATGTACAACCGCACTTGGACCGCAATGTCGAGAGCTACGTATGTAATGTTTTAACGCCTGCATGGACTCGCTATAGATCAGGTCGGGTTGTCTGAGACAGGTTGATCGTGGGTCTGGGAAGAAATCGCGCACGTTTCTGAGGGAGGATGGGGAAACCTCCTCTGCGGACCTGGAGCGTTGTTAGTTAGCTGGTTCTCGGTGGAGCGGTTTGAGCGCGTCTGAGATGGCTTGTTTGCTTGGTTTGATGGGGGAGGACGGCTTATTGTTTATGTTATGGCTGCTTTTCGTGGCGTTGGTGAATTGCTTCGGTTGGGAGGCGAGGGCGGCAGTGAGGTCGGGACGAGGATGAGCCGGCGACGATGTAGGGTGGGAGACCTTGATACTAGACTTACGATCTAATGCTCATACATGCGAGCATTAGTAGCAGTCTTTATGGAGTCATATACTGTGTTATTTGTACTCATAATTTACTTGGGATGTCGATTTTTCGCACCTCGAGTCTTGCCCTGATCCCGAGTATGGAAAGTCTATTTAGGATGAAACAGATTCTAGTCTAAGGTACAAACCCATTTGTTCTTAGGCTCTTCTAAGGGTAATCATAAATCTATTTTGGGTGATTTCAAACATTTTTAGTATGCGTGTTTACTTTCTCGATGACTTCTTAAGCGAGAACGCGCCAAGCACGCGCACCCTTCTGTGGATTTACCACCCACCTGCTGTCTTCAGCCCATTTGATGCACCAGTACTATCCGACTAAATGGTATTCAAATCAGTCAGATACTACCCTTCCTTTCTGGTTCCAAAAAAATAAATTGGAAAGGCTGAAACTTTTAACTATTAGCAGGTTCAAGCAGCACTATTGTCACAACTATATTCAGGACGAACTCAAGAGCATCATCATATACCCAGTATCCCGCGGCCGCGAAAATGCCAGCACGATCGCTTTGAGCCCTAATAAAGTACATCAAATCGCAGCAGAGGAAGCCAGACTATAGCTTCTGTCCAGATCGGCAAATTTCAGCTGCGACAATGTACCACAGGATATGCGAAGTACAATACAAATAGCGAAGAGGAGAACAACGCTGAAAAGACGACGACTAAAAGCAAAACAGGGCAGCCACGAAGAAGTTCCTTGCAAGTCGACACAAGCAGATGGGTAACCTCTCGATACAGTTCTACCAAGGCTGCGACTAGAATTCAAGCGTCTAAGATTCAGGTGTATGAGAGCTTGAAGGCACAGGTTATAAGATACAAATAAATCAGCTATCAGCTCAGGCACTGTTGTTTTCGAGGACCAAGTAAGAAGCATAAAATACCACAGACTGCTGACGAATTGGCTGCGAAGGAGAGACAGTAGCCTCTAGCAGGAGGCGCAGGAGGTAATAGTAGCAGTGGTGAGTAGCGTCTAGCGGACAGCCAGCGAGAGGGGCGCAGGAATGACATACATGTGTATAGCGTCCGAAGACAGTTCGAGATGAGAATAAAAAATCGTAACAGAAGCAGACTTGAGTCCCCGACATACAGGACAGGTGTCGTGATGGTGTTGCTGAAGTAAATTTTTGCAGCAGCTGACTGACAGGTCTAGATTCAAGGTCTCGAGAGACTAGGTGACATAGGTGATGCTGAAGGAGAATGTGCATTTCATTGAGACGACTACGCTTCCTTCTTACTCACCTATCACTTCTGTGCTCTGGATAAAAATCCTGCCTTTGGAGTTGCTATATTTAGGCGAGGCAAATCTGAACGAAATGGGGTAGAAAAAGCTGCGGAGCAAAGAAATGCAAGCTGAATAAGACTATACCTACTCGGCTTATCAAGTACAATGATGGTAGAATTTGCGATATTGAGTACCTTAATTTACAGCTCACAAAACATCACAGATAATCTCATCACATCCCCAGCCACGCAGGGGACGAATCAAGGATGTGAACGAAAACCGGGGGCTGCCATTTTAATTGATACTCTTAGTGTACATCGTGGGTTCCGACCCAGGTATTGTAAAATCCTGATGCCTCGTCACGCCTAATTTACTGCGAGAAGCAAACATAAATCGAAGAAGAACGAACATCTTTACAAGAATTGGGGATGATTCCCCCTCACTCTACTCCAGAAACAAAAATGCTACGGGAATACAGGATATAAGTTGGTTGTACAAGCAAAAGCTCATTTGCCATGGAAAGAAAAATACGGATCGCTGGCCAGAGCACAGAATGGGATGAGGTGGCCAATATAGGAAAGGGCAAGTGATAAACAAAACTCATCCATCTCGAATTGTACAGAGAATTCAAGAACCTCTGCGAAATAGAATCCCCCACTTGGCCCGTCTACTGATACCTAATTTGACGCGTGGGAGGTGGTGGAGGTGCTGGATGACGAGGATCATATTCTTCCTCGTAGAACGTAGGTTCTGCTTCAGAAGCAGCAAGGGGTGCACGGCTCTCATAAACCGACTGGCGGGTGTAGCCTTCGCCTTCGTAGGTAGTATAGACAGGCTCAGGATCTCGTCGAACAGGCCTGCGAATCATATAATCTCCTGCCGGATCAGAGACTCTGACGTATTCGAAAGCCTCGGCAAAAACTGGTTCGCGTGGCCGAGGTTCATCTGCGTAAACACGGTAGTACTCCTGGCGAGGGGGTCTCTCAAAAACAACATTTTCAACGCCTTGAGGAGGCGTTCCTGAATGATATCCCGGTTCTTGGCGTAAAGAATGCGCAGGATGAGGCCCTGGGCTCATTTCCCTATGATAAGCAGAATGTGGGCCGACCTTGACGTATAATGGCGATCTTGAACGTGCGCGGTCGTTTTCAAGTCGAACACTCTCATACCTAGCGTACCTGAATGGTGTTCGATGAGTGCCTTGGATGTCTTGCCTTTCATCACGGTAGACAACATTGTTCATCTTGTAGCGGCGGTCAACCAGTTCAGGTGATCGTTCTCGTGATACAGCATACTCAGGAATGGAGCCAACGTGACGGTCCCCATATGCATAAGTTCGAGCTGGTCTTGGTACCATGGCACGCTCATGGGTGATATAGTTATGATCTCCGACAGCAGGGTCAACAGGGAGTCTGCTGCTTGTCAAATCACGACCATCTTCTTCATACTCTTCACGTAGACGTCGCTGTGACTCTGCCGGTATCCTATGTACCTTAGCTCTCTCGCTTAGTTCATCCTCCCAGCTGGCGGGATGGTGTCTATCTGCAAGCCGTGAAAGTTCAACAGTACTCTGGTTGGGACGGAAATCTTCTAGGAAGCGTTCGGCTGCATGACTAGCCTCATTGGGTGGTTTAATCGGGACAGCCGCCCGAGCTTTGTGACCTTCACCTCGAACTCCACCATCTTCAGAGCCAGTTTCAACATGTTCTTCAGTGACCTGTTGCCTCTCTCGAACTTGATGTGCCTGCTGAGATATCTGAGCAACCACCTCGTAGATCCGATTTTGATGGGTAGAAAGATCATCGCTTGATCGAAATTGGCGGTCTCTTTGAGGTGCTTCATATACAGTTTGCTGGGGCTCACGCCCATTGAAATGATATGCCCTGGAAGTTTCGGTACGATACTCTCTCGCCGAGTGGACCAGTTCCGGATCTTCGTTAGCCACGCCCTGGGACTCACGACGAACATGATGCTGATTATCAGGCGAATCATGATAGCGATTACGTCGCTCCACTTGCACGGGTAGCTCTTCGTGAATGACGACACGATCATCCTTCTCAACAGGGGCTAGTTGTGAAGAGGAGGGTTCCTGTTCAACGGCCAAACGCTCTGAACGGCTTGGATATATTTCCTGGTGTGGATCATTCTCATAGCGTGTATATCGATATGCAGGTTGCTCATCTCGTTGTTCCTCCTGTTCTCTAGGAAATCGATCATGCTGTGAGGATTTATGGAGTGCTATTGGGCCCACAAGCAGGTCTCCAGGGTGCCGAGGATCATATTCGCCGTTGTCGAAATTTGGGGTTTCAAATTTAGATTTTCTGCCGTCATCTATTGCGTAGTACTTGTCGTGATTATCTTGTGAGGGTGCAAGTTGTTGGTACTCCTTGGAAGAATCATAAAGTCCATACTGTACGTGTGAATCATCGCGAGAGTCGACGGCGGAGGTTTCGGGATGTGGGATGATCTCTGGCACGGCTTCCGTAAAGAGTGCAAGCTTCTTGTCATCCATCCCAGGAGCGGTAGCAACCGAAGTCAGCTTCGCAAGATCTGGCAAATCAACCATGTCCTTGGTCCAATCAGGAACATGACCGTAGTTATTTTCAGATACTCCCACTTCATGTATAGAATGAAAATGGTTGACAAGCTGGGGGAAAGAAAGGTGTCTCTTTTGAGGAGCGGGTGCGGCTCCTGCCATACCTAGCGTGCATGCTTTGCACAGCAAGCCGTTAATATTCCGGACGGGACGCATGTCCTTGTTACTAGTCAAGCCATCAACTATCATCGAGAGCGGCGGATCATGCTGGTAAGTCTCCCGGAAGCTTTTCAGCAAATGGTAAATGATAGTGTAAACCTTAAGACTCCCAGAGACTTCTTTGACGTTGCCGATGGAATTCCAAATACTCCTAGCATTTCGTGCCAAATCTTGGAGTTGGGCAGTATATTGTTCTGTCTTTGGTGGCGGCCGAGAAGAATTGTCAGAATGGTATGCCTGTACCTGGTTGTAAGACGATCCATATTGAGTCACCAAAGGGTCATGCGAAACGTGCTGTCCAGGAGTATCCGGAGCTGCCGATGAGTATATTACTCCCGGATTTGAAGATGCGAACACATCCTGTCGCGGTTGTTGATATTGTACACCATAACTATTCTGCGAATAGTCTTGGGGCGCTTCATTATATCTCATATCGCCAGGAACCTGGGACGCAGAGTAGTGTGGAGGCTGATACAGTTGCGACGAATCTTGGTATGGCTGAGGCGGCGGAGCGTATGGTCCATTCTGATGGCCTGGGTACTGATCTCCAGCATATGGCTGGCTATAATAAGGACCTGGACTCTCATGATAGGCATGCGGATTTGGACCTGGCATCGGTGTAGATACTGGCGCAGGATACCCACCATAACCATAACTTTGTTGCATAGAAGAGCCCGTGCTTGGGTATGGAAGACTGGTACTTGGCAAAGCGGGATAGTAAGGTTTAGCAGCAACATTGTTAGGGTCCGGAGTAAAAGGAGGTACTTCGGGCCATTCGGATTTCCAATGGACCACCACACTTCCAACACTAAGTGCACTGGTGTGCTTGGCTGCATAATGCTGAATTACACCCTCAAAGCCGTAATACTTGTTGGCATACTCGCAGGCATTGCAAAGAAAAAGTTCCTTACGATATTGTTCAGTATACGGTTTGATCTTAGTATCGAAGGCCCACTTCATGTTCTCCAATACTAGTTTCCGCATGAAGGGGCCATTCGGCGGTTCCAGCTCAGGCTCTCTCCCAATGGCACGAATAGCTGCTTCATCCTTGGCTACCTCTGCATAGAATCTCTTGCGAATATAAATCAAAACCTCTGCGGCGAAAAGCGGGCTGCTTTCGTATGATACCTTTTCACCTCCATTCCAGCCATCGCGAATGATCTCGTCGGCATAGCCACCAATCCGGTCGCGCAAGGGGGCTTGGATGTCATCCCACGCTCGTTCAACCAATTCCTTGGAGTCCGATCTGGATTGCAGCTCTTGAAAGCGGCGTTCGTCAAAACGCTCTTGAACCACTCGGGTCTGAGCGAGTCGATCGTTCTCTCGCTGTTCGGCTTCTTCGCGTTGGAAAATGAGTCTAGGCTTTAATACTTCCCAGGAACTATCCACCAAGGGTTGGATGATTTGGGTGGCTGCTTGAAATGAGGGCATGTGTGCTAAAACTGCAGCTGTTATGGGGGGATCAAGTAAAAGGCAGCGCCTTTCAATTTCGGTTCTTCGTGCTGCTTTCAGTTCCGCAACCTCTTGCTTCGTTCTTTCATGTTTTGTTTGAGGCTGTAGACGAGGGGGGAAATGTGCAAACCCATTTTGCGAAGGCGAATCATATCGAGGGGGGGCAGGCGTAGCTAGTATCATGGGTTAGTAATTAAGCATAGCCAAGCCATGCAGAGGGGTGCTAGCGAGATTGATCTGACATACCGAAGCCGTTGTGTACTGGAAGAGGTAAATTTGATGTGGAGTTATTTGAAAACTGAACATGGTGGATAGGATGCGGTGGGAGGTTGTTGAACGTAGCAGATGTGAAAGTGGGAGAGGCCGGGGGTGGAATAATATTTGGTGGGTTTTCGTGTGTACCGAGAGCACGCATTCGCACAGTTCCACCACTCACATCCCAGCGTTCCCAACGGGATGCATCATTCCGTCTTTCTCGGCCTCGGAGTTCTAGACCTTTCAACCACTCCTCGGCTGTGGCAGATCCCATAGCCTTGACATGCTCGAATTCTTTTTTGATTTCTTCGATCTGAAGGTTTGAGAAGTGCTTCTGGATCTGAACTGAAGGTGGATGTTGCCCCGATTGCAGTGCGGCAGTGGAGAGTACATGGAGCTCGTTAGTGAGGAAGATAAATGGCAGTGCAGCCATCAATGGTGATGGAATGGATGAAGAAAGAAGCAAATCGATTTCCTACTTTTTTCAGTAATGTCCAATCATCTGCGATCAAGGAAAGACCAACCTTCGTTGAGTGCTTTTGGAGGCAGAAGCCACAAGTACGGATGCCAAAGGGCCAGATCGGAACAACGCCATCTTCACCTGGTCCTGGATGCCACTGATCAGAGAGAACCCCCTGGGAGGTCTGTCTTTTTTTCCCACAGAACTGGCACAAGGAGCCACATGAGAGCTTCCACATGTCCAGTTCTGATTTTCCACAGAGGGGAGCAGGCAAACGATTAATGACTTGTCTAGAGGCACGCCAGATGGCATCAGGAGACAACGAGCGGAGTGCGGAGGCTGACAAGGGGTCAACAGACAAGCCAGGTGAAGAGGGATCAAGGTAGGCATTAAAAGATTTCTTAACTTGCACCACGCGACCTAAAACCATTGGAGGACAGAAAGTAAATATGTGATGCCATATCTCCGCTGGAAGGAGTGATTTGTCCTTAGGGAGATGTCCCTCTTTCATCCGGAACTCTTGTTGAGCCTCATCTGGCTTAAGACGTTTCCAAACTTCACTGGTTGTCCCATTCCTAGCTTGGCCACTGCCATTTTCTGTGGAATGTGTAAACTTTCGTTTCTTGGACCCTTCTATGCTTTGACTAGGCTCCAAATGTGCAGATTGATTTGAATGATGAGGCAGCGGATTCACAAGTATAATGGATTTGGTTGGAATCTCCCCTTCCTCGTCATCTGTTTCTGCAGACATAGAAATGTCCGAATCAGAGTCGGAATCTGATGTGTCAGTGTCGATAGCGGGGACCATCTCTGCCGGTACTTGGTTTTCGCTCATGTTCTGGAGAGCCTGCGCATGGGAGTCAGCAGAAGTCGAGTCTGCTGCTGATGATTCGGAGGGGTCCTGGGATACATCGCTGGCCGACGATTCCATTATTCAAACCGGATGACACTTTGATGCTGATTAAGAAGAAGGGCACCGGGAATTTCATTCCTCGACCCAATCAGAGAATTGTAAAAGAAGAAAAAGAGCAAGCAAAACAAGTTGATTGTATGCAGGTCTGCGACCAAGAATACAATAGACCAATTGGGACAGTGTGCTGTAGAAAGAAAGGGTGCTGCGTCTTGCCATGTCATGTCATGCCCACAGAGAAAAAGCAGCACAGCTATTGACAGGAAGCTGCGCGAATGAAATAAGAGTGGAAGCAAACAGACTGAAAGCAGCTGTGTGAATGTGAGGTACGATGACGGTGGAGGAGAGAGGATAGAAGAGGATGGAGAGAAATAAGGATAGCGAGAGATGTAGAACACCAGAGAAAGGGAGCCGAAGAGGAATAGAGGGCGTACTGATGAGCTTATGTATTCTCGCATCCAGGTATGAAGGAGGTTGCAAGAGACAGGGCGAGAGCGCGTGGTGTGGTGGATGGAGATTTTAGAATCTTGTTCGCCTCACCTTTTCATTGGATTGCAGCATCTCAATGCGAAGGGGCTCCAGTGGGGACCCTAGAAAATATGCTTCTGCCTTATGCCTCAGGACCGAATATCTCTAGACTACTCTGGGGCATCTAAGCGAGATCCTTCGTCATTTGTTTGGCACCACCCAAGACCTCTGACCTTAAGTAGCAAACAGGTGGAACACGAATATTAGTCCGAGTACGTTCAGTACCGCAACCACAACCACAGTTGCACGCTGTCTTCTCCTTATTTATACCTTTGCAACACCTCTTCAGTATGGCTTCTCTGAACACTTCCACTAATGGTCCTTCCATCAAATCTTCGTACCAAGGCGTGGTCAATTCCTCAGCGCCGTCCGGACCCCAGGCAAGCTCGCCAACCTACGGCCAGTGGGCCGTGTTCTCCGTCTCTGCCCCTCTTGTAAATGCCTTTCAGCAAGACAGTGGTGGAAAGGAGAGTATCTTGAAGGTCCAGAGCACAGGAGGTAGGCACTCCCGGCACATCCTATTCTCTGCTTGTACTGACTTGGGTGATAGAGGGGGAGCTTATTGACCTGATAGAGGACTTTTCTGAGGGACGAGTTCAGTTCGCATTTGTCAAAGTCAAGGATCCAAATACAACACTTCCCAAATATGTCTTGATTGGATGGGTGAGTAGCTGATTCTTGGTAGCATTATGATTCGAGGCTGACAGTTACAGTGTGGAGAAGGTGTCCCAGAGAGAACCAAGGGTTACTTCACAAGCCATCTCGCAGCAGTATCTAAGATCCTCCACGTACACGCCCTTGTTGACCTCCTGTAACTGGATGAGTTTCTAATTTGATACTTAGGGCTACCACATTCAAATTACCGCGCGATCCGATCGCGACCTCACCCCAGAGAGCATAGTTCAGAAGGTATCCGATGCTTCTGGGGCAAAATACTCCTCTAGTAGTGCTGCTCCTCCTCCATCCTCCGGTCCTCCGCCATCTCTTGCATCCAAACCGGTCTTCAACCCAACACGATCGAGCGGCACTTCCGGTTTTAACCCACTGGCAGGCGCACGGTCAAAACCCGGCCAGAATGATACAAACGTCGATAGCGATGGCTGGGGCGCAGATGCGCCTCCTGTAACAAGATCACAACTCGAAAAGGTGCAATCGGCCTACAAGCCAACCAAAGTCAACATATCAGAGTTGACCAAGCAGAACGAAGATGCTTCTCGGAGTAGTAGCGGTCGAGCTACAGATGGCAATGGAGATGTTGTTAGAGGGGGCTACCAACCAGTGGGAAAAGTTGACATCGCAGCTATCCGCGCTCAAGCGCAAAAGACAGCAGATGATCGACCGACAATAGTGAAAGGCGCATACGAGCCAGTTGGGAAAGTCGACATTGCAGCCATAAAGGCAAGAGCTCAGAAGCCTTCCGATGGAGGATCTCGACAAGAATCACCTGCTTACACCGGAGCATCAGCCACTAGCAACTCGAGTGATGAGCCAAAATCCCTTGCCGATAGATCTGCTGCTTTTTCGCAGTCAGAGCGCCTTACATCTCTGCCCAAGCCCAAGGTTGCCAACAGATTTGGATCGAGTGCCTCCAACTTTTCTGGAACTAAGGCACCAACCCCTGGTGCTTTTGGTCTTCAATCTGCGCCCGCAACTGCTACTCCACCACCAGTTGGAGCGGCAAGCAGAACGTTTGCTGATGAAGGCGGAAAAACTCCAGCCCAAATTTGGGCTGAGAAGAAGGCACGACAAAGAGGTCTCAGTGGAGCAGGGGATGTCGGTCCTCCAAGCATAGCCTCACCGATTGCGAGTCAGACAAGTGGTGGTGGAGAGTGGAAGAGTGGATATGCTGGCAAGAGTTGGGCACCGGTGGCTACCAACCCGACGGGACGATCTGGCACCGGAAGTATTGGACAACAAAGAACAGGCGAAGAGGAGCGCGAGGAAGAGGCCCCATCTTCACAAGCTGGCGGCATCAGCGCAATTCGAGATCGTTTCAAGGGCGGAGCTCCGATGGGTGCGCCAGTCATTGTACGATCGACAACCGGCGACCAATCCCCGCCTCCTCCCCCGATAAACAATTCAACTAGACCATCTGGTGTTCCCATGCCAGGATTGCCTACCCGGCCACGGGCTGAAGAGGACGAAGAAGGGGACCAGAGCGGGCCAAACATCCCGCCTCCACCACGAGTTCAACGCAGCCCTACACCACCTACACCCGAACGTGATACCTCTCCAGTTCGCATTGCTATGCCAGTCGCCCGCTCGAAGGAGCCCGAGTTTGAAGCACCTGCAGAACGACGCCTGCCCCGAACAATCCCAGCGAGCCTAGAGCGAGGCGCCAAAACTGATGCTCAAGACGGCCGGGAACCGGAAGGTCACGATACGGCTCGGACTGCAGGCGTAGCAGTAGCCGCTGCTACATTTGGAGCTGCTGCTGCCATTGCCGTAAGCCAAGACTCCAAATCCAGCGGGAAGCGTGCTTTAATACAATACGACTATGAGAAAGCCGAAGACAACGAGCTGGAGCTCATCGAAGGCGAGTATGTCACAAACATAGAAATGGTGGATGAGGACTGGTGGATGGGCACAAATAGCAAGGGTGAGAGTGGTCTCTTCCCAAGCAACTACGTCGAGCTCGTAGAAGATGAAGAGGAGGAAGTTCAAGCTCCTCCCCCACCAGCGCCAGTTGCTGCTCCTACACCACAGGCGGCCCCATCAGCATCAGGTCCAACGGCCACTGCTATTTACGACTACGAGGCTGCGGAAGACAATGAACTGAGCTTTGATGAAGGAGCTACAATTACCGGCCTCGTAATTTTCCCCTCCCATCAACAACTGAACTAAGCTAACATGGAAACAGGAATTCCCGGACGAAGACTGGTGGTTTGGTCACTTCCGCGGCAAATCAGGTCTTTTCCCAGCCAACTATGTACAATTAGATGAATAAGCCCACCCATCTAAACGCGCTTCTTTCCATATGAGGAGGGGATGTATTGTAGGTTATAAGGTACCTAGCAACTTGAGTCCAGCCAGCTCTGGGCGATTTAGCCAGCGGTAAAAAAAACGAAAATGCTTTATTTTTGAAAACTGATATGTTGGGAGGGGGAAGGGGAATGTGAAATTGAATGCATATTTTCTCGAAGGGTAAGGTGTGACGAATGTGTGCCGCTCGAGTCCCCTCGACTGTCCAGGTTTCATTTATCCCAACTCAGCGTTTAACAACCGACAAATGTATTCACTGACGCAACATGCCCCCCTCCTACCATCCCTCAAAGCGACATCCCAGAAGCGCAGTACATCCAGATTAATCCATAACTAATCCAAGACCCTCTCCTCTCAACCAAACGAACCAATTAAACCTCAAATTAAGCAGCATAAGCTCACTCCCTATTCCCTATTCCCGCTTCTGGTGTAACATCATTTCCACCATAACTACAAAAAGACCCCAGGGCAAGTTGCTTGCATGAATAGAGATCGAACGTTCCCTAGTATGCTCAGTGGCATTAAATTGGGGTTATGTCGATTTCCTAATCACTGGGCGCCTGCGTGTCTTGGTGATTGATGAATCTTAAGAACTATTTACCCCGGTTAACCTAGCGGCTTGCTTGAGTTGTTGTTGTTGTTGTATATTTCATTCTATAGATTCTAGAAGTGTCTGGTATATGAGATCGTCCCATCTGAAGAAATTTCCCGGGAGTGAGTAAGGTAACTATGGGACTCTGTAGAGACAGACAGACAGACAGTCAGTAAGAATCATCGTCAAAACGGAGACCGTTGGTATATCATCTACTGACGTAATTCATGTGTATTTATCTCATCTTCAGATACTTGATACTTCGAACCCCGACACATCACTTACTAGACCTCCGACTTCATCAGTGAACGTATCTTCATAGCCAAGGTCCCGTCCCAATACAACTACCTCGATTGAAAATCCTCGGAATCTAATAGTCTGCAAATACTGTACCAGCTACCAGCTAGAAATCCCGAGTTTGATGATAAGTTGATATATCTAGTCAAAACAGGTCTCCACAGAGCGAATATCTAGCAAATACACAGAACAGTAATACAATGATGGATGATGGATGTTCTCTTTCTCTTTTCTCTTCTTTTTCTTTTGGAAATGTTGGAGAAAGATATTTCCTGGGAACGCATGAGATCCTGCGACGTTACGAATCATCTACATGAAAGATACAGACGGCTTTGAGCCGGATATATGGATAGACCAATTTAATCACTAGGGAAGAGCAACAATCAAAATTCTAATACTTTACTTACTTTTCCAGTCTCAGAGATGTTACCTTCTGAAGAAACAACAACATCAACAGCAGTATCCTAATACTAAGTGGTAATACAGAATGAATGAACAGTACTAATCTGAAAATAGATTCTGTAAGTTGAAGAACCTTTCGAGTATTCGCTTCGAATAGATTAATGGATTCAAAAAATGATACATAACCATGTCGTTTAGTATTTATTTCGTTTGAACATTGCCATTTTTGAAATATTATGCTGTGATGAGATCGTAAGCAGGGAAGATGAGTCAGGACAAGGTTTTTAGTGCCAAGAATTCGCCCACGGTCTTGAAGTCTAGGTATTGGGGAACAACATCAATGATATGAAGCTACCGAGATATGAGATGCCTCCCGCGCGAGGAAGTCCAACTAGGTAGCTACTTCTTCAGCATAGCGAACGCTATGCACATAGAAAAGGCAGAATAATTCAGTTGTTTTGAGAAAATTTACATTAGGAACTGGTTGCTATTTCACCGAAACTTTCAGAGACGCGCAAAGGCAAGCAAGAAGTTCAGAATCGCATTGTGAAGTCGCGAAAGAAAAGCCATGCCGAACCGTGTTTCCACAGCTCCAATATCCGCCCCAATTCCACTGTCCAGATAATACCCATTGTCGTAGCTCAGTTCCGTATATCTGTTGCTAGCCATAACTGTGGGAATGTGGAATGGTCGATCTTATATTTAGCAGCATCCTTCGCAACACTCTGTTAAATAGTCAGCACTTGTCCGGAGTTGTAGGAAATTCGAGGAGACTCACCAGCACAATCGGCACAGGCTTCGCATCCTTCCTCACAGACGCAGCAGCAGCACAATGTGGCGAGACAGACACCAAGGCATCCGCCACCACAGGGCTGGCTCTTCTGCTGTTGTTGCTGCTGTTGAGGGGGGTATTGCATTTGCTAGGCGATGGTTTAGTCTTCATTACAAGTAAGTTTTTGGATTGGGAGATGTTACTGGTTGCGGTTGTTGGTAATAGGGTTGTTGTTGTTGAGGGTAGCCGCCGCCTTGGTTGTACATCTGTGGGGATGTCAGCACTCAAACATTATCGATCTAGAGGAATCATGAATTCGCACTGGTGCTGGTTGTTGAACATTGTAGCCTTGCTGTTGGTAACCTTGAGGTGGCCCTTGAGGTGGTCCTTGTTGGTAATATCCTTGGTTCGACATGATGGTGACAGGCGACGGTGACGGTGACGTTGACGTTGACTTTCTGAAAACCAGAAGTTAGCTAGAGTCACAATTCGGAGCCATCGATTGCAGATGTGCACATACGCTTGTCAAGAGAATGATTCACGAAGGAATTTGAAACCCAATCCAGTTGCGGTGGGATTATGGTTTGTAGGAGTTGCGCAATGCGGGTAGATTGTTTGTTGACGTTGGAGAGAAGGAGACGGATGAGTATGAAGTGCAGGTGGTTTGGAAAGAGTTGGAGGGATTGGACGCGCGCCAAGCCATATACAGTAAGTTCGAGAGGGGGCACCCTAGTCGACGAAAGAACGGGTCAACTACGGGGAATATCTACAAGATGCGCAAACAAGGAAGCGTCATATCCAATCAAGGAGCTGCATCTGCTACGCCACTGAAGACCCGGGAGATAGGTTTCTCAACTTCAGCTTTGTTTATATCAACTTGAGCAGTAGTTGAGGCCACTCGTCGATATCGACATTTCGTACAATACATTATAGATCTATTTTCTCTTTTCTGTTACCTATTTATAAAACCCTTCGGCTTTTCTACCGTGCAATCCCTCTTTTCTCTTCTCTTCTTTTCACAGCTATATACTAGTACCAAGTAGTAGCTAGCCACATATTCCATGGAAACGCCCCCTTTTGTATTCAGCATAGCCTTCTGCAAGCAGCAAGATGCAGCTCAAACAATTACTAGGTCTGGACTGTCTAATTGGGGGATCCCATCCCATTAGCCCGATACTATCCAACCCTGCTCCTCAGCCACGATCGCTTCGGAATGGTTTCAAGCCTCGGCGAAAGGCGAAAATGCTTGACTTTCTAGCCTGCCTATCACCAGGCTTGGCTGAGGTATTTTGGTGTCTTCACAGACTTCATGGGATGATCTCACCTGCTCTCTATTTCATGGGCGTCAATGGTTCAAGCCACTTTCCGCCTACCAATCAGTGAGCGATATATAGTGCGCAAGAGACATTAATTCAATGAGCCAATCAAGACCAGTTAAAAGATGCTTGTCAGAGATCCAATTATTGTAACACAATATTGAGGTTATTGTAACGACCTCTTTCTTAAGGCCTGTTGCGATATATACTCAGAGTTAAGACGAGCTTCAAGAATCGACCTTCCTCTCATCTTCCTGTTAAATCATCTCGGCTTCTTGTATTCCAAGGCTTATTCACTGTCCTTACACCTACTTACTTCGTTACTTGGCATCCTTGACTCACTGAAAAATATTATATATGATCACGTGCAGCGATGATGCGATTTCATTAGTGCGGGCGAGAATCTGATAAGCAGCGTTGAAGCATCGAAAAGAAAGTTGTCGCACCACCCATCTCCGGTTAAGAAACGCACAGTCTGCTCTGCAATCCACTACTCTATCGCAACCTAGTGATTTCTCTCTCTATTCACCACTGAAAATCATCGTCACGGTCGAAAACTAGTCCAAGCACCCGCTTTTCTCAGTACCCCGCCATAACATCAAAACACTCTTCCGATAAGTAATCACCAAATACAAGGTGAACTACCTGTCCGAGAACTCTGGGTTTCTTTTCCTTCATTCTTTGGAGCCTTTCAATATTTGCCAGAAGCTCAGGACCTCGAAATTTGTCCAAGATGTCGACACTTCTGGAATTGAAGACAGAGGATGAGTGGGAGCAGCACTCCGCCTCTATACCACCAACTACTCTCCAGGTCATATACTTCAAGGCTGAATGGGCTGCACCAGTAGGTATTTGAAATTATGGGCCGAATTGTTACATCTTCATTGGGTCCTGCGCCTACTCCTCCACTCTCTCAATATCCGGGATGCTCTCTGCAAGTCAATTATAATGACCAAATGCTAATTGATGACAACTAGTGTAAGCAAATGACCAACGTACTTCAAACTCTCGCATCCTCCTATCCTATCACAGAGCCTATTTCTACATCTTGGGTTGCCCTGGACGCGGAGGATGTTCCAGACGTCAGCGATTCCTTCGATGTTACAGCGGTCCCGTTCCTTGTGCTTCGAAGAAACAACCAGGTTCTAGAGACGGTCAGTGGCAGCGATGCAATTAAAGTCCGTGCCGCAATCGAGAAGCATGCGACTGCTATAAACACTCCTGCATCTATCAATGGCGCAGCAACCACCCCATTCAGCAATGGAGCAGGGGCAAAGAACCTCAGTAACTACGCACCAACCCCGCAAGACCCTACTACGGCACCTGAAATATCGACCGGCGAGACCAAGGAAGACAAGGAGGCATTGCATAATAGACTTTCGTCACTGGTCAAAGCTGCCCCGGTAATGCTTTTCATGAAGGGAACACCAAGTGCCCCCCAATGCGGCTTCTCGAGACAATTAGTTGCACTTTTGAGGGAGAATTCTGTCAAGTATGGATTCTTCAATATTCTCGCGGACGATGAGGTTCGGCAAGGCTTGAAGGAGTTTGCAGATTGGCCCACCTTTCCTCAATTGTGGGTCGACGGCGACCTGGTTGGTGGTCTTGACATTGTGAGTACTAATTTTGTGTCCATACCAAAGCACGACTAATTAAATGCTTTAATCTAGGTCAAGGAGGAAATGGGTAGCGACCCTGAGTTTCTCAAGGCATATAGTGTAGCAAGAACTACTTCTGGAGCCCCCACTCAGCAAGCGGCGACAACGACGGCCTAGAGACTGCCAAATTATACCCTGTGTGTCAAAACAAAATATCAAATTACGATTGGCAGTTCGTAGAAATTCAGCAATCTCGCTTTTTACATATTTCTTCGACTACTACGTGGATGCGCGTGTTTATAAGGTGGCGTAGTGCACCCCCCTGGTCACGCAAATTTTGTGGCACTGGTGATCAAGTTTCAACCATAAAGTTCTCTTCGCATTGCTGACAGAGAGTCAGTGATGACTGTCAGCACATGCTTGCAATCATACCGAACACTTTTCTCAAGCGCAATATGGCTGGCCGCTTGATATATCCAAACGACCCCTTGTATGCACTACAGCGTTACTCCTCGATATCTACGGATAGCGTTTACTCTATGACTCGAGCTGATACAAATAACTAGAAAGAGTAAGCGTAAATGTGTAACAAGACACCTTTACCCCCTGTCACTGTCCATGGCAAGCATCTTACTCTGCGACAATTTAGCTTGGCTCAAAGGATAAATACAATGCATGCCGATCGAGTTTTGAAGTGATTCTCAATGTGCTATTCTAGGAAGTAGGGTTTGAAGCCTAGTTAGTACTACGCTACCACTGCCTGCCTGGCCCTGCCATTTTTCGAAGTAATTTCCTTTAAGCCGGAAAGTCACAATGATATTGAATACCATCATATATACTCGGCCTGCTTCGTTCGCGTTGTTGGGAGTAGGTGTACAGTAGTCTTCTCAGTGACTTGATACACTTGATATGATGATTGAAAGAAACTACCTCTCTTTTTGCTCGGGATTTTTTTTTGTTGCAAGTTCGCAAGTTCGCAAGTCGCAGCTTCTTCTTTCGATTAAAGATCGATAAATTGATCTCATCCCCTTTCCTCTGACATGTACTATGGAAGTAAATCTGTTGCATGTCGCAGTCGCACTTTCTATTGAAACTTTTATTTATTTGATACTAGGACAAGCGCTATGAGCTAGGTAGTAGGTTTCCATGTGGGTTTTGTCTATTCTGTGGGGGGAGGGGGGTCTGGCTCTTACTAGCCTTTTCCTTTATAGCTTTTGTTGCAAGTCGCAGTTTTCTTGGACGGACGGCAGCCAGTTATTTTGTACATGCGCTTTAAGCTAATACGCAGGCTAAGGAGCCAGATCTCATAGATCTTATTTCGTCCTCGTGGGATTCTAGCTTTTGTTGCAGGTCGCAGTTTTCTTGGACAACCAAGAGCCTATGATTCTGTACAAGCGCCTCCAGCTAACACGCGAGCTACGTATACTATTTCCATCTTCGATTCCTCGTGGCATTCTCGTTTAAGTATCAAGAGCTTTTGTTGCATATCGCAGTTTTCATGGACGATCAAGGGCCAGTCATTTTGTACAAGCGCCTCGAGCTAAATCGCAAGCTAGGTGGCCCAGATCAATCTCATAGATCTCGTTTCCATCCTCGTGGGAATTAAGCAAGTTCTAACGGCTTTTGTTGCAAATCGCAATTCTCTTGGACGAACGATAGCCAATCATTCTATACAAGCGCCTCAAACTAAATCGCAAGCTAGCTGGCCCAGATCTTATAGATCTCATTCCCATCCTCGTGGGAAATAAGCAAGTTCCAACGACTTTTGTTGCAAGTCGTAGTCCTCAAAGACAAACGACAGCCAATGATTTTATACAAGCGCCCTGCGCTAAAATCAAGACTAAAACGCACAGTGAACTGTCAAGAATACATGTACTTGAGGTCCTACAGAAATGCGCATTGCGCATCGGCACGAGAAATCTGAAGAAAACTACTTCGTATTCCTCTAGTAGATGGATAATTTACCGTGAATTTTTTTTTATGATTGATGGATCCTGGTGGTCTGATACTCCGTTATGGTCACTATATAGTGAGTGATAAGACTGGGAGAGAGAGATATATGGACGGTTTGTTTTGATAAGTTTTGTTTTTTTGTTTTTTTGTTAAGTTAACGAGACTAAGCTGCTGAGAAAAAGATATAACGAAAGGGAAAAGAATATTCATCAGAGGGTTTGTGGAAAATTAGTATATAAATATAAATATACATATTATTGGAAAGCTTTGAATTTCCTTTTCAGAAAGTCGGTTTGTTTCGTTGGAAAGAAAGAAAGAAAGAAGTTCATCATATTTATTTCGCACGTTAAAATAAGCGAGCTGAGGCCTTTCTTCGGTAAACTCAGGGGGAGATTTTGGCTTGGATATAGTTAGAATTGCCCCACTTTTGTTTTGTATTTGAAATGGTTTGTATCGTTCTAGAAAGATATATAAATATATTTTTTAGGGCTTTAGGTAAGAGTCGTGGTAATCGATTTGCTGAATGGAAATGCGGCTATAGAAACACATGAGTGCAAGTGCGATACTGGGGAAAGAGAGGAATTGGGGAGGCTGGAATGTGGATGGAGCGCTTGTATTTTTAATGGCTTATGTGAATGGTTGGGGGTATGGAGAAGGAATATCAGAAGGGGGTCGAGATGACACGACTGGATTCTAGTAACTGCTGAGTTCATATTCATATTCATTAAAAGTTATTGCTTTTAAGCATTAGGTACGCTATGATGGCGCAGAAGCTGCAAATACATGTGTACTGTAGCTATGCAATTATCTTGCCCGATGCAGAGATATTATGTCGTTAAGCTTCGTCCCTCATGTTACTACATAATCTCAAGAGAGATTAGTAAGTGTAGGGGTAGACGGGCGGGTGAGCTCCATCAGGAATCTCAAGCTCCCCATTGTAGTAGCTCTTATGCGATTGGCTCTCCCACTCTTCCTTGATGGCTGGGAGAACGGTGCGTCCACGGCGTCCAGAGCGGAATGAGTGCAGATCTGGGACTGGTTGAGGAGACCAGGTCTTGCTGTTGAAGATTCCAGGGTAGGAAACGTTGAAGTAGTAGTCAGACAGAGGAACGCCATGCGTATCAGCTGTGGACCAGGTACGAAGACGATCTCCGGTCGATGCGGCGACGTTGGAGAAAACATTGGCACCGACATCCCAGCGACCAAGAGTATGCAGATCCCAGTTTGCCTCGACAGTTGCGATCTCAGAGTAATGGTTGTAGTAGTTAGAATCAGTGGTTCCGACCAAGTTCTCTGGGACGGAATCGCCAAGCAGAATACTGAAAACCTTGTTCTGGATGGTGTAAGTCTCATTCTCATCGAAGGTGATGAGGACAAGAGTGTTGTCCATGAATCGCTTATCTTCCAAGAGGGGAGTGAGGAAAGTCGCGAGCCATTCGCCGGCAACAGTAACTGAGGTGTCGTGACCATCGGAAGTCATGTTTGGGGTGATGAACATCCATTGTGGGAGCTTGTTGTGTTCGAGATCTTTGGCGAACATGGTCATGTTCTTGATCTTAGCTAGTCGCTCTGGGCAAGTTGCGACCGAGTCGTAAAGGACTTCTGGGCTGGCTACGTGTTAGCTCTGAGTAAGTCTAGAGAGGCTATGACTCACTTGTGCTTGCGAACATAGTCATTGGCGCCGTTCTGTTGATTGACCCATGCGAACCCTTCAAACCCAGAGTATGGCATATCTTCTTGGTACAAACTCCAGCCTGTGCAAAGTCAGCATTAAGGCTAGCCCTTGGATTACAATTGCGAAACAAGGCAAACTCACTAATTTTCTTGTCCTCGAGAAGATCTACGACAGACGAGACGTTCCGGGGTACGGCAGTAAATGGATCACTGTTCAACCCAAAGTAGTCGCTGGAATTGTGAGTCATTGGATATCGGTAGTAAGTGAGAACGGAGAAACATACCCTCCAACAGCAGCCATGTAGTTTGGTTCCGAGGGGTGAGTGACAGCATAGTTCTGGCTCAATGTGATACCCTTCTTGGCAAAGAACTGAAAGTTGGCTATCAACCGAGTTAGAGACGACGGGGAAAATACTGGCTATGATACTCACGATCAGCTGCTGCCATGTCGTAGTCGGTATTCTCAAACCAGATTGAGACATATCGATCGAAAGACCTTCCCTTGACCTTGCTGGTTGGGCTCAGGGTGAGAGCAGTTGCCTGAGCAGCCTTGACATCGGCCACATCGGTGGCAGTTGGAGAAGCTGGGGCCGGAGCGGCCAAGACCACAGAAGCTAAGGAGGCGACGGTGAAAGTGGAAGAGAAACGCATATTGAAGTCTTGGGAGGAAAAGCTTGACTTGACTTGGCTTGACTTAGCTGAGGCTGAAGAAGCAAGAGGGGAGTCCAGAGGTGGGATCGACAAGCTACTTGTACTTCACCTTGTTCTTTGGTAACCAGTAAATACCCGTACCTGGACCATTACATTGTAAAGGGACTAGAAGAAGAAGACGAGGAAGGGAAAGAACTAATCTTCCTGGTCACCTCGTGCCTACAAGGATTTGGAGGAGTTCTTCACGTTCTGGTCATTGTTGAGCCAGGGCCTGGGATGAAATCAATCGGAGAGACCGAGTCAAAGAAGCAGAAAATGTAATGATCTCCATTTGATTCGCAGGATGGAAGTGGATAATTACAATATTCCTTTGAATTTTCGGGATTGAAAGGACGATCCCAACTTACCATTCAGCATTGATTCCTGGCCAAAGGATGCACGCACGAGGGAGCTGCTCTGTTACCAGATGCACCAGATGCATCCCATTCTTTGATCTGCTGGTCGGTTCGTATGGCCCCATTATTCTTTCTCTGCTTTGCATCGTGCGCTCTTTGATTGGCGATTATTAGTCTTGGCTCTATATACTTCCTTCCATGCTAGCTGTAGCTGAGGCTTGACTTGAGAGAGACAAGCTCAAGAGAAGAAGTGGGCGCACATAAGCCTTTTCTTCCGTTTCTACCCACATCGGCTGGCCTAACTGCAACCAGGCATGGTGTCAAAGTTGGGAAGACGTCTCGTGGGATCATGTCGTCTTCTCATTGGTGGCCCACAACAGGTACCATGATGGATCCCAAGGGTGGGGGGGACTGGCACTGGGGGAGAGAAGTGGTCGTGGTCGTGGTCGCACGACAACCTAGAACAACAATATAGTACAGTACAGTACAATGATACCTAATCAACCAAAGGTAAATGGATCGCCGCGCGAGATCAATAATAATATGGGAGGCGTACTTCTTCCACTCCGCAACCATGCAAATTCTCATGGCCCATGTCTCTTTCTCGCCAAAAGCAGTTCCTTCGCCGCCCCCGTCAGTGGAAGCTTGGATGCTTGTACTGTAATCATACGAACTTCCTCAAGTTCCTAAGTCAATAATCAATCTTCTTTCCCAGTCATATCAACCTTCAACGACCTCTCGTCAAACTACAGCAAGTTAAACGCCTTCGATATCCGGGGTTCTGCTGACCCTTCCTCCTCAGAGAGCATTTTTCGTGGTTCATGATACCGCCTTGAATTTCTTCCCCCGGTTCAGAGCTGTGTTTCAACTATGGTGCCTTGAGACGACGGCCCTTATAAATCATACCACTTCCTCTACGATCACTTAAATCCTCATCTCCAATTCCCTCCTCGGCCAACTATGGCTTCCTACAGTGACGAAGCTTTGAAGCGGGAATCCGATAGTTTCGACGACGTGGAAATGCAGGAGAGAGACGACGATTTCAGCGCCGAACAAGAAGACCGGCTATTGCCCAATGAGGATGTCGAGGCTGCTGGAGATATCGAATACAAGGTGGAATGGCATCTGCGGACTGGATGGGCAATTGCTGGCTCAATTCTAGCAGCAGGATTAGTCTTCATTGGTCTCGTACTGTTCACTAAATTCATTATTGTTGGGGAACATGCAGATCTGAATTCTGTGGAGATGTTGGGCATTGGGGGCTTCCGCAGACCGGCCAGTGACTATGTCCTGAGTCCATCCTGGGACATCAATGCTGCACCAAAGGTCAGGGAATTCAAATGGACGATTGTCGATATTGTTGCGAATCCAGATGGCGTCTTCAAGCCCATGATCACTATCAACGGCAAATTCCCTGGACCCATGATCGAGTGTAACGAAGGAGATACACTTGTAATCGATGTGGATAACCAGAGCGTCAATGCAACGTCGCTTCATTTCCACGGCCTTTACCAGAATGGTACCAATCATATGGACGGAACCTCTGGTATCACACAATGTCCAATCGCTCCAAAACGAAAGTTTCAGTATAAGTTCACGATCACTGGACAATCTGGGACATACTTTTATCATGGTCACCAAGCTGTTCAAATGTCAGATGGGCTTTATGGACCACTCGTCGTACATTCTCGGGATGAAAAGAAACTGCAGCAGATTCCATATGCGACAGATCGAGTGGTGATGCTCCAAGATTATTACCACGATCTTAGCAGTGGTCTGCTGCTAAGTAGTCTTGAGCCTGGTAGCGAAGCTTCTCCAATTCCAAATGGAGCTCTGATCAATGGGTTGAATAGACGAGATTGCTCCCAACTTCCTGACCGAATGTGTGACAACTCTACTGCTACGCTCCCTTCTTTTGATCTGACAGCAAATGCGAACCATCGCCTTAGGTTCATCAATGTTGGCGCGTTTGCCTGGTTCCAGGTTTCTATCGACGAGCACCAATTTGCAATTACTGAAGTGGATGGGACAGACATTGTACCAGCTTCTGATAGCAGAATGATGATTGGCCCAGCTCAACGCTACAGCGTGGTTCTCCAGACTGACCAGACAAGTGCAGATTTGTTCTGGCTACGGGCCCGAATGGTTACTCATTGTTGGGCAGACCCTAGCCTTCCTGGGCCAGGCGCAGATGAAGTGAAGGCTATCATCCACTACTCGCAATCACCCAGGAAGAAGCCAAAGGAGTTGGCCTCTCAACCGACTTCCAGGGATTGGAACCGAGGCATGGAAGTTCAATGTCGGGATATGGACACAACTTCATACATACCGGCATCTTTCGAGCCTGCACCCCAAGTCGCAGACTACTCTTACTATCTTAGATCCAATTTGGAAATTGGGGACTGGTATGTATAATTCTTTTCAATTCTTGAGCATACTATGTTCCCGCCCCCGTGAACAGTTAAACGATGATCGTAAATGTCTTTGTAATATTCCATTGTGTTGTTACGCACTTGCTGACTTGATTACCATAGGAGACTCGAACGTGGATTCTTCAATAAATCTACGTTCAGACCAAATCTGCGAAGTCCGACACTGCATCGGACGATCGATGGACTGGCTAGCTTGAACGGGACCTTCGACGTCATGAGAAACACCAACGGAGTCAATGATAAATGCTATGATAAGAAGAATGACTTTGTCATCCAACATTCGGGCATTAAAGTCGTTGATCTTGTAATCCAGAACTTTGACGAAGGCAACCACCCAATGCATCTTCATGGGCACAAGTTCTGGGTCCTTGGTCAAGGTCATGGAATGTTTCCAGGCTACGATACCCTAGGATTAAAGCCAGAAGGCAAAGGAACACTCGATAGCCATCCACTCGCAATGGACCGCATAATTCGAAGGGACGTCGCGACAGCAGAAGGCTTTGGGTGGCTTGCTTTACGATTTGTAGCAGACAATCCTGGAGTCTGGGCTTTTCATTGCCATATGGCGTGGCATTCCGAAGCGGGATTGGTCATGCAATTCGTAAGCCGAGTCGATCAATTGTCAACCTGGGAAGTTCCTGAATCAAATCGCCAGCTGTGTGAGGCAAACATTGAAGACCTTGAGAGGGGTGCCGCACCGAAGGATGAGATTTGGTTCGGACACGGTATTGGCGGTTGAATTGCTGTTGGAGAAGTACTGTCAATACACAAATAATCCGGTCATATTCGGACGAGCAGATGATGCGTAAGCTCGACAACTGAATTAACCCGCTTTCCATACTCAGTCCTCGGCCGAAAGTTGCCCCTCTTCTTTCGAAATAGTTGTAAAGACGACAGGGCAAGCCGAGGGGCGAATAACCTTGAACACAGAAATGTTTTCTTCTCGGTATTTTCTGGTGCCAGGCCGGGTATTTGGATTCTGGACGAACGAACCATGCGCAAGTGGCGAGATGCTTATTGTGGCGTACATCATGTGATTGGGAGGGGGAAAATAATATGTTGTGAGATATGTAGAGAAGTGGCGGAGGCACCGGCAGGTCGCACACATAGAGATATCACTACTAGGATGGGTGATTTAGTTTTGAACACCTAAATTTGAAGTCTCGGCCTAAGAACCTACTCGACCCAGTGAGCTATTTTTATACTACTGACTTGAGTTATACTAATAGAAGAATGAACCAAGGAAAGACAGTCAGAAAGTTCACTAAGGTCAGAGATAAAGTTTATTTTTCAGATCGAGTTCTGGCTGCTTGCTATCCTCCGCAAATACCCCCTCTTCATTATAAGGTTTATCCAGCTTTTTCAACTTTCTCCTCACCCGCCGTTTTTTTTCTTCACGAACTTCTCCTCGTCCAAGAATGTAAGTTACTCAGGCGGGGTCTGCGGACGCCATTTCCTCTTGAATTGTCGAGGTTTGGCTCCTTGCATCATTATTGTTTTATTGTGCAAGTTCTCTGCTTCAGCTAATAACTTACATAAGGTTTTAGAATCGATCACGATAGGGAAGTCAGGAACGCCATGTGTTACTTCTTCGATGGCAAAGTCTTTTAGCGATAGCTTAAGGTTAGAGGATGGGGATAGAAGGTGGTTGCCTTCGGCGTCTCTGAAAAGCTGTTCTGTATCAGTAGAGCCCTCGCAGCGTATTGAGGGGCAGGTTACCTGGCTGTCAACCACTTGCTCAACTTCCCCCTCAACCTCTCCCTCATCATTCGTAGAGTTCTTCAGTCGCCAGACAGAAATTGAAGCTTCTTTCGACTTCTTGTAATCCAAATCCAAACCAACCACAACACCAATACCACCGTATGATCCAAGTATATAGTTGTCTGCAAGGCCGACCAAGGATTTCCTTTTCTGTGAATGTGCCACTTCGATCACAACACCAGGCCACGCGGCATCCGTATGTTGAAACCTAATATCAGGTTCATGTCTAATGCTTTGCTGCTGGTCGTCCTCACCAATGGGGAAGTTCAATACCCCGCTCACAGGCTTGATGTCCTCAATAAAAGGCCGCGTTTCAATCTCTTTGTCGGCGAGACGCTCTAATGTCTTCTCTATCTCCGTCACGAGTCTGGAAATAAAGGTATCGTGTAATATTGTGGGTATTCGAAGAATAAATCTGCTCTGGATGGGATCGTAATCGTATCTAGATACTAAATTAGCATACTGCCAGCAAACACTGGTCCTAATTCGTGACCTACCGAACTTTGTCTGCAACATATTCCCCAAGTACCTCGTCGTGCTTTAGTTGATCCAGCAATTCCTCATACTCCTCGCTGTTGAGCTTACACGCGGTCCAAGGAGACCTTGGGGGAGCGCCGTTCTGGCAGTCCTTAAAGACTCGAAGGATCCTTGCGACACGCGCTGCAGGTTTTGTATTGGTAAGTGGTGGTGTTGGCGGACTGTTGATACTACTTCCTGGCGGTGTAATTTTCTTGATTGAAGCTTGTAGCGCCCGTGAGGCGTTGCGATTAGAGTAGAAGATAAAGCTGCTGTTCTGTTTATCATCGCAAATTAAAAGGCCTGTCAGTATGACGGATGTTGTTGTCCCGGCATCTATGGGCCGCTTTCCGCCGACGTCATCCGCGATTTACCCTGATGCCACCCATTCTCATCACGTGAATAGCGGCTAGCAGAGGGATATGAGTGCTGATAACGAAGAATAAACAGTTAACTTATTCTTTGTGTAAACTTTTGTCAAGCTATGTCTTTCAACGGATTATCAGCCCGGGATAGACAAAAGCCAAAGAGTAAAGTCACGTGCGAGTCAGTCCCTTACGCAGGGCACGAAAGGCCCCTTGCCCCATCGGTGAGCTCCTGCCATCGAGATAGTTTCAGCACCAAATCGACGGGATTACAACAGAAACCAATATGGAAGAATCAAGAGACAACAAGCCAAGCACTGTTGTCAAGATCGCTGCAGATGGCGATGTTATCCTGGCTGTTGGGCCGGAACAGGTGAAGCTTCGTGTTTATTTACTATTTCTAAAGGCGGTGTCGAAACCTTTCTCCGCTATATTCGGGCCCTTTCAAGGTTTCCTCAAACGCACCAAGGTCCGGGATGATCTCGGAATACTTTCACTTATCGATTAATCCCGCAGTATTGGACATTAATCAAAACACTATTATATATTCTAAGATACATTGAGCGTTAAAGCCAAAGAAGAGTAAGGTTCCATGGATCGGACAGAGGAAGAGGATGTAAAGCTGCTCCGGATGTGGAACGAAGGCCGTTCGTGGGAGAATATCGCTGCTGGCCTCCCTGGTCGGATTGAAGGAACTACAGTATCCGGGTGCGCTGTTCGACAAAATTCAAAAAGCGATCCCGCATAGCGGCCGATTGTTCATGAACTGGAGGAGCGGCCACTGTTTCATTGACATAGGTCCAACACCACCAAAAGGAAGTGGAGGGATCGACATCGGAAGTATACGTAGACATGAGGTGTAACATCTATATCGGAAACAATTTGTATACTGTACAATAAGTGGCTCGATCACTGCGATAACTCAAAGTGCTTATCGTTCGCGATCTCAGGTCCCAAAAGGCCACTCCTTCCGCCATACCTCTCTCTCCTGCTCATTGCTTGCAAACTCCTCAATAACCTGATCCTTCATCTGCTCCAACGCTTCTAGAGCTTCTTCGTACTGGTCTGCCCTCACTATTCCCTGCTCGGGGAATAACTCACCAATACTCTCCCTAATTGAGCGCATCGCTTCCATACCACGTGCTACGCTTTCAACATCGGTCTCCATTTCTTGCCGCTCTTTCTCCGAGAAGGAGAAGAGATAAGCCGAACTTTTGGTACTCGGAAGAGTGTCCCATATAACCTCTAACTCGGCGACTTGTGAGAGGTAGGTTGCCTCGCCGTCGATAAGGAGGTTACGTGCTAGGAGTAGGAGTAGGTAGCTCGTTGTTTGCTGGAATTCGAGCGCAGCGTAAAGTTGTGGGTTTTGATGATGAGTTAGAATATTATAGAGAGAGCAAAGTGATTGCTGTAAATACAAAGCCTCTGCATGCTTCTTTGCGTTTGTATCAAGCTGTTCTATATCTGTTGGTAGCCGGGGCCGCTCTAAGCCGTAGACAGGTGGGCCATTATAGTCGATAATATGAGGTTGGCGGGCGTGGTAGTAGAGAGGGGATAGCTCAGTAGATTGCCAATCAATAAGGCCTACAATTTCAGTAGGGTTAGAAGGATTCACGAATATATTAGCAACATGAAGGTCGCTATGCCAGAGATGTGATGATGTAATAGATCGATCTGTGGGAAGGAGGAACTTGATCAGCTTGAGATAGCAGTGTAAAGCTTTGAGTTTTCTTTCTCTTGTTGGTTGGTAGGTCCCCGGGCCGCAGAGGGTAATTGGAGAATTAGGTAGACGAGGGAGCTGATTGACGCAGGCTATTTCTCGATGCCCAATTGCAGTATGATACTCCTCTAGAGTCTTCCCTAGTATTCATTAGTTATACGAGACTTGGTCCTAACTTAAAGATCTTACATGGTCCTCTATCAAAGTCGATAGTTGCTCTTCGATAGTCAACTAATTCGCGTCCTGTAGATGGGCCAATAGCGAATTTTGCATCTGTAACGTCAATACCATTTGCATCGGTATACAGCGGCTCATTTCTGACTCTTTTCTCTAGATCGTTGGCATAATAAAGACTGCCAAATTTCTTAAATGAAACTGACGTCCAGGCTTTCTGAAAACCGGCGATAGATTTGACGAGATTAAATCTGTCTGCAGTCTTCATACTTGGCCACACACGTTCTAGCTCGATTCCTGGAACCTTCTCCATGATAATATACTCTGCGCCTACAGGATTCTCCTGAGCTGTAGAACTCCAAGCAAAGACTCTAGGAACCGGAGTTCCTAGGACATTCCGTGCCTGCAATGTATCAGTTGGATTATCTGTATTTATTGACGTTTGAGGCAAAACGTACAAAATCCATCGTTGCAACTTCGCTTGCAGTAGTAAAATGAGGCTTGCCAGCATTTGGATTTGGAACTTTCGCCACAACTCCAGTTCCATTGTCCATGGTAAGAAGCATAGCTTTGTTGTGCATCCCATCAGGATACTTTTCAATACTAACGCATGATTTTGCTCCAACAGCTTCGGCGGCGATGCGGGCCAGCTCGTTGACATTGAAGTGGACGTAGCGCTGTGACATCTCATATGATTCATCACAAACGAACCGACCTCGAGTGTAATTGAAGATATCATCGCTGTACTTCATATCTGATTAAATGAGCAACAAGACCCACGCTTTTAGGAGGGATAAATAAACCAGGAAGCAATGCTCGTGAGGCCGGCCGAGTCGACTGCGAGTTTTGCGTTGTCATTGTCCTCTTGCCTATTACGTGCCAATGGCGGGCGTATCTGATTAAGACAGTAATTCTTCCACGTTGTCTTCCACAGCAGTTTCCGACCATGACTCTGGCGGCGCAATCTCCAAGAAGACCAGGAGGAGCGAACCGGGAGAAGCCTCATTAACTTGCACTTGACACCGTGGCCTTCCCTCTCATCAGACAGTGCAGTCCCTTAGCTATTTGGTGCCGCCGATAATGCTACGATGTGCCACAATGTGCATATATATGTAGAAGACCCGGGCGTTGTGTTCGTGCGACAGTGCAATTTGAGGGCCAAAATTCGAGACCTCTTTTAACTAGCGCTGCTGCGCTGGCCAACCGCCTATTATTAGATTCAAAGGTCCAAGTCTTTAGTTGAGCAACCTCAAGCTCAACATCATACTATCAAAATTAATCACCCAGTTGTCTCCTTCCACTAGAGATTGAGTCGACGCAAGATCAGAACAAAGCAAATTTTGTTCAATTCGTTTAGAGCAATGTTACACTTGTAATATGAGCTGTAAGGGAGATATAGAGAGACACGAACGTAATATACTTAACCTGAGCCCAAAATTTCTTATATTATCATTCACCACGTGCAAATCTTTTGGGTGATGATTTCCGCCTTAATATCGGACTTATCGGACATACCGTACTGTATCCTCTTCGACGAAGAATTTTCATTTGGAGTTGAAGCTGTTTCGAAAGTCTATCTTTCAAAAGGGCTTTCTAAAAGTGAGTCATTCTGCAGCTGACATCCATAGCCTAATATTAAATAGCCCACCTTTTAGCAAACCACTTGATCCTTGTGGCCATCTTTGTCAGCACACTATTTGCTCTTGTAGGATGAGGTTCTTCTGATGACGCGCCTCTGTTGCAGCCTCCAGACTTACAACCTCGTCCTCGCACCATAGAACATTGATAAAAAGGTGGCAAATTCAGTTAAGCAGTTATTGCAATACCCGACATTTTCCTTTTCTGCTTCCAAATCTCTCGGGGATCCTACGGCATACTTTTTGTGGATACATTCTAAGAAGGCTGGGTCACATTTGAGTTCAACCAACCAATAGATTGCCCACTTCAGCCTTGCGTTTATTCCCCGCTAGATACACCCCAAGCCTACTGTGGAATCTCAACCACACCAAGTTCAAGAAGGCTTGCTTGATAGTTGATTATCAACAATCATTGATAATTTCAGCTGCAGAGTTTCGCCCAGCACCTT
Source organism: Ploettnerulaceae sp. D365 (assembly GCA_003988805.1). NCBI lineage: Eukaryota > Fungi > Ascomycota > Leotiomycetes > Helotiales > Ploettnerulaceae > Ploettnerulaceae sp. D365. Next base: position 289,087 of record QYAL01000002.1, read on the forward strand.
CTCCCATCCGGCATTGGATTCTCCTGCGGAGCCACAGCGGTATCTGACGTTCGATCAAGTTCCAACGACGCGAAACGGAATTGTAATAGCTTAGAGCATGGTAGAAGGAGAACGAGCTGCCTGATTCTGTACGTGATGCCCCAATGGGGGACGGGCGAGAAGATGGAGTAGACCAGAACTAGAACTGATGCTCTATAGATTGAAATAATCGTGGAGCATTGCGATCCATCCTGCGCCGAGTTCTCCGACCATCTGATTCTTGCGATCCTCCTCCTCGACCTGTGACGAGCCGCCCTCTGACTCTCGCTGCTCCTTTGAATCCGACCGCGAGCCAGTGGCGTAGCGGGACGTCACCATCTCTTCTCAAATTTCTGCAGCTCAGCCTGTGTCAGCCAGGATAGAATTGACTTGGTCCGCGTCGAGGCCCTCTCAGCGTCTGCACGAGCCGTTCTGGGACCGGAATTATTGTCGAAGTCATCCCTCAGCATTAAATCTCAACGTGGTATTGGTTCCAATTATTAGGGGACATCTCGCTCTGTTGCACCATCCACAATACATCTGAGTAATCGGGTAGTCGGGGCTGGCTGGTCGATGCGCAACGGAAAAGGTATCTGCAAGAACAGCTAAGGATCAGCGCGGGCAAATTTTGAGGAGAATTGCGAGCCGCAGACTTGAGGAGCCCCTTGAAGGACAAGGAGTCTATTCTTGCGGTTCATTTCATTGGCATTCATTGAAGGGGCAAACTGGGCTTTAGGGGACGACCAGGCAGCATATATACGCCATCTCTAGGCGTTCCAAATTGCTACCAAGTGGACATAACGCTGCTGGTCATCTGCATATTGGACGCTATCTCCACCAGTGAACCATAAGCTCTAGGTTCATAGGGCTGGGTGACCGAGACAGCACCCTGCTTCTGATCTAGCGGAGTGTGGGAAAAGCACCACAAACCTTTGTGGCCACGCATCTTTTTACCTTTCAACCATTGGTTACGTGAAGAGCATACCGTGGTCAGATTCGTTAGGGAAGTGGTGAAGTGCCGATAAAGGACATATCAATCCCTCAGCCAGACGCCCCACGTCTGGCGGTTGCTGAGAAGATACATCACCTGCGTCGAGGTCATTTCCTGAATTATCCTTGCCTTTCATCCCGAGATTTAGTAATTCTTTTATCATCATGACGCCCACGCCCCCATCTACCACGTCGTCGAGCGCTGGAGGCCACTCTCCAGACGCCCAGTACAGAATTGTGCGGAAGAGAAATAGAGTGCCCTTGTCATGTGGGCCGTGCAGACACAGGAAGTCAGTATTCTCCTTCTTCCAGGAAGATTCTTTTCCGTTCAAAGAGACCTGACCTATAGACCCAGTACTGACTAATTGCAGATTGAAGTGCAACCGGTCGCAACCATGCGAGAATTGCATCAGGAGAGGTGACGCCTCCTCGTGCTCGTATGCTGCGCCGGGCACTCGAAAGAAAAATCAAAGTCAAGGAGCAACTAGCCCTGATGATATGCAGAATCGTATTGACCGTTTAGAAGGCCTAGTTCTGTCATTGATGACGAATGGCGCTCAGTCTGCTGGGCCAACAGCGGCTGTTGCTGCTATCTCCCGCTCCCAGAGCGACAGTGCTGGTTCCTCCTCCTTTCCTCACGAACTGGATCGAGACGACGATGATATGATCAAAGAAGAGGATGAGGGCGATGATAGCGAGGTTGATGGCGTTACTGAGACTCTTGGTATTTTAAAGGTTGACGCTGACAAAGGAAAATCTTTGTACTTTGGAGACTCTCATTGGCATTTGGTTTTAGCAGATGTAAGTACTTTATCGTATTCAATCAGTTATTTCTTATTGCAATTCGCTGCGTTGAAGAAGAATCTGCCCTGTTTCTTTCGGCACATGACCAGTCACATTTCTGTCAGCTTTCACTGACTGTTACTGCCAGATTGCGGAAGTGAAGAATTACTTTTCATCCCACAAAAAGGAGATGGAAAGCAACTACGAGAGAATTAAAAACTCGAAACCAAGTACAGCAAGGGACGGACCCGCATTTCTTTTCAGTGCCCACACCGAAGCCTCGGATGCGGATCTCCGGGCGGAGGTGCCATCGAAGTCAGCGGTCGACAAGCTCGTGACTCGATATTTTAACTCCTACGACCCAGCTGTCAATATTCTTCATTCGCCTACATTCCACAAACAACTTCAAAGCCACTGGCAGGATCCTTCGCAAACGTCAATAGTATGGCTCGGTCTCCTCTACTCGATTCTGTGCCTTGCGATGCAATCGTACCATAAGATTGGGGATGAACCTCTGGAGTGGAAAGGTAATAGCATAAGTCGAAATATTGTTATTTTTGCTGAATACTGACAGAACTTAGGACGAACCCTTGAAATGGCCGCAGAGTACCGATTACGTACAGTCCAATGTCTCATTAATTCTGATTATACTAAATCATCCATCTATACTATTGAGACCCTTATGCTGTACGTACACGGCGAATACAATAGTCGGTGGGATGCAGAAGTGGGAATCTGGGTCATAGTTGGAATCATTGTGCGCCTTGCGATGAGGATGGGATATCATCGAGACCCAAGCAAATATCCCGGAATCACGCCCTTCCAAGGCGAGATGAGACGTCGATGCTGGAGTTTCGTCCGCCAAATCGATACCATGTTCTCTTTCCAACTAGCTCTACCGAGTATGATAAGGAGTACAGACTGCGATACTCAACTTCCTCGCAACATTTTCGAAGACGAATTCAGCCCCGAGTCAAAAATTTTACCACCCGCGAGGCCAATGACGGAACCGACGCCAATATCTTACTTGATTACGAAAGCCACAATATCGTATGAGTTTGGAGAGATTCAGGAGGAGCTCAACTCTGTCAGTGGAAAGCATGTCAGCTACGAGGACATCCTGAAGCGTGACAGCAAAATGAGAGAGCTGAAAGATACACTGGCTCCACATTTGCAACTTCGTTCGATCGAAGAATGCACGCATGATCCTGCCACTCTTCTCATGCAGCGGTTTAATTTGGACATCTTCTGGCAGAAGACAATGTGTCTCCTTCATCGAAAGTATATTGCTCGAGCACGGCAGAATCCTCGCTATGCACATTCTAGGCGAGCATGTGTAGATGCGTCCATGGAGATTTTACGCCATCAAGCACAACTTTATCGAGAGTCCCAGCCTGGTGGTCGACTGCGTACAATGAAATGGTTTATCTCGTCGTTAACAAAACATGACTTCCTGCTTGGAGCCATGATAGTTTGTTTGGATCTCCACTACGATTCTATTTCAGAATCGCTTCCTGAGCCTCCTCCAAACTACGACCCATATTTCTGGACTGCTTCTCAGCGTGCGGACATGCTCCATGCTCTAGAAGCCTCTCAAACCATATGGAAAGAGTCTGCTGAAACATCTATGGAAGCTTACAAAGCGTCGGGTATTCTTGGTATCATACTTGAGAAGTTGAAGTTGACAAATCAGAAAAAAGACAGACCTTCAACCTCGGAAGTCTTTGCTCAAATCGACGAAGAAAGTTTACCACCTGAGCATTCTGCTGCAATGACTCTGGGTATGCTTTCAGGCGGCCTGACCTCGAACTCTGCTGCTATGTTTAATGCGATGGCTCAGTCACCGGGAGGGACAAGATATGCCAATATGGATACGAACATGGGCGACACTGGCACGGGGCTGACTCCTAACTACTCCATGGATAGCGCGAATCCCTTTGGAAATCTCAATAGTGTCGCCTCGCCATTTGAGGTCTTTGGCAATCCGTCATCCGGCGTTGGAATGATGGATGTGCCAGGGAACTTGGATTGGGTAAGTGATGTCACATCCGACTATCTAGGAAACGGTGATGCTTACTACTCATAGGATGCTTGGGATTCTTATATTCAGAGCGGTAATACGATAGACCCCACATTCCAATTCTACCCCACGAATATCGATCAGTCACTCAATACAGACTCGCAACAGAACCAAGGTGATCCCTCGCAGTTTGGCAACAGCGTGTTCATGGGTGCCAATACTCCAGGGAGATGAACATAACGGATGAGATGAAGTAAAGAGACACAATAAATAGCCGTAATGACTAGAGTCGACGGACATATGATGCATGTATTTATGTGCTCGATCTAATGAGATAGCAGGCATTGGCTTGCTGGCGCTCACAGGTCTTAGGAGAGGTCTGGCTGCAGAGTTGAAAAATATATACCATGGGTGGCTTGTTCAACTAACTCCATGGCACTGGTGTGTCTGCGGGTACCAATGTATTTTTACGATTGCCCTAGCTAGTTTACTTTCGCCTTATAGGCTATAGAATTTAACAGGGGCGCACGTCTTTCTGGAACCACCGGCTTGGGAATAGACGAAGGACGAAGAGGGAAAAGTAGAAATAGGAATCTCGACTTTATCAAAATACCAATGACCACATGTTGTACCAACTCTTCCCACTTTTCCCCTCGCCCTGCAATCAATCTCACACGGTAGTACATCGCATGATAGTTATATATATATATGATATATTATATGGTACAAAGTATGCCGTTATACCCTGTATCACGATCGCTCCCTTTCCCTTTCTCGTAGCAGCCATACAGAGAAAGATGGGAAGGGCTGAGGACAAGGTTTCCTTCGCCGCGTCAATATCAATACCAGTTTTTCTTTCTTTTAAAGAGGTGTTTAAGGAGTAGTGAGCTAAGTTAAATTAAGCCGAGCTCAACGCAATCTAAATTCATCAGCTATCCTCGATTTTTTCCAACACGTCCCGTCCCTGTGAAGAAGAAAAATCAAAGCGGATCCTCGCTTATTTTTTGCCTTTTGTTGATGTTTTCGATATTCGAATATGGGGAGGTAGGTGTATAGGGGGTTTAGAAACTATTGCAGTATATGAGTGGAGTGGATCTGATGTTGGGATATCGGACTATTAGATATGGGAAATGTTATATGGTGAGGAGAATATCATGCTGAGACTGGGATATAATGAATGGGATGAGTGAGTACTTGGAGTGTTGAAAGAAAGTCAATCCTTGGCGTTTCTTTATGTCAGTTAGTATGTTTCCCTCCCTTTCATCTAAGAGCCTCAAAATCTCTTAAATGGGGTTCAATATTCGCATATATTATACTTATTGATTTGCGTTTCAAAAGACTTTATTGATAGCTACATGAGAGAACATGCCACGTTGAAATAATCAAGAATCTACTCCTCCTAACCCTGCCAACTTCCACCCACAGCGGCCGTACTCGCACAACTCCGCGGTACCGTATAGCTCCTATTCGGATCCGCCTCCCAAGATACCGTTCCGGTACTTTCCACTTTAATGAACTTATACTGAATCGCCGTCCCAGGCACCAAGCTCAAAGTGACAGACCACAGTGGATTATTCGCCGTATATTGCGATGCGGAAAGAGCGATGGCGTTGGCTGGAGCCCAGCTGCCGAGTGCGGTGGTGTTGCCGACGATTTTGATCGTCTGGCCGATGCTGGTTGTGACGAGCTCGTTGAATGTTACGGCGATGGAAGTGGGTGTGGAGCATGAGCTGGAGGTTGCTGATGGGGAAGTCGGTGATGGAGTTCCTGGTGAGAAGAGAACGAGTCAGTTTTAGGCCCTCACCAAATGGTTTTAGATTTTTAACCTGTAAGAGCGCTGCAGATACCGCTTCCTGTCAATTGGGCTCTCGGATAGAAAATTCTTGGCAAGCCGCTGGCCATCGCGACTGCTAGGTTTCCGCTTGAGTCCGTGGTGTACGCTGTGCAGCCTCCGATTTCAATCAGAGCTTCATTTGCGGCGAATCTAGTGGCGCTGGCTGACAAAGTTAAGGTGTAGCTACTGCCACTTGCACCTAGGTTGGTGAAGACACCGATGACCTGCAAACCTGCGCTTCCCTTCCGCATGGCAATGGTTGAGCTATCGGAATAGATTGGGTATGCTTTATAGAGAATATAGCTACTATCCTTGTAGACTGCTTGATTGCGGATTTGGTTCAAGGAAGCAATCCAGGTGTAGAGGGATGCGGTGGTGGAGTATTGGGAAAACCAAATTGCGTCACGATTGTACGGAACATCGCCACCGGTATAATGTTGCTCTTGCCCTTGATAGACTACCAAATGTTAGAGTGACCCAAATTAACTCTACCTATAGCATGAATTTACTTATTGGGATCCCATCTGCCAGGATTGTGAAAGCAATCGCATTCTTCGCAAGTGAGAAATCGGTAGTGACCGACGCGAACCGAGGAACGTCGTGGTTCTCCATGAAGGAGCCAAGGAGAGTCGTATCAGTACAAGTAGACTTCATAGTATTGATCCCGTTTACGAGATCACTAATGCTGCCGCTTGTTGTCTCAAATGCTCGTCTGATCCAGTAGTAGCTGGATATCTGTTAGCATACTAAACAACCAGCTGGCGGGAGGACTGACGCTGGGTAGTTCATAATCCCACTGACACTGCTCTGATAAGGGCAAACATAATTTGGGTCTCCATTGAAGACCTCGCCAATAACATACACTCCAGCTATGTTTGATCAGTAAAAGGGTATGGCCTCCATAGTGAAAAACCTACAAGCTGTCTCAAAGGGCACTAGAGAGGCAGTGTTCACCTGCTGTGCACTGTCCAGCCGAATACCATCTATGCTGTACTTAGCCACGAGATTTGTGATCCAGCTCTTCCAAACATTGAGAACATCTGAATTTTCGGTTCTCAGATCTGGAAGGGATACGATATTGTCTCCTTCCCAACAGTTCTTGATACTGGCTGCGTCATTGTAGTTGATTAGACAGAAATCGTGATAGTAAGATTTCTACGACAAATATTAGCTCGACTATCATTTCCACGAGAGGCAACATACCGAATTGAACGGATTGTAAATGCTGTAGTCAACACAGTCACCACATCCAAGATACCCCATATGATTGGTGACCACATCAACCATCAAGTACATGCCTCTCCCATGGAGCGCACTGGATAGATCGAGCAAGTCCTGCTCAGTCCCAAAATTGCTGTTCAGGGAGTAGATATCCTGAGCCCAGTAGCCATGGTAAGATGAGCCGTCCGCGCTATTTCCGTCAATGTTCTTCACAATGGGTGATATCCAGATCTGGGGGCCATCAGCCTCAACCGCTACTTTCAGTACTTTGAAATCGTCGTTGACTTACAGCAGTGAAGCCCATGTTTTGAATGTAATCTAGCTTGTTGATGAGACCTCGCCAAGTTCCGCCGCAGTATACTCCATCTCCGGTATTACATGTTGCGGTCGTCGAGCCGTCAGTACGAGCAAATCGATCAGTGATAACTTGGTAGATAGACTGTGAGCGCCATTGTGCCGGTGTGAGAGCAGAGACCAAGGTTGTGATTGCCGCAAGAGGCAGAACGGCTGATACGAACCTCATCGTCTGTTACTTGAAGCCAGAAGCTTGGAATGAGCTATTCGAAGGCGTGAATATATACTGTATATATAAAGCGTGGATATTTACCGTAATCTAGAAATCAAAAACTATATCTAGATCTTGTGACAAAGACACAAAATCTGAACGATAAGGGGAGAAATGAGATATCTTACTCGGCCTAAAATAAGCACATAATAGGAAAATTTTAGCAGAACATCTCCACATTCCAAATCTTCCGTCTTCATCACGATTTTATACAGACCCACCTGCACTGGCACACACCTTCTTTGCTTTCACTCTCTAACTTAGTATGTAGTCCACATACATCAGCTATACAAATTAACATGACCAGAAATAATAAAATGTATCAAAGAGCCCAGATTAGATGATTACGGTTAGAATTAATGTAGAAACTTTATGCAGCGCTGACTCTCCGATCCGGCCCTGGGTCGTTACAGGGGCAGTAAGACTCCACCCCGGCGATACGAAGTACAGTAAGCCAGGCCATGACGGGATATTTGATAACCCGCCATCCGTCAAACCATGAATGCCAGTACTCTCACGGAACTTATTGGAAAGGAGAGATAAAAAGAAGAAACGGAAACCGTATATGGTCTTTTCTCGGGTGATGCGCACGTATAGGGCGCGGAGTGACATTTGAAGTCAGTACAAGCTTCATGCTAAAGTTGGAGCTTGTTAGCACTGGGAAGAGCTACACACCTCACAATCCGGGGTCTATATGAGCTCTGCCTCGGGAGGAGGAGAGGTCTTTCAGATCCAGGCTGGACGGCCTGAATAGAGATGCACTTGCATATATCAGATAGAGATTTTTGGCCGGCAGAGAATAATAGGATCCCTACTAGACTTCGATGACAGATGATCATTTGACCTTATCATATTATATTGCATAGAAACCACATAATTTGCAACACGGATCAATGTATTGCTATGATAGCTTTTCTATGGATACAGGGCCCTTCTTCGCAATGCAAAGCCAAAGAAGCTTCATGCAAGATCAAGTGAAGGAAGAGCATGAATGACGCGATGCGATGCGTTCGTTTCTTTCATACACACCCCACCGAGTAACCCCCGTGAATGCCCTGTTCATAAATTTCCAGCAAGAAGCCGAAGTAAACGCTCATATTTTTTAGGCTCAAACGCCGGCAATGAGAACCAAATAGACAGAATTTTCTGTGCTACGATGAAAAGGGGGAAAATCGAATGAAAAGTTTTAGCTGCAAATTCTCATCCCCAAAGGATTGAGATGGATCCGACAGCGAAGTGAGAGCATTCCAGCATCTCCAAAGCCAGTGCGAAGTCTTTAATATCTTGTCCAATGGAAGGACGATCTGCTAAAGACTAGAGTAGATCTCATAATTAAAAGATAGAATAATCTATCAATCATTGGAGGAGTAGGTACGTCGAGGTAGCTTTTTGCAAGCTTCCTTCATTGAGATTGTCGAGCGGCGGCTAGAGCAGAAGGCACACCGGTTTCAAGCACGCGATTTGCAGCAACGACAAGGAGCGACAATCTCTTGAGGATTGGATCATGAGCTGAGATCTGGCTGATGCGCATGAAGAGATGTTCGACACGTGAAATATAGATGTTCATAATCTTTGGAATAAGGTCACGAACCGCAGTTTCCTATTAGGAGTTAGTTGCGATCACAGTTTGATTGGCATATTAACTTACCATCGTGCCAGCATTGACATGGAGCTGGAAAGCCGCGACAATTGTCTCCATCCAAGAAATACGCTGTGGTAGAAGATCGCCCGTGAAGTCCATAGTGATAGTGGCACCAAGCGACAGCAGCAAGAGTGGGCTCAATTCCTGAAGGAAATTCGGATTAAATTTGACGAAGTAGTTCCGGAAGAAAACCTGCTCTTGGTGTGTCTGGAGCCACTGAATAACAGCATTCTCGTACTGGCCCTCATTCATGAGATTGTCGATGCTTTGAAGCATAGACTCGTACTCTCGCTCCGCAGCTGTCTTTTCGGCCACAGGCCCAGTCATTGCAGTTGAAGGTCTAGAGATCGATGAAACGCGAGCGGTACCAGCACTTTCTTCAGCTTGTTGAGAATGCTGGCGTCTGTCCCCAGCAGCTTGCTCTTGCACTTTGAGGAACTGGGCTTGGAAATCTGTTTGTGCCGCAGCCATTGATGAAATCGTTGCTGTCAGGCCGGTGACCAATTGCGTCAATTGCTCGATCTTGAGATTATCTGCACGTCGCTGTTGCTCCATTGCGTTCAGTTGATCCGAAGTTTGGCGGTGAATCTCGGTGGCAACTCTTTGAGTAGACTGAGCAACAAGGTTGTGGAAGGATGGCGTTACGACGTTATTGATGAGAACAGCAAAATGTTCTTCTACACGGAAAGCAACACTCTTAGCTAAAGATTCAGCCATCAACTTCAAAAGTGGAGGCTGTTGCAATGATCTGCCAATAGCATCGGGAAGAACCTTCTGAAGTTCTTTGGGTAGATTTTGAGCCAAGTAAGCGTCCAGAGATGAACCCAATTGCTCACTCACGGCCTTCTGTGCAAGATCTCCGATGGCTGGAATGACCGATTTCTTGATACCTTCACTGACTAATTGATTGAGAGTCGTTTCCATGTTATCCGACAGAGTACTGGAGACTAGGCGAAGCATAGCGTCCTGCTTTGCTTCAGCCACCGCAGCTTGGGTACGTCTATCATCCTTGAGGTTGTGGTAGAGAGAGTCGAGAGAGTCGCCAAATAGTCTCTTAACCTCACTGGAAACGCGACTTTCGATGTGTTTGAGGGCTGCATCGCTAAAGTCTTGCGGAGTAGCAATAAGACCAGATGATTCGGAAGTAGTATTGATATTCGACTTGGAGGAGAGACCGCTGTTTCTGGTATGAGATGAAGGGTCGAGAACCACAGTCTTGGAGGATTGGCCAGGGTGAGATGCGTCAGCCGGCGCTGGGTCAGATGTCCCCTTTCTCCTCTTCTTTCTCTCAGATTTCTCGGGAGCACCTGTAGAAGCCAAGCCGCCATTCGAGTTGTGGTCCTTCTTTTCAGCCTTAGACTCGACCTTTGTTGGGGTGGCAGATGACTCTGCCTGTTGCAGCTTCTTCGGGCTATCTTTGACCGAAACTTCCTTTTGGGCGGGACGAGACACAATGCGAGTTGGAATTGCTGGCAAAGGAGTAGGATCACTGATCTCAGGAGTCGGGGCCGCAGTGATTTCCTTGAGTATTTCAATTGAGATGGCACCGGCAGCTTTAGCATCGACGGGATTGATCACTTTATTGTCAGAAGTCCAGCCAAGATCAGCTTGCTTAACAGTAATGCAAGTAACACCCTTTGAGTGCATTGCATACAGCTCGAACATGACTCCAGGCCCACTACCGTTCGCTACAGAGTTTGGTGTTTGTAGAATGTCGAGACTTCGAAGTGAGCCCTTGTTTGCGAAGGAGTATTCTCGCATTCCACTTATAACAGCAGTAGACTCAGGCTTCGGAAGTGACGAGTCGGCCTGGTTCAACTTCTCTACATACTCAGCTTGTGTGATGCTTTTTGGTAGATTGTACTTCGGAGCAGACAAGTGCAGGAAGTAAATCGAGTTCCGAGTTGGATGGCCAACAATGATCATTCCTGTAGCTGCGTGATACAGGACGCTGCAGACGGCATCCGACTCCTTGCTGTGGGGAAGATTGATTTCCTGGACTGGCTTTGACAAAGCTAGATCCCAAAGCTGGAGGGTATGGTTCTGCTTCATGCCAACAATGAGATATCGCAGGGCACCACCTCGCTGATATGGCCTAAGCTTATCAACGAACAGAACCGAAGTCGGCCATGCCTTTTCGCTTGCCGGAGTGGTGGTGAATGTCACCAGAGGTTCCTTGATTTCTATCTGCTGGGTGCGTGATGGATGTCCCGCGATATCAGCAGAGGTCAGACAGCGAACGTCCCAGAACTTGACTCTTCCAGCCTTATCAAGAGAGACGATAATGGTATCATCCTCACTGAAAGTGAAATCTTTGCCAGCCTTCCCAGTGTTGACTTTCAAAGAGTGTTTGCTGAGGTATTTGTCAGTATCAACGATGCGATCCTTTCCATTTTTCAGGAATGATTGCTTAGTGATGATGCTTGGCCAAATGACATGGATGAATTTTCCGCGACCGACGGCGAAGAATTCAGGATGACCGGAGCTCTTTCTAGCTCTAGTCTTCAAAACACCCCCAGGAGACTCGGTGTCCGAGGATTGAATTGGAGGAAGGGCAAAGCCGTACATGTCAAGGTTTCCGTCGAGGTGATCGCCCTCGCCATCCTTAATAAGAGCCCAATAGACTGTACCGCTGATGCCAGTGCCAATTATGGATTCCTTTTGTTCAATCGAGGAAGAAGAGGTCACAACACTGAAGATACGATCATGCGTCTCAGTAAAGAGCTTAGCATCTCTGCCATTGTCTTGCCTGATAATTCGTACTCCACCATTCTTTGACATGCCATAAACGATGAAGTTGTTGGATGCAGTGACGAGGGTCCTGTCGATTTGATCGAACTCCTTCTTAAGGCGCGCGATATCCATGATGGCCTCTTCACGAAGAACGGGACGAGTCTCCTCAGTTTCCTTAATCGTAATAGAGGACCATGGTTTCATTGGGAAGTTGAAAACTTTCACGGTATTTTCGTCTTCTCGGATAGTTTTCTCCTCCGCATCCGCGCTCTCCCAGCTATCGGCGATATTCCCATGAGCGGTCTCGTCGATGATTTCTTTGACTTCTTCGGCTACTGCGGCTGGGAGGCTGTCAAGTGCACCGCTGAATTCATCCTTCTCCAATTCCTGTTTGATTGCAGCGGCAGCATGTTGAGCAGTGTTTTCGAATTCCTTATTAGTTGTAGCTGCGAGCAAATCTCTCAGGTCCTTTTCAATTGCTGCCTGGCTCTCTGCGTTTTCAGCACGAGAGATGGCCTCCTGTACATCCTTGTCTGCTTGATCACTGACTTCGTTGAGAGCTGCATGGACACTTTCTTTCTTCTCGGGTGCATCAATGCTACTTAAAGCTTCGATTGGGGCACGCTCATCTGGAAGAGAGGCAGGCGTAGAAGACGATGATTGGGAAGATGGCTCTAGATTTTGTCTTAGATGGCCTGGGCTTGATGTGCCTGGAAGATCCATATCACCGCTTTTGCGTTTGCTCTCAGTGTTCTCCTGGCGCTTCAAAATTTGAATCTTAGGGCTGCCCGACGAGGCGGGGCCTGCGGAGCCAATCTTTGGCGTACGATTACGAGGTGACGACGCAGCGAGCTGATCGAAAGGGTTCACGTATGTAAAGAGGCCTTGTATTTTAGGTGTGGACTCCCGGGTGTTTTCCTTGCCGAACGAAGAAATGCCTTCAGTAGCTGCTGATCCCATCATACTATGTTCGAGAGTCGATTCCTCAAAAGCCTGCGCAAACTTCTCAAAGTCGTCTTGGGAACTGGCCTTGCTCGGTGGAGTCATAACCTTTGCTGGCTTGAGTTGTGGTGTGGTATCGGATTGAGATGGTTTAGGCTGACTCAAGAGGGAAAGAAGGTATGCCTGAGTATCCGGGGCCGGAGGTGATAGATTTCCAAAGGTGGACTGAGGAGGTTGGAAGGTAGGTGTGAATTGGGGACTCCCATCCTGGGCAGGTCTTGAGCGAGAAGCGCTTATTAGCGCTGCAAGTATGTCGGAACCTCCACGACCATGGCTCGACGCACTGCTGGGTCCATGCAAATCAGGATTCGCGTATGTTGCAGAGACATTGCGGGATGGAGGAAGTGGTGTGCCAATCGGAGCGGGCTGTGTTGAAGAACTGGCAGTTGGCTGTGTGAACTTCAGCAAGTTCAGCAGGCTCGAAGTGCGATCAGCGGTGCCAGACGCGCCTGGAGTAGTAGGAACACGCTGATTAGGCGTATCAACTGGGCTCATGACTGCCGAGGCATGTTGAGGCTGTTGATTTCCGACGGGTGGCGTAGGCAGAGGTGAGGAGACGGAGGGTTGTTGATAGCCCTGAAGCTGCTGTTGAGCAAGTCCAGGCTGACCAAAGTAATTGTTACTATTGTTATAGTAGCCATAGCTGGGTTCCAATTGAACAGGCTTATTCTGCTGACGGAGCTGCGCAAGAAGATTATCCAAGCCGTGGCCCTCACCAGCACCAGCAGGATATCCAGACATGGCGAGAAGTGAGCGCACCGAAGCGGCGCAAATGTATTATGTAGATCGATCAAAATACGAAATTGACTGGTTGTTGAATGGGTGGATGATATTACGGAACAAAACTGAGTGCTAGCGAGCGACAGATCCCGCAGAAGCAAAGAATGTCGTCGATGTGGAATAGTCGTGTTGTGGAGAAAAAGAAGAGAAGAGGCGGAGAGGTTGAAGATGATGAGGAAGCTCGCGATATGGTGGAGCTTGGATGTCGACCAATTTTGCGAAAGGCTAGGTAAGTGGGTTGGTCCGCGCTTATGATTGGTCAGAACGTCACTTGGTGCCTCAGGTGGTTCTTGCATCATAACCACAACTTCACCATTTGTTCCTACGAGGTTCACTTTACAGTACGTACGCCCTGCTATTGCACCAGATCAGATCAGAGCCACCAATTTTTCAAAATTACTAGTTACCTTACGACGTCGGTGGCACAGCTCGCCCAGGGTTAAAGACGTTGTTTCCTGCATCCTATGCTCGTTGCACCAGAGCTCTCGCATTCTAGTCCTCCGCCATCTTTCTGTCTGGTGACAACATAAGCCGGAACAATTACCTATTGTGTTGCGCTCAAGAGATACGAAAGAAATATGTTTTGTTTAAGAAGGCATGTGCTGATACTGTAGTGGAGTGGTTTTGAACCTCATCTAATTGATTTACAAGTTGGCTTCCTCTCCTCTTCATACCGACGAACGCCTCGCCCATCTTCATCTTCCTCTTCTTCATCTGCACATACTTCCTCAACCGACCGTGTGTGTACTGCTCCTTTCTCCTTCTTATACTCTTCGCATCCTCATGTCACTGGTCCGACCACTGTTTCTTCGATTTCAGCAGTAACTGGTTTGAGCCCCGGCCATCCTCAAGTCTGTCCTCCGAGGCAGTCAATTCCTCTGCCATACCAAATCTGACCTTGGATAAATTATCGCTCTATGCTGGAGCCTGGAACAATACTGCTGCGGCGCTGGCAGGAACTGCGCTGGAGGAGGCAAAGCGCCGGCTGGCGCTGCGCACAGAGTGGACGGGTATCGGGGTAGAATGGCTTCGAAGCCTCCTGGGCCGGCGGGAATGGAGATTACCATGTGTGGATGTGTACATACGACTCTGAGATGGGAATGCTGAGATGGTGGGGAGTTTTGGGTCACGACAGATTGAGCTTCAATGAGCGGCGTTACACGGCGGGCGAATTGGCAGGGGTTTATACAGGCTCGGGGAAGAGAGACATTGTTGGATTATTGTTTACATATTTGGCGTCCGACAATTCAGTCACACTGGAGTTATTTTGCATTCCAGAGGCCAGTATAGTGGTATACCAGCTCCCAAATTAGCAACCCTTACAAGTTCCTTACGCGGCTCTCTCAAGAAGTTCAGTGACCGGTTCCAATTCATTGAACGACACGAATCAAGTCAACTTCATCATGAGCTTGCTGATGTTCTATCTCGGCTTGCTTCTCCTTCTTTGATTTCAATTTTCACTTGTTGGTTACCAGTAGTCTGAAATAGGGAAGAGTCATTCAAGTGATTATTTTTTAGCTCTTATATACTTTACTGCTCGGAATTGCAAATCGCGCAAATTGTTTGACCGTTTCTACACGCTGACTTTTGTCTTATAAGTCTAAACTTGCAATGGAGCTCCGGAATGTTCTGCAGAATGTCAAAGACGCCTTTGTTGATAGCTTTTCGAGACATACAAGTGCCAGCCTTCAACGGCTTGACTGTCGTGTAAAGTGTCTAATGTCTCAAGAACTTATTACCACTTTTAAAGAGCTGAGCAAGTGCCCAAATTAAGGAACATATGATACTTCTTTAACTTCAATCTCGGAATTGCGTTAACTCTAACTCCTTGTCTTCATTGTGACTTCTAGCCCGAGTAGCCTCACGTCAAACTACTTCTCGGAATTGTTAGACTCGAGGAGGTTAGGAGCATACATGTCCGTATATGCGGTGCCGCCATGTATCAGGTTTAAACCGGTCAACGGTCGTCGTATATATGGAGCCTCAAAAATAGCTCGATGTGTATGGAGGAGAGAGAACCAAAAAAATTTGAGCCCAGACGTCGTTTGCTGCCCCAGAGAGGTCCATACCTACCAGAGCAATAACAAATCTCGACCTCACAACACTGTGGCTGAACTGGAACAGATGAAAACTATCGGAGAAAGGACTCTGAGAGTATGGCAGGCAATAACGAAGGGGGTAAAGGGAGCAACCATGATAATGAAGAAGACAAGAGCTTTTTTATCACTACTCCATCTCTTAGGGAGGGAACGTTGAGGAAATTGACAGCTAATACTTCTGACGGGGCACTGTAGATACGGGTGAGTAAGTCATCATTTAGCACAATAAGAGGGTCATCCTCGAGGGAATATCATCTGTAAGTGGTCATGTACTGATACAATTACACTAAAACAGAATTTAACCGCTTACACACTCGCTTAGTTCTGTTTTATCACCTTGACCGTCGACATTTAGCGAGCTGAAGGAGCAGAGGATTATTCAAGCTTGAACAAGATGCAAAGGACCTTTGTTCCGTATTGGGAGTAATTACAATTATTACATGCACTCGAGCTAACTCGAATTCTGCTCAGAACGCATGAGTATTGGTTGTGCTGGAGTGTTTGTTATGAAGAGTGGGACAACGAAAATTGTCAGATGGGGCTATTGTTCTAAGTGAACAGTATCCTTGTTGAAAGGAACAGATATGCGAAGGTAAATAGTCTAATCAAAAGCCTGATACTTACAAGTATAGATTAATCTGTTATGCTGCAAGTAGTTCCATCATCACAAAACCTCAGACACAATATCGCAACATCACAACATCTCTCTGAGCACCATGTCCACAGTCAACAACCTGATAAAGGAGATCCAGGATTTCGAAATGTCAGAAGATGGGGGTGGGAGTGAAGATCATCCGGATATTCGCCAATGCCTCTCAGGCTTGTCTCTCAATCCAGACTTCACAGCGCTGCACGGAGACTCAATTCGTCCACCTTCAGGACCATTTACTCCCCGAGCCCCAATCGCCCTCTCAGGTTCATGGTCGCCAAATTCTCAGACTGGAAGCCCAGCAGATGCGCGTTCGATGAGCCCTCTGGTTTGGAACCACCAGCTGAATTTGAAAGCCCAACCAGTTCACAATCCCCCTGCAGTATCCACCGCCTGGAACGCACTAGTACAGAATTTCAATGACAGACTATCCATCGGCGAATTACCTCGAATGGAAGATCATGTACAAGAGCCGCAAGAGCCGCAAGTGCCGCTAGTCATGTCCCATATGAACTGTTGCCTCATGGCGGAAGTTGACGAGGAATATGCTGATGCTAATGGCGATGCTGAAGAGGAGAGCGGACAATCAATTCGATCTCATCAACTGCAACCAACATATGGTCAGCCTCTTGAACTTCTTCTTGCACAACTCGCGGTTTCCGATATCCCCATCAGAACTATCATTCAGTCTGCACCCAGACTGAGATCATTCACTGGACCGATTCCAGTTGTCACAGACCATCCATGCTCTGGCTGCAATCTACTCTTCCCTTTCCCCGCCCTCCAGAGAACGAATGCACGAGGTGCTCATGATCCAACTCGGCCGCTAGTCAACCCTCAGTTCAGCTGCAATCATAGATTCAATCTTCCCTTACTGCTGTCACAGCACGTCGAGGGTTATAAGTACGATGTTTGCTGCAATTTGTGTGGAAAGGTACTTATGTCCTACCGAGTTCGCACTCGGCAAATGCGCAGCCATGTGGATTCTCCATCTCGTTAGACCTGAAGTCATGGTCCTCCAGCAGTGTAAAGCAAGATACTCAGGTGCACGTGAATAGGGTCCGCATGCATGTTGAAGTCGAGCCAGAGCGATCAAGTGATCTGACCCTGGTTACTTCTGTTTCCAAACTCTTCTTGAATCAAAACTTTCACTTAGTTTCACAGCACATTCTTTTACAAACATAGATAAGATAAAAAACACAAAAACAAGTAATACCATTTCGTTCTAGAAAATATTGTCCCACCTTGCAGATCACATAATTGTGATAATCATCATTGAACAAAGAGTCTAAGCTAATAGAAATGCCTAATTGATAAATCAACCTAGCAATGATCAAGAGTTATGTAGATTTACCCTTGCCTGAGTATAACTGTTACACTGTATAAGTGAGCCAGGTAGCTTTGGCTTTGCTCTCTAAACGTGCATTAAAATAGAAAATAGCAGTATGAAAGTGAGTATTTTCTCCTGTTGCGTATTCGTAACCACATTGACTTGACTGGTTTCTATCGTATTAAAATAGCCTAAATAGGTGCTTCTTGTATTTGTAATGATGTTGACATCCTGTTAGCTAGGTCAACAGTATAACGTGTCTCCCTGGATCCTGAAACGTACTATGTGACTGCGTCATGAGACAGATTTATAGTTTTGGAATCACAACTTTTTTGTAGCGAGTCTATAAAGTTGTGAGGTATATGACGCTTCCAAGTTCCTTTAGTCATTTCTTCCTAAAATTAATACTGAGCAATAAGAAAAAGACTGTAGCTGATCGTGCTGTTGATCATTTAAATCACACTACTGATCGCCGTTTCGGCTACTTCCCCTTCTTTAATCTCAACTATCAAAGTCTGTCCTTTCGATAGGAAAACCTCTCCATTCATCTTTCTGCGAATAAGGAGCATCTTGACTTGAGTAGGATCCAGAGTGGTTGTACTATAGCTAACAACAAAAGTATCAGATAGACGGGTCAGAGTGTTAGGATTGGTCGATATAACAGCAGCGGGTAGGCGGTGCATAAACACGGCCGAAAAGGTAGGATATATTGGTTGCACTCAACGTCTTTATCAAGTCATCGTTGTCCTGCGTGCTGACACCTGGCTTCTGAGCTTCTCTTGGCAGTCTTTGATCTTCTTAGACTCTGTCATCCGTGAAGTCAACGTCAAATTCGTCAGAAATTTGGCATGAAGAGCGAATTCCCTTCAGAGACTTTTGTTGAAAATGGAAATGGCTCGTTCCACTGTTCCAAGCTGCCCGGGCAGAGCGCAAAGAGAAGTGAAAAGCCAAAAGCGAAAATTGGAAGTTACATGGCCATCATTATTTGATATAATAGAATACGAACAGGCACTGAATTGTAAATGAGTCTGATTAGTTTCAAGATCATAAATTTCATGATTAGCGCACAACTACAGTAGCTAATTGATCGATAGACAAAATTTAAAAGAAGCTCAAGCACCGAAACAAAGAATTAGTTACGAGAATAAAGAAGCCGGATTTAAATTTGCAGCAGAAGGCTAAAAGAATTGCATACTAGATCATTGCTATTTGCTGATGCAGAACAAAGGCTGAAAGGCTGAACAAAGGCATTGTGTTCAAAATGCTACATCCTCTACAGTATCTCTTGGCATCAACTGCGAGGACAGTGTACATAGGATTGTTGCACACAACACTTGGAGAACAGCGTACCTAAGTAATTATAAGTTGAGAATGCAAACTGCAGACAAACGACGGTACTTTTTAGTTTTGAAGCTTGAGATCCTACTCAATCTACTCAGATCGTTCCCACAGTACTCAAACGAACCATCATGGATCAACAAGAAAGAAAAGCGGATATATTCGATAGAGAGGAAGAGACACCTGAACTACTACTGGTAAGCACACCCCCATCTCCCAAGCATAACGAACAGACTTGCTCGATCTATGATTTATACGGATATGAGACCAGCCACGAATATCTCCCTATCCAACCAGAAACAACACCAGAACACTTCAGCTCAGCAGAGCCAAGCGCACCACCAATCACCAGTCGCCCCTCAGATTGGCATGAGTGCAGCACATGCCTCAAGAAATTCCCAACCCTCCAAAAAATCTACCACTACCTCCGCGGCACCTGCGGATACGCCCCCCAATTCCCCTGCCCGCACTGCAACTACACAAACGCCAAAACCCGCACCACACTGAAAGTGCACATCCAACAAGTCCACGACCGGACCAAGCTATTCGCGTGCCCCAAGCCCGCGTGTGGCATGGCCTTCACGAGAAAGAGAGCCGTGACGGCTCATCTCTGTAATATGCATGGAGGTGAGTCTCCCTACACCTGCGCTGAGCCGGGCTGTGGGAAGGCTTTTCCCTGGCGGTCAGGGTTGATGCGTCATACGCGGAATGTGCATGGTGAGAAGAGACGTGCTTCGTGTCCTGCGTGTGCTTTGATGTTTAATAGTAGGACTGCTAGGGATTTGCATATGCGGAAGTTTCATCCTTTTGCTTGAGGTGATCGGTGATCTGCAGTCAAAGTCTTTGCCTTGTGTGGTCTTTTCATTGCTTCTGCTCTTTCGCAAGTAGAATTTTTTTTAACAGCTATTGTATATATAATAAATATCAAGTACTATTCAAAACTTTTGCTAAATTTTTCTAATTGAACGTTCTGTGTTTACACTGTTTAGTGAATTAAGTAGTGCATAACTAGGAAAATATCAGCTCGAGGATAGAAGAACATATGTAACAGCAGGGTGGGCTATTAACCAAGTTCAGTATTGATGTCTTGCTTTTGCCATGACTATCGATCATATGCCCTGAGTTTTACAGATTGTGGATACTGTCTTTCTATTTCTGAAGTATATATACCTCATCGAGCTTCCTACTCGTTGGTACTATATGTTCCAATCATCTTCTATCTGTACATGTATGCAGCATGGTCTTAATCTATATAACCATTCAAGAAAAGTAACGTATCATCTTCATATCTTTCTAGTTTGACATGCATGATGCACGCTTGTTTTCTTTACCTATCCAAGGCAAGCTATGCAATTCCGTCTGTAATCCATTCTTTCTCTTAATTGCGATTCATCATTTCTGACGATCGCTATCATTAGCAACAATAGCAAGAGTGACTTGCAGATCGAATACTCCAGATGTGCCTGCTTCCCACCTACAGCTATCCTTCCCACTATCAAAGTCACGCAATTGTCAAAGGGATGGAAGGTGCGAAAATGCCCTGAATTTGTGCCAGTGGTTCGTCTCCCTGCTGCTATTCAGATACTGCGAGGATCAGTTTCTGGAGGCCACAGTCTACTCTTGGTCGTTTCTACCGAAGTACCTATTCGGATCATCAGCACTGTTGTCTGTTGATTTACTTCTCAATCCTGACCATACTCCTTCCTGCTCTTCAAGGCCAGGGCAGTTGAAGGTAGGAAATGTAATGAGTCTTCTGGCTATAAGTCCCCCCCCGGGCCGAGATTCTGCTTCTTCTTCTTCTTCTTCTTCTTCTTCTGTTCCAGACACTCAATGGAGTAGGAAACAACTGCATTTCGTCAAATCATTGGAACCCAAAAGATGTCTCTAGTATTACACTGTCTCCAGTTGACGTCCGACACACTTTTTCATTGGGATGTTAGCTTCGTGCTGAGTCTTGGAGAAGATCGGGCTTGTAGGTTGTTGTCGTCATATATGATGATACCGTAGCGCGGCTGTGATGAGTGCTGATAGAATTGTATTTAGCAAGAGATTACACGCCTTGTCGCCATCATAAAACCTATTTTTAGCTACCGCCTTCGTACCATCCGTCGCTCTGTATATATAATATACTACTACCTACGAAGCTATGTACACCCAGTAAGCATTACAATCATTATCCCCAAGTGCTGTCACTGTTATGATAACTGAAAAAGGCATGTATCGCGCAAAGTTCTTAAGTGTTTCCTCGCACTTGACATCGACTACCTTATTAAGACTCCACAAGTTAGCAAGTATCCCTGATGAACATGCAAGGGCAACTTGGCAGAGGGAAAAAAAATAGAACCTCAGACATCCAAGGAAGGAATAAGCTGCGCTCATCGCTTGTCTATAAAAGGTTCTTTTTGTGACAGCTAGCGAGAAAACTGCGAATTATTTGGTATGTTTTCATCATAGGAAGGGATTGTCATAGTGACAATGACAAGATCGAAGCCTCTCAGGAACCAATAGAGAAGAGAGTCTTACTTAGCTATAGTTGTATCTTTATCGTACATTTGAAGAAGCCTGACTCAAACGAGAAGATTTCTTCTGGAATTTGGTGTTTGATGTGAACTGTAAGAAGAAAAGGAGAAGAAGATGGGAATAAGATTTAATCGATTGAAATACTTTTGATTGTGCTTGGGCTATTTTAGCGTGCGCGCGTGTAAGTGCTGTCATATCCTCCTATTTTGGCAAGTTCCGAATTGGACATGTCATCGTCTGCACGTTTTCACGTTACGTCGTTACTACCTCCGAACTCTATATTCCCATGCAGTACGGAAGTAAAGAGGATGACGTAGGGCCGGGCATGAGAAAGGTTCAGAAACTAATAGTATGATTGATGAGAAGATCGATCGTTGGTGAGATATATTATATTGAGAATTTGAAATGATCCAGTCTATAGTGTCTAGCTATAGACTAGCAGTAAAAGTATACCCGTTCTTACGCCATGAATTATTGATTGCTTTCCATTGATAAGATTCATCGGATCCGTTACTCCGCAGGCCTAGGAAGCGCTTAAAATAGCTAAGAGTTTGTGAGAATCTCCGACTACCATAATCTGTGTGGCTTCGATGTCGCTAGTGGAAATTGCAATAATAGTATTACCGGCGAAATTAGCACCGACATGCCCTTCTTCTCCCGCTAGCGCTATGCCATATCATTTCTCTTTTGCAGGCTTGATTCCTGAAGCAGAAGGAAATGCATTACCAACGATTTATCATCGTTGCTGTGCTGTAGCGAAATGTTATGTGGTGTGCAAGGACTTGAAGGAGAGATCTGGCGATGGTGTGGTGATGAAGGCAAGAGGAGGATAAGGGGGGTGCTGAATCTGCTGATGGGGTAGTTGGGTTTTTGTATCAGTGTTGGTTGTCTCTATGATTAATATTTTTCTTCCCCTTCCCCTTCCCCTTTCCCTCCTCCCCTTCTCCATCCTCCAAAACCAAATCCTCACTAATCCGAGATTTCGTCTTTTATTGCTTCTTCCCGTTCCCCTCCCCCTTCATCTCCTTCACCTCCTCATAACCAAGCGCCTGCACCATATCCTCCTTCCCATCATCATCCAAGATAGAAGCAAAGACCCTTTTGCTTTTACTCTCACACTTACTCTCAATAACGAGAAGAATCCCCAGCGAAGCGGTAGCGATACATATGAGTTCTTTTTCTTTCTCATGTTCTTTTGTTATTTGAGGCTTGGGTTGTATCATTTCTGCAGCTGCCTTGTTTGTGTGTTTGCGTCTGTATGTGTATTTTTGCGTGCGTATTAACGTCTGGTGTGGAAAGGCCCTTTTCGTGGTGTTTGATCCACGGATGTGCGTCTTCCTTTTTTACCCTCTTGATGATTAGGTAAAGGAAAAAAGGGGAAGGGTAATGGTATAGTGTGTAGTGATCGATGAAGAGGATATAGTTATCTGTCTTTCTGTCTCTCTGTCTCTCTTTTTCTATCTCATAAAATCAAAACCAAGTCGATCTAAACAAGCACAATATATCCCACTAGACCTCGATTTTCCCCCGTTCCTTTTCAAACTCCTTCCTTGTTCTGTTTCGTCTTCTTTTTTCCCCCTCTTTGCCTTGCTCTGCTTTCCTTTGCAAATAATACCCTCATATACCCCCCAAGACAACAACAATAACAGAACCCAGGACTCGTAAGAGCTAGATCCTAGAACCTCCTCTTTGGTCCTTTGAATATGGAAATGACGGAAACGGCAGTATTTCCTTGAAAGTCGAGAGTCGAGAGCCGAGAGATCAATGGGTATACACTGTAGCTTATGTATTTGCTTGCTATCAATCGTAGTCGCGTAGAATAAATTGGTTTTAGATATGTATTTCAAAAAGTGTTGACAGAGCTGTAGAGTGAGCTAGCTATTTATCTATTTATCTATGGCCTACTGCTGCTGCAATATACTGGCCTTATCACTAATCACCAACTACTTCATATGAAAGCTTTATATTGAATACATACATACATACATACATACATACATACATCAACACCCTTTCCCACCTTGCCCCTCCTTTCCCCTCCTTTCCTTTCAAAATAAATACTCTATCTACTCTAAAGTTCCAACTTCTAAACCCCTGCAGCGGCGCAGCCCTACATATATAGCTACTAAACCAATACCCCCCCCCCAACAACAACAATAGCTACAACAACAGCATACCCCCCCATCCCTTTCCATCACAACAAAAAATCAAAGCCAAACCAAGCCAGCGTAGAAAATAATTCTCATTTCATTTCGAAAGAAAGTGAATATCTTATTTCTTCTCCTATTGACTTTCGAAGATCGTCGCAATTTACACATACACATACACATACATACCTAAAGATTCCCAATAGAAGAAAAAATACACGCGAAAGAATTCAGGAATTTAGCTAGCTTTTTCGTCATGAAAAGGAAATACTACATCGCAGTTTTTATATATCTTTTCCCTTTCCCTTACTTGAGTTTGAGACTTTTCTGAAACTCAATCCAGCTAAAAATACTGAGGTCTGAAGATTGAAGACTGAAGACTGAAGATAGTATATGTAGCTGGTATCGGTATTAGTATCAGTATATTTTCTCTTGGTTTGGTTTGGTTTGGTTTACAATTATAACTACAATTACAGTTACAATGGCAGTAATCCCCCTTCACTTCATTTTACTCCATCCCATCCCATTTCACTTTATTTTCAGTCTTGTGGCAAGTACTTGTACTAGTAAACACCAAACCTCGCTTACAATAACCTTCCCCTTCCCCTTCCTCTCCCCCTTTTTCCCTCCCTAATCCAACCCCCACTCCCCCTTCCCCCCCAAAAAACAAGACCTCGCGACCTTGAAAGTATCAATCTATCTCCCTTCCCATGCGTGATCTTTCTCTTTTGTTGATTCGATTATAGATCATTTGAGTTAAGAAATGAATAAGATCAGACTCCAGTCACTCAAGGAGCGGAAGCAATTATAACCCCCCCCCCCCGGAGTACACAATAATCAAGCATAACACAAAATTACATCAAATCGCAATGACCTGTATATATATAATACTGTAAAAGGTCGGAAATATCATATATTTCCCTTTTTCCTATCTATCCTGCTACTCTCTTCTTTTCTCTTCTTCTTCTTCTTCTTCCATCACATATCTCAATGTAATATATATATATATATACAAAAAAAAACACGCCTGACTAGGCTGCTTTTCGCCTCATGTTATTCAAGAAAAAAAAAAAAACAGAACGCCACCCAATGCAATGCAGCGCCCATGAGACATGTGTAGATGTCGATGTCGAGTTGGTATCCAAAGCCCCCCTATGCATGTCCAAAAACTCCAGAGAAATGCCAAGACGACACGCGCGCTCGCTATGAATATGCTAATGGGTATCGTTCGCATCTAATTTTCCTCCTCCTGCTCATCCTCTGTTCCCTGCTTTCTCTTTCAAGTTCTCACTTCTCATCTGCTGTGCTTCGTACAGATCTCTTCGCTCATAAAATGCGTAACAGGTTGCCCAATCCTGCTTTGGGCTTATCTTCAGCCTGGAGGCTCCGAGGAATGTGGGGAATGGATCGGCCCTTAATGCCTGGGTTGTGTCGCAGGCTCTCTTGCTTGATCCATTCTTTTTGTTCGGGGACCCAGAGATGTCTAGTTCACGTTAGCTGCATTCTTTGCATCTCGAAGTAGAGAGAGAAAATACGTACCCTTCATGTTTAGTTTTCGTCAGAGCCCTCGCAGAGTACTCCTCCGTCAAGATCTTGTCGAAACTGTACGGCACCAACGCAGGCACGCCCTCAAATTCCGTCTCGCGCAGTGGGTAGATGTCTCTCGTCCTGTATCGGTGGAAATTCTTGCAACTCCACACTCCCGGCTGCGCACTGGGATTCGTCTCGCTCAGTCCGGTGATGTCAATGAACAAGCCGTTCCGGACGTCGATCCAACGGGCATCAATCACATTCAAACCGTTCCCTCGCACTCGTTCTGTAGAATATGGATTCACGTCGAGTAAGTACTCGCGGAAGATCTCGGTTCCGTCGGGGTCCGGGACGGTGTAGTTGTGCATCGTCATGTTCATGTTCTCCCCCAGCCAGGCCAGCGTTGACCCCGACACCTGTGTATCCAGATCCCAATCCCACGGCATGATCTTGCCGTTCCACCACCAGCCCAGCAGCGTCCCGTGCGCTATCCACGTCTCGATGTTGCGCTCGCGGAAGACGGACAGGTAGGAGCGGATAAGGTGATAGAGGGCTTCTCCCTTCTGCTCGTAGGTGACGGCCTTGCCGTTGAAGTAGCGAATATCGTAATGGCCTAACTCGTAGCTTCCGCCTGGCTCGTGGAAGTATTTGCCGTCCCACTTCCGTGGCTCTTCTCCATCTCGTCTTTCGATGTCTGCGTCTGTGATTCGAACGACGTTATCGGCGTTTGGAGGTCCTGCTGCTGCTATCGCTACGGTGAGGAAAGATGCGAACAGAAGGCTGCTCGCCTGGAGGAGAGGTTGTAGTTTCATGATTATGGCAAAGTTGAAAAGGGTCCGAACTATCTCTCCCACTACTTCGAAGTCATAAAAGTACAATATTCGGTAGAGGCTGCACCACTGGATTGGTAGTCCCTTGGTTGAACGACCTGCAGGAATCGGAAAGAGAATGGCCTGGCAAGAAATCTATTGCGAGCAGGACGGAGGAAGGCCTATTATAGGTAAACTGTCGTGTGCTCCGAGAGATCCTTGCCAAGCAGAGCCAAGAACAACAACCAAGCAATGTTGACTTGGCGGGTTAGATGAAGCGAGGGTGATTGAAATGCAAGCAACAAGAGGTTCGGTCGTATTCAAGGAAGGAAAAAATGCAAGTGATCGTATTACGAGCAGCAAAGTAAAGGATGGTAGGGTAGGATAAGGTAATCCAACGTGTATATGATGTATGAAGGCAGCATGAGAAATGATGTGGGTGAGCCGACAGTTTTGTCTACGAAGTACAGTACTTTGGACGTGGATCACTTGCTCACTGGATCCGGCTTTGAAGTGGCAGACGGGGCGCTGATGTGGAAGGGGCGTGGAAGAGAAGGACGAATTAAGGCATACTGGGGTGGTCCTGGCAGGGATTGATTAGATCCCGGGTCTTGGTTGGCTGGAACGTCGACGTCTGAGCCATTAGGAAGGCTCAGTTGATGGGATTGCGTAGGCCTATTTTTATAGAGTGGATCAACATTAAATATGAAATATGGAAGGAAGAAGGGAAGGGAAAGGACCGAGGGCAAGGAGTGGAGTCAGATCGTGTGACAGATGACGGGGAGGGGAATAGAAGCCGCTGCCAAGAAAGATGGATTTACTTGGCTTTACGGATACAGTAGTGGAAGAAGGTTCCATTCTTTTTTTCTTCTTAAGATCGCATCTTTTCTTTATTTACCTTCGTACTTTGTACAAAAAGATAACCAAAACATTTTCACAATCAATTAACACCGGCGTGCATAATCACTTCAACTTTAAATAACCAATCCCAGTAAGGCCAGCCCATCCCAGCCACACACCCCCTCCCCACCAACCATCCGGGTTTCCCTTTGGATTCGTGGCCCTATTGCGAATTTTGGCACCATCTTGCTTGTTGTGGCTGGTGGAAGTTTTTTTTTTGTTTTTGGCTTTGTGCTTACTGTACTGTACAGTACTATCTTAATTATTGCCCCACCAACATCCAACTCATTGGAGGGAGAGAAAGAAATGACCCGCTTAACAGGCTAAAAGGTTAAAATACTAAAGGTAAATATACAAAGTACATGTACAAGTTACTAGGCCAAGTTACTGTACTACGTAGAACATGCTTGCCGACGTCATCCACCCTTGATCTACCTTGAAACTCACCACTTCCTTGCCTATCTATGCCGTATTAATCCCGCCCCCATCCCGTCCCAAAGACACGCGGCCACCTTCCCCATAAAGCGCGTGTACAAGTATCATACTAGTACTAGTACTGTTCGGCAATAAATAATAATCCGGAAGAAACGGTAAAAATTGAACGAAGAAATATTTAAATACCAATGGAACTGAGTCAGTCGGAACTGATTTGGTATTACAATAAACTAGGTACGGTACATACACACGCGCGCGCATAAAAGCATCACCTCCCCCTTTCCGTCCTACATCGGATATCTTCACCCGGTAGTACAATATTATCATACGTACTCGTAGAAAAGAAATCTATGATACTTTCAGCCGCCTGGTCTGGTTGTACTGCTGCTAGGCCAAACTCTGAAACAAACCAGGAGATCGATCCTCTGATAACACGACACGACATGAGATACAGTACTGTACATGTATATCCTTCGTACTTCTTCTTACTTCGTACATTGCCCATTTATGAAAACATTTTCTCTCTGTCTTTGTCTCTTTTTATTTTTATTTTTGTCGCTTGTCGCTTGTTGCTTGTAGCTTGTTGCTTAGTACTTAGTACCTACCTATCATATTATGTAATGCAGCACCGGAAATAGCACGAGTTTAAGAATGAAGTGCTGCAAGATTTCAAGATAAAGAAAGGAATTTGATGATCTTCTCTCGCCTTGCCAAGTCCACCGAGTACACCATCCCAAGCCAAGTTATTATACGAAGTACAGTATTGGCAGATTGGCAGCGGCTGCGCTATTACTCGGCGTGTCGTGTCGTGTCGAATGCGCATTTGCCAATAAGTGCCAGCGGCGCCAACAATGTCGGTATCGGTCGCAAACGGTTTCAGTAAAGAATCCAAGTCTTGTGTTGGGCTGGGCTTGTTTTTTTTTCTCCCTTGAGAGGTCCAATTAATCATGAATGAATATTGGATTTTTGGCATGGCATGGGCATGGGATAGGACATATTTTCGATGTAAGCTGATGCCCAGACGGGATTTCGGAATGCGTGTTGTAAAAAGGCTAGGAAGTAGATGGATTGGATAGGGCTTGTGGGAAGGGGTGAACGCGAATGAATGGATTATTCGAGGAATCCAAGGAACACAGATAATATAAGCTTGAATCATAGCTTCCTCAAAGACCACACACAGCTCCTTTTGATAATTCTAAAAATTCTAAAAACCGCGATTATAGTATGATACATGTTATTATGTGTCTGGGCCAATCATAAAGCATGTATTTACTATTCATCATCATCAGCATCAAAAAAGAAAGGAAGAAAAAAGCGGGATCCACCACCTCACACGGTACAGTACAGTACCCATAAATACAGCACCTTATCACGCCTCTTTTACTCTACAATCTTCACCCTCACCCCCACTTATCCAGATACTGTTAATTAGCTTCGTCCTGTCTTCTTTCTCAAGACTCATCATATCATATCATACAACACGATTTATAATAAAGGTAAGAGTAAGTAAGAAAAAAAAGTAAAAATAGCCTATATATATAAATAAACAAATACAAACAAGGTACTGTATGATAAAAGCGAACAGTACAGTACAGTTCATGCACCGCGTGGTTGCGTGTATATGCCCAGTATTATGAAACGGTAGTGGGGAGAGGAGAGGGGGGCGGTGGAATAGTGGAACGGTTATGGTACTACTGTACAGTATCATGAGATTTGTTGGGTGGGGTGAGTGAGGGGAGGGGAGTGGATGGATGGGGTTTGTGCTGACGAGTGTGTATCGGACGAGTGCCGGCTGACGACGGTTTGGAAAGGTATTGTATATTATTAAAGTGTAGGTTTGCATTTAGATTCGATTACATGTATTATTTAGGCGTGGGGATGGAAGGTATGTAGGTAAGGAAGGTTGGAAGGAAAGGTAGGGTAGGGAAGGTAAAAGCGTGATATAGACAACACGACACGACACGACACGACACAGGAATGAAATGGAATGAATCCACAAATACTGCTTTTTTTCGCGATATAATATGATATGATATGCATGTTCTTGAAATATAATACACGAGGCTGGTGGGGACTTTTAATAATAAGGGAGGGAGGGAAGAAAGATGGAAGGAAAGAAAGAAAGAAAGAAAATAACCTCCGACGATCTAGAACAGGACGGCACGGGAATGTCGGGGTTCACAATCTTCTCTTTAATTACATATATCTAGTCCTCTCATCGTCATCAGCATCATCATCATCATCATTATCATCATCAATGTTCTCCTGCTTCTTCATATACTTATATTCAAAGGTATACGTAGGGGCTTAATAGTATATATATTGGTTGATTACTAGTTATAGTAAGCCACTATTATGATTCCGCATCTGAGATGCTGAGAACGTATCAGAGTAGCTATTTGGTTGATAGATTGACTTCACTACGTCTCATACTATACACACATACAAATATATACATAGAATTGATTAGACTAGAAGATAGATCATACATATCCTACCGTACCGTCCCCTGAGCTGAGAAGATATTGAAAAAAAAGGACTGAAAGATGGAGCATCACGTGTAAATGCCTTGAAAGCTTAGGGGTCGTGGAGGCGAGGCGGGAGGGGTTTTTTTTGCGCGGTATATTGAGCGGCATATAAGGAGGTAAGTTAGTTGATTGATTAAAGCTAGGGTTTAAAAAAAGGTTATGCGAAAAGGTAAGAATATATTTCTAATAGTGAGTGCCTATTTTTTTTTCCTGTTTCTTTACGATTGCTCTCTCTGTATTGCGTGGCTATATATTTCCTTGCCCCTTATCCTCTCTCGCTTATCCACCCCTTAGCCCACTCGCTCCTTTACTTCCCGCCTCCCGCTTCTATGTATACGTAGACTGCATTCTAACCCTGAACTTACTTATAAAAGATGAGAAGGATTAAAAAACATGATAGAAGAATTTCCACTACCTCGGAAAAAAAAAGTGACGTGAGAGGTATAAATCGATTAGAGGACGATGTCAGTTATTGAGTTTGATTGAGATTCAGATTCCTCTGTATGGGAAGAAGTTTCTAAGAGTAGAACCAGTGGCTTATTCCGGTTTCGTTGTATATAACTACCTCGGATATAAAGTGATACTTACAACCCTTGATAGCAAAAGTGACTGGGATTCAGGGATATACAGGCATAGGTGAGATGGGGGGGGGGGGTTTATTTCTAAAGAAAGGAAATTTGAAAGTTGCGTATTGGTCTTGATATTTACGACTCTGTCGTCTCCTCGCCCGCCTAAAGCGTGAACTTTGTAACTTTGCCCTACCCTATAACCGTGTGCCTGTATGAACACACACTAATACACTATAACACACATATTACATATATATACGTATATCCACCACTCCATTCCATCTAACCTCTCCCCCTCACAACCAAATCCCTCCCTCACCCACCCCTCAAAACCGGCAAACCCCTCTCCCCAAAATCTTCAAAATCAATCTCCATATCCAAAACCTCTTGAACCCCAGGTAACCTCCCACATCCTCCCTTCCTCTCCCCTCCCCCATTCCCTCCCGCTCCGCGAACATGCCGCCCCAAAACCCCCTTGGAAGAAAAACACCGCATACAGCTCGGACACGTATACTTAGTCCGACACGTTTTGGCGCGGCTGTTGATGTGTTGTGCTAGATGTGGGATCGAGTGGAAGGTGATGGGGCAGGATTTACATTTGTATTTTGGGGTGAGGGCTTTGAGGGGGGTTGGTTTGGGTTTGATTTTGGTTTTGGTTTTGGTGGCTGGGGTTTTTTCAGGGCTTTGAATGGGCTTTGGTGATGATGGAGAAGGAATGGAGGGTGTGGTGATGCGGCGACGTTTTGCGGGGGGGTATGATTGCGGTGATGCGCGTTCTTGGGATTTTCTGAGGGGTGTGGGTAGGTGGATTGTTCTTGGGCTGGGGGTTGGAGGGGGGTGATGCGGGTGTTTGGAGGAGGGTTCGTTCCAAATTGGGGCTTGGAAGTGGATGGGGGTTGGTCTGTTTTTGCTGGGAAGATTCATGTTTTCTTGTAGTATGTGGTGTAGTGTGCTGTGTGTTAACGTTATAAGTGGTGTTCTCTCTTTCGCTAATTAAATTAGTTGCATCAATATATCCTATATATATTATGTCTTCTCTGAAAGAATTTGTTCCTGTTGTTCATAAAGGGGGTGTTCGGCCGTAACGCCGACATGCTCGAAACAAAGGCGCTGTGCAGCCTGTGCTCCTCATTAGGATCATTGTCGAGTTGTCAAAGAAAGGGGTTTGCCA
Organism: Ploettnerulaceae sp. D365; assembly: GCA_003988805.1. NCBI lineage: Eukaryota > Fungi > Ascomycota > Leotiomycetes > Helotiales > Ploettnerulaceae > Ploettnerulaceae sp. D365. The sequence goes on from QYAL01000002.1 coordinate 320,700, forward strand.
GATCTCAAAGAGAAACAAAGAGTATTGAAACATTTGTGATACTACAGCTCTCATGAAAGGTGTTTTCTAAGTCTTTGAAACTTGTGTCCAAGAATATATAGCATTGATTAGTCTTTGTTACAAACATGCGACTATTGTCAGCACTACTTTTACAGCTCTGCTGAATCATTTGGAGCACTTTGAAGTCTCATAGGTCGCCAAAAGGATATGTATGACTGAAGCTCTTTTTTTCTGCGTAGATCCGTCATATTCTTGTATCAGTCCTTGCTAATTTCACATTCATCAAGTGATAGGTGTACATAAGCGACGCTAGTTAGTTAATAGTGACAATGTAAGTCGTCATAGTCAATACGCCAGTCAGCGGAAATTTCGCAAGGAGATTGCATTATGTAATCAGTAGTAATTATCATCAGGGCACAAACATTGTGGAAGAAATTGTCTCTTATTATTAGAATAATCCAAGTGGCAAGTGCTGCACTGGCAACCCTTGACTTTCTGAAGTGCCAATGATTTGAATCATTTGATAGTAAAAGGCAAAAGTCGACAAAAGAAAAACTCTAGAAATAATGCTCGAACTTATTTCTTGCTAAAAGACTTTGTGTACTCCTGATACTCCGCTTCGTTCATGGAGACTTGCCTCGAACAGTCACGCTGCAGTGTTGAGCTTTCTCTTCCACTGAGTCGCACAACTCGCCACAAGTCTTACAGGTCCGAATACTGATACTACGCTGACAGGCGTCGCTCTTGACATGTCCCGTGAAGTGATCCTTTCGAGTGAACGTTGCGCGGCATTTCAAACACTTATAGGGGCGCTCGTTGCCATGGACGGATTTGAGGTGGCGCCGCAGGTCTGACTTTCTAGATTTTGGAAAAACTTTATCGCAGTAGCCGCAAGGTTGCAAGTCCGACTCATTGGTACAGACGGCTGTGGAGGGAGCTTCTTCTTGCTGGCTCAGCTGTGTGTCGTCAGGTGTAGGTGACTGGAAGTTCTTGGCTTGCTTCACGTTGTCGGACGACATTTTTAATTTGCGTCTACGAACGGATTTAGAGATGATATTTCGGTGGTTTTCGGTAGAGTTGACTAACCTGCTAGTTACTTCTTTTGTCCTTGGGAAGTTGGGCTGCTGATGAGCCCGCCGGCCCTGTTTATATATTGATTCAAGCTCCGTGTGTTCTATTGAGGACAGCATATTGTCAGCCCAGACAAGCTTTCTTACAATGCTCCTTGTTCTGAGTCTTCTCCCTATTATTTATTTGCAACAAAGCGAGCTTTCTAGTCGAGGAGATACATGTATTTTTCGGCTAGGAGAGACGCCCGTTATTTTGAGCTATGGCCGAATTAGAGGCGAAACATCTCGAAGTAAATAATGATCAATTGTCTAGCCTTTAAGCAGCGGTGGTAAAGACGATTCCAGTAACATATGTTCAAGCAAGGCCGAGCAGTACCGATTTGAGAATTTTGAGTACAATTGGGCAGAGCTAATGTCTAGCTCTGGATGAGTTGTCATCACATGATTAAGTAGCTTTCCAGGCCAGGACTGCGTGATTGTATCCTGCACGAGTAGCTTGCTAGCCTACGAGATAACTTTAAAGTGGCGGTGGAACGAAGGGCACGAAAGAGAGAGATGGAGACATTTTGCTTTTTTAATACAAAAAATATCATACAAGTTTGCTCGAAGGCGTGTAGCAAACAAACATCGTGGTCCCCACCTGAGCTACCTCGCCTACATATGTATGTGCTTGCGATTAGAAGTACTTCGTAATAATATTAAGCGACTGTATGTTTTCCGCAGATAAGAATTACGCCTTGCCAAGACGATATCCCCTGCTACTGTACTTACCCCACTATACGAAGGCTGTTGATAGTTTTTTGTCCTCTAAGTATATTATCCAATCTCAACGACCACGTGCTTGCGTCATTGCAATTTCAGCCGAGCTTAAGGCTTTCCCTAGCATGTCAGAATCGATGTACGAACATTTACAGAACAATCAGATTAGATTATTAGAGGTCAAACCTACTTCTAATGAAGATGACAAGATTATCTGTCATCTCCGTACAGTATCACGAGATGCTGCACCAAGATACAAAGCTCTATCATACTGTTGGGGGCCTACAGAGGAGCGAGGCAAGAGCGCAATCATCATAAACACTGGGAACAATCAGATTCGATGGCCTGTTACTCCTACGCTAGAGATGGCTCTCCGCAGGCTTCGATTTACTGATGGATACACACCACTTTTAATATGGGCAGATGCGGTTTGCATTAATCAAGAAAATGAGGTGGAGAAAGGGCAGCAAGTCCAAGAGATGCGTTACATCTACCAAAATGCTGAGGAAGTATCTATTTGGCTTGGGCCAGCGGACCAGGATAGTGTGCTTGCTTGGAAACTCATGAATGATATCTTCTCGATTAATCCAGAGATACACCCCCTGGAACCCAAAAGACTAACCCAGTTCAACAAATCTCAGTTTACTGCATTGCAAAGGCTCTTTCGACGAGACTATTTCTGGAGAATTTGGATAGTGCAAGAGATTGCTTGTGCCAGGAGAGCGACTGTCTATTGTGGTGCTGAGTCCATGCCGTGGTCAAGACTTCTGTTCCTTTCTGAAACTTTGGATAATGTCCTAGCGAGAGCTCGGGATGAGGATTATGAGGACGACTCTGCGACCGTTTTTCTGATGATGCGTGGCGGCCCAGGGATTCTGAATGCTACAGCGTCTTCGATTGTCTCCTTTTCAGAGGTAAAACCACAACCTCTGCTGGAACTGCTCTGCTCCCATGCAATCAAAGGCTCTACAGATCCGAGGGACAAGGTGTACGGTCTTGTGGGCATGTCAGCTGACTGGCAATATTTTGGGAAGATCAGCTACGAGCGTTCTATCAGGGCTACGTTTCTACACACGGCTCGCTACATCATCTCAACCACCCAGAAGCTCAATGTGATATGCTTAAAGCAGAACGATGATAACTGTCATGACTTGCCATCGTGGGTAGCAGACTGGGAGCGAAGGAATATATTCCCGAATTATGGAATCAAGCCATTGTATATTCGGCAGCCACCCTTCGCCGCATCCCAGGTTTCGAAGGCGTCCTACAGCTTCACTAGAGATGGGGAGGTGTTAAATGCCAGAGGGTTTATCGTCGATACCATTACCACAGTTGCCCAAACCTTTCGCGACATTGGGTCCAGGGCTGCCGCGGTCGAAAATATCCGGGCCTGCAATAGCCTCAGAACTTTCCATAACTGGTGGTCAGTCTTCATCGACAAGATCGGAAAACAACACTACGAAGTATTTCAGAGAACGTTCTGTGGAGGCGCCTGGGCTCCTCCGGACTCGGAATTTGAGCAGGATTTATCTTTACGTCTTGTATTCTTCTTTGGAATGATCAAAAGACTTCTGCCTGAACTGCAAATCGACAGTGATCTGTTACTATCGCTGCCGGATCTAAAGATAGAGACCCGGGTTCTCGAAGCACGCCAGTATGCTCTAGTGTTCTCAGCTTCACGGCGAATGCATGGTAAAAGGTTTGTGGTGTCAAGTACCAAGCTTGCTGGATTTGCACCACAGGAAGCCCAATTGGGTGATAAGATAGTGGTGCTGCTAGGATGCGACTTCCCAGTGGTTATGAGAGATATGGGAACACATTGGACGCTGATTGGGGAGATCTATGTGGATGGTATCATGTATGGTGAAGCTATGGATGGCTTCGCATCTGGGAAGTACGTTGAGGAGAGCTTTGAAATTTATTGAATCATATATAACTTCCTGGATCCTCTTTCTTCTATAGTTTACATATTTTGTTAGGCCGTACTGCTTTTAGCGATTTCTTGAACTTTTTTTTTCGGGATTGTAACTGCGACTCTTGGACAGATTAAGTCTCGCCTCCACTGCAAAATGGAATCGTTGACTTAGAAGAACTGATTCGAGCTGTTCATCAAATCCCTCAACGACAACATCCAGATCGTCCGAGACCTGATTAAATTGACGGTCCGCTGATGCCCAGAGTAAGTGAAAGAAGCCGACTCGCTAATGTTAACTGGATATGGGAACACATTCAGGTCCAGATGTACAGAAAAGCGCACCACAAAGTCATCTTTTCCAGGAAGACGAAGTTTGGCGAACGAAAGCACATGAAGTTGCGGCAGTTAGCTTTGATGGTAGTCTGCATCTGAAGCGCAGGAGAATCGCTGGCCCGGGGTATTGTAACATGCTGGACGCGCGGTGAGTCTAGATCAAGCATGCGGTATGCGGTATGCCATAATAATCATACCTACAGCTATGCAAAATGTACGAAGAAGAGTCATTGAAACCAGTTGCAATATCCAGTTTTTATGACAAAAATCTATACAGTGAGTATCGACTTCAAGCATGACAAGCCTTGAACGACAATACCGTACCAGCAGCCTAAATCATTAGTGATGGTGAGGCAGCGCCAATCGGTTAAGTACACAAAAGAAAAGTCACAGGAAAATCTCTTGATGAGCGCCTGGAGAAATATATTATGGTTTGGGAACATATGGTAATTGGTTCATTTAATTAATTCAAGTCAAACTATGTTGCGAGCTTATAATCATTGTCTATTAGATCTAATTAATATCCTACATATATGTGCACTTCTACAATGCATCTGCTCCTCCCGCGTGCTATCAAACTGTTCCTGACAAGTAGGACAAGTGATATCACTTCGACAACGCCTCTCACACTTTCCCACCACAAATACGTATCGCGATTAGAATACTGCAAGAAAAGTCGCCTGCACTTACCACAGTGGAATCCGAATGGCTGCGCGCCGCTCTGCGAGGTGAAATGCGAGAGTACTAGCCGTTTATTTTTTTCGGCAACAAGAGCAAGTGTGCGTGCAGATCTTATCCACTTTCTCGCGTAGGTAGTTTAAATCTTTTCCCATGTGCTCGGGACGATTGGAGTAGGCACTTGTACGTGTACGTGTGAATATCCATGGTTCTTCTTGGGGTGCTTCGCGGGGCTCTTCCGGGGGGTTAGCAGCTTGATTGGATGCCGATTCTGATGCTCGGACAGCCCATTCGAAGTCTGTATTTTCGTAGATTTTGGTGCTGGAAGACATGTTTGCTTTTAGTGAGATATAATGTCTGCTGGTAGATTATTTGTTTAATGTGTGAGGTAGTGTTGAGATGATTGTGACTAGAATGTACGGACTACTGTTTGTTTGGAATACCAAAGTTTGGGTATTTCACTTCTGCTGGTTTATATAATTCCCTTGGATGACCTGTTCTGTTTCTCTTCAGACCAGGGTCCTTTGTTACTTAGAAAAGTAGTGACAATGGCATTAAAATTCAGTCACTGAACAGGATTGTGAGAACTAAGATTCGAGTAGGGCAAGGAACAAAGATTTCAAAGAACAGAAATGGTATTTTTGGGGTCTTGGCAAATCATATTTTCAATTTCAAACAAAAGAGCTTCCGGACCTTGCACTCGGAGTCTCGGCCAGATGCTAGTACCTGCACATCAGCTATCAAAGAGTCTAAGAGGAAGTCTAGCTATAGCGTCGAATTATTTCTAAAGGGGTGTTAGGAACCTGAGAAACCGTCGGATAAAGCTTAAAATGGAGAAAGACTCCATTTCTGAACTATTGCATCTGTCCAGAGCGTTTATAAAACTGTACTTGGATGGAATGATGAAGAGATGTGTAGGTCCGCGGAAACCATGAAACTCTTAAATTTTGAGATCGACGAGAATGTTATGATTGTTACCTTACTCCCGCTACCCAAAGACACTCACCTTGGTGTTTATTTATGGCTCAGTAAGTATTGTAAAAATGAACTAGGAATGAGATACAATTTGTACTGAGTTTCATACTCGACAGTTGCTGCTCTGCTGCCAGCTTACCATACTTCGTCGAAGTTCGAACCATTGATAGCTAAAGACTTCTTCTACCCCCCACTTGCCCCGTAGCAGTTCAATGCCCATCTCGCTCAAGCCAAGGCTTCGCAGCTTCATACAATTCTCTCAGTACTGGGTCGACCTTGATCAAGCGTTGATACAGATCCTCTTCAATAACCCTGAAGAATTGGATGAAAGCTACGATGACTAAATCCGCATACGAAGCTACTTGTCGTTAGATACCATTTCAACAGAAATACAATTACTTACGAATCTTTCCCATCACGAATGGTCCTCCATTCTTCTTCACAACTTCTGCCAAGGCGTTGATAGCCGGTAAAGCCTCGATCCACGCCTCCTCCCCACCTTTCTCCTTTGCATAGAGGGAAAGTGGTTTTCCAACACGCTCTTCGCGGGTTTGGTAGAAGTACTCACTGGAACGTGGATTCAACAGATTGACTGGCACTTTAGGCATCCAGACCGCATGAAGTGGCTTGAGGATATTGGCGACAAGCTGATACGCTTCTGGTAGGATAGGCGAATCGAGATGGAGGGAAGGAGATGGGTAAGCGGATTCCAGGTGCGTGGCGATGCTCTTGGAGTCCATAATCCAGGTTCCATCGAGGAGCTGCAAGGCTGGTAGAGTGTAGGGTGTTTCTCCCTCACCAGAGTGGGGGGGAACACTGAGTTTATCAGTCCTCGAATTGCAATTGCATTTGAATGAAGGCCCAGGGGAAACGTACTGTGGGCTCAGAGTCTCCTTAATATCGGGATACTCGACCCATTGGGTTTTGTAGTCGACTCCTTTGAAATTGAGTGCAAGACGAGCTGTGAATTGATAAGTGGGAAATTAATATATAGAGTAGAGAGGCACAATTGTACTTTTCCAGAGGTGCGGAGTCCAACATGAACAGCGGCCTTTGCTTGGGATATCGTAGAAGATGACTTGCGACATGATTTGAGGAATTTTATATATTGGAGACGGTGGCCGTGGCAGAGGGGGATTAGAAATCAAGAGTTTTGGGAGCAGAGTACACTTACAAATATGCCGCTTGCCTCACTGAGAAAGGATTGGCGGTTCACGTTATCACGTGAATTCATGTAATAGTCTTCTCGTAGATGTACTCAAGCTAATCTATGTAATTTATTGTTCCATATAATTCAAGAGAACAAGAAGTTCCTCATCGTCGGCAAGTTCGAAGCCAAAATTCCGTTTCTTGGGGTAGAGCTCGTGACCGGCCTCATATATCCCGAAGGGAGAGCAGGTCAAAGTCTTTCCAGATTGTGCGTTCGTTATTTGATACTTTGTTATTAGTAGTCTCTTCAATATTGTTTGTGATTGCACTGATTGGTCGTTGGGGAATATTCCAAATCCCCTCATCTAGCGTTTCCCGGCCAGAATGCTCTATTCCGTACCAGAAATATCCATAGTCAGCGGTTGCACCTCTCGATTAATCTTTATCTCGGAGTTCCTCACAGAGTGCTTTAAATCTGACCAGGATCGACAAAAATTCGGTGAAAGCACCGTTAACATCATCTTTTTTCTCGGTGATCATGATCCGTAACTATCTGCGGCACAGGCCCACAGCATCAGGGGGTTGGGGATATATTGGATCTTCTGTCGAAGAGATCGATTGGACGGCTACTGCCACGGCCCGCTAGTGATAATTAGCTATACAATGAAACCAGAGGAAGAACCCGTACTCACCGTCGAGTTCCTTATTTGTGTTTTCGAACAATCCCACCAAAAGCAGAACAATATCCCAAGACAAAGACTTTTTATTATCCTCGTCCCTGTACTCGAGTCAGATACTTTGCGGTGAAAGTAGCTTTGTTTGAACACAGAACAAGTACAATAGCATTATACAAACTGTATTTTGAACAGAACAACTTTTTTGCATAAGTATATCAATAACAATCGTCAAGAGACAGTTCACTCAACCAGCTCTGAGTACTTACCTCACACCTCAAAATCTCCATCAACATTCCACACCACACCACACCCACCTCCCCCCCCAAAAGAAAATACTCCTCGAACACTCTACCATGGCTCATAACATACCGATTGGCACCTCTATGCAGGCTATTCTGGATCAAGATCCCAATCAGAAGCCAGCACCCTTAGTCGGAATCTCAGCAGAGCTACGAGCAGAGCTACGAGCACAGCTTCTCGAAGGCGTAGAAGACAGCAACTCTATGTCTATTCAGAGTATTCTGACTCCAATTCCCAATCGTGTTCCAACACCCAAATTCGAGTTCTCATCAGAGCTACGAGCACAGCTCCTTGAAGGCGTAGAACACACAGACATAGCGAAGCCGTTTTCACAACAACCTACATTTCCGCCAACCCCAGCAATCTACGTCGATCTCCTGGAGTCCGACGAAGAGCTAAGCACGGAACCCACACCCGTCTTAAACAGATCTCTCTTGCACCCCACTAAACCCAAACTCCAGAACGAACGCAAGCCAGCCCGCGCACGCCCTCGCCCTCGCCACAATGCCACCAAGGGTAAAGGAGCTTCCGAGGCACAAGTAGCGTTCCTTGCTCCAGCAAATCAGGAAGAAGAGGAAGAGGAGACACAGTGCCGCTGTAGAATCTGTATGCAGATCTTTGAAAGTGAGCAGAAGCTGCAGGTGCACCTCGAAACTTCGAAGTGTGTATTGGGACATCACCAGTGTCACATATGCAAGACGGTGTTCGAATCCGATTGGGCGCTTCAACATCATGAGGAGATGAACGTACATGATGGTGCTGCAAAATAGGTGAGTGTGTGCAGATATGTATGCTTTGCAGCAGAGAGAAACGGTGAGTAGGTGAGATGAGGTGAGATTGGTAGGTGTTTTTTGAGTTTGAGATGAAAAAAACAGTAAGTTTTTCCTTATGTCTTCCTCCTCTATCAGATAGATTCAATACACAGAATTTTCTAGCCCCCCAGCATTTGTCTTTAATGCATGTGATATGAATAAGTGACCGTTTTTATTATAGTAGACCAACTTGCCCTTCTTTTGTTTTTTATCTTATCTTAATTGGCGAATGCGGCTTGAAAGTAAAGTCCTCGACTTACTATTATCTATACTTGGCAGTTAAAAGACCACAAATCGCTACACATTGTTGATAGGAAGAGAAATGAAAGGATCGGTCGAAATTTGCATCTGAGTAGATGTGCGACATAGTTTCAATGAATTGATTTCTGCTAGTCTAAGTCTCTACCTTCCTATGCTTATTAGATTACTCTTATCTCTGGTCCCCTGAAAATAGAGAATATGCCAAACAAAACTAAGTCTGAACCCCGATAAAACCTGACCCATTTTGATGTATCAAATGGTTTTCTCAAGCTTTTCCAATGTCTTTCGTGCTGTGACTTCGATTTCAACCCTCATTTCATCATTCATCAATTCCGCTTGAATCATTGTCGCAGCTGGTCTGACGTCTCCGAAGACTCTCCTCAACACCGGCCAAATCAAAGGGAATTCCTTCTTGTCGGGAAGAATATACCGTACTCGCACGACGTCTTGCATTGTTGCTCCTGCCTTTTCAAGCGCGGCTTCGATGTTCTTTAATGTCTGTTCTGTCTGCTCGATAATCGAGGGTGACATCTTTCCCGTAGCATAGTCGACGCTAAAGTTGTAAGCTTTGGGGGAAATAATCTAAGAGGCGTCCATATGTGGCATACCCCGTTGTTCCAGATACCATGATCCAGGACCTAGGGCAAAAGAGTCAGTATTTGCTTTGCTTGAGTATTTGATGAGGCCGAAAAGATAATAAAAGCTCAGAGGTCAGCGCCCTTGAGAACCATTTCCCCTTCGGTTTCAGGCGGAATTTGACGCACCCAGTCACCACAGCACGACTATAGCCGATTGTGGCTTCAAACTCGGAGCCAGAGGAGATGTTCTTTCTCTCCATATTTCAGGGTAGTTCGGTACTTTGCTTTCGAAAAAATTTCCTCGAACGGATCGAGTAAATTAGGTGAAGTTCAGGACTGGAAACTTCTCTTGACGATGGAAACTCGAGAGTGTGGTTTATCTTGCCTCGCTAATAGTGTCACTTTTGATAGGGTCAATAATACCAAAATGTAAGGTTTGAGCTGCGAATTGATAGCGATATGGAAAAACACCAGGAATGAGTCATGGCTTAGCGATTTTGCGGAGAGTGGGATGCTCAGGGGAAACAACAACAAACAGCTAAGCGAGGATGTGGAGGAACATGACGATAGAAGTTAGGTTCGGCCCTCAAAAAGCTTATCGCCACCTTTAAATCCCTATCCACTGCCAATATTATTACAGACTGTATTATTGAAGATAGAGTTTGCGGGGTCGCTGATCAATGATTGTCAAATTCGCAATGCATACTGCTTGCTTGCTTGGGTTCAGTACTATGCATTCCATAATAGGCCTCGTGCTTGAGCTTTAGCCTAGATGTAACAAAGCGAGATACTTGGTCCATTTTCACTCTTCACGCTAATTGGTTCCTAGTCGCCCCTTTCAAGGCCATAATTCTCAACCAAAAGCGCAATGGAAAATTGGCGTCGTTTGTCGGGGGTTTTCGGATAACTATGAAAATCTCAACAAGTTCGAGCAGTTGGCGTCGCCGCGATGTGGCTTCCAAATTCTGCAATGAAGGCTTCTGATTGCTCCATACAGCTAAATGTGGGGGCTTTTGTGGCTACCACGTGACCGGATGACTCGCTCAAAGAGTTACTCTACCAGTACAGTAAGGCTGACGTGATGATGAGAGCTGTCAAGAAAAATGTTTTCAGCTATTTAAGACGAGGTAAATCTCATGTCTTGAATTTATTGTCTTCACGTAATGCGTTGCGGGAACCTACAAGCCTGAAGTTATCCAAACCTTTTCTACCACTAATTAATATAATCACGGGATGTCGACCCTTTCAACATTTTTTCCTCGGTTCGCTGAACTTCCTTTCGAAATACGATTGGAAATATGGGAACTTGCGCTCCAGCCTCAAATTGTTCATCTCAGGCAACGGCATGTCTCTGAATGCTATCATGCCGTACACCACGTTTCATCAAATCGGCATGTGGCTGATCGATGCTCAGGAAAGATTCCTCGAGATTATCAGGGTTACGCTTGCAATGAAAGCATAGAAGGAATGACAAAAGAATATGCACGAATGGATCGAGTCAGAGGCCGTCCATACCTTTACCGCATGATGGGATTTGACACCGATGTTCCAATACCACCGCTACTCCTCGCCTGTCACGAATCGTTCCAAGTCACATCAAAGGTCTACACAAAGAGCTTCTCGGCACTTGGCTCTTTTGGACAAACCTATTTCAATTTCAAGCTTGATACTCTATATCTTGATTTGCATACCGAAGCGGCCGGTGTTGAAGCGATTGTTCAGGATGTTTTGCCATATATGTGTCAGGATGAGCTCGCAAAGGTTGAGAAGCTAGCCATCAATCGGGATCTCCTCGTCAAAACAATAGGAAGCTTCGAAAACTACCTGGCTTGCATTCTATTCTTCTTCAGTAATGTCAAGACTGTCTACTTGATCTCAGACTCGGAATTGGTCAAGCAAGAGAGGCACTTAGCGAGCGATTCGAAAGGATTGAAAAATGACCTGATTCTCTTCGAGAGTATGGAAACTTTTCGCCGTTCATTTCCCACTGTTGACTGCAAGGACTGTGCTATGGCATATCAAAGTCGTGGCATGGAACTTGCTCATGCCAACATCGAGATAATCGAGGAGAAAGTTCACTCAGAGGGCAGTCTGATCTGTGAGGATAGAGGCAAGCAATGGCCTAAGCCCGTTTTTGTCTATGGCCAGACTATCACAACCTCGGCAGTAATTTCAAAGCTGAACCAACTTCAACAGCAATGCGAAGCCAACGCAAAGTGCAGCTGCTATAAGCTCGAGGAGAACAAGAATGTCGATGTTGTCCAGTGAGTGGAAGACTTATGAACCATTTTATGTTATTATTGCTATCCGAAGAATGCGACCACGATCAGACATCTCTTGAAGAGTAGCGGGGTGGGAATCCCTACCTACATTTGCGGTGCTCACGAGTGGTGCGAGGTGTAACAACAGGTGGGCGGCGACTTGTATTCGACTGCCTCGGTCACATACCGAACGTTTCCTGTTAGAGAATCTTGGTCCAGCGAAATCAATTTGATGACATACTTATAGATTATAGACCTGGTATGGCAGCGAATTCGTCTTCTTAATATAATATGGAGTTTTCCTCAAATTAGAACTAGATAGAGTATGTAATCAAAGTAGAACCTCACCGTTATAAGTCCAACGAGGCAACTGCATCAGAGTCCAAAGGAGTGCTTAACATAAGCGGGTTCGAACCAACCCTCGATGGCACAAGAGCTACCTACTTAGACGAATAGTAGTATGCAAAATACTGCAGAATCGTATGCTAAGCTATGGACTATATAGCTAAATACAGCCGCAAATCTAAAGTACGGGAGCGCGGATAATGTTACATAAACACCGCAAGGATATTTGTTTCCCTTCCAATCCTTAACACCAACGCTTAATATGCAAGTGTAAGTGCAATCATCAACGAGTCATCAAAAACCTCTCCCTACACCATCACTCTGCCCCCTTTCCCTGCTGTTCCCTCAATCTCTTCATCCTTTCTTCAGCAGCGTTAGCCAACACCTCTCTCCTGCTCATCCCCTGCGTGGAACTCTGCCTAACACCCTCCGCACCACCCGCTGAGCTAGCACCAAGCACAAACTCGCCGCCCGTCCAACCACCATGATCATCGACTTCCTCCTCCTCATAACTTCCACCATAGGAACCTGGATCTCCAACTGTATGCCCACTCTTATGGTAGTCCGCCGCATCAACCTCCTTCTCAATCTGTTTACACAAATCCCAGAAATTGCGGTCGTGTGGCCCATGAACATTATGCGCGAGTTCATGACAGAGCGTCTTTCGGATCGTCTTGTAATCTCTGTACCCATCGTATGCATCTGTCCGTAATCTCAACTCGATCACTTCTCCGGCATTCCTGTTCAAGCCCAGTGTCCTGCTGGTACCCTCGTGGTTTGTCTGCGTATGCTCGATAGGGTTCATCTCCGTCAACAACGGCACCGTAAACTTGTGCTTGCGCATCGACGCCTTGATCCCCACGTCATCCTTTAATCGTTGTAAGAACTTCAAAGACTTATCTGGATTCGGCAGATAAGGTAAAGGGCGTAGCGTCAAGAATGTATACTGGTTTTCCTCCAGCTCTTTCTTCCAGTCGTGGGTCTTGTAAGCTTTGACTGCTGGCCGAGAACCGCGCCGCTGCACTCGTCGGGAAGCTTCTTCTTTTGCTTGAGCTATTGAAGAGGCTTCTTCAACTGTGCTACCCATCAGGCTTATTTTCTTATCTGATAGGCTGGAAAGTGGGAAGATAGGGTCTTTGAGCGGTTTGATGAGACCGAGTTTCGCCACCATGATTTTCTGGTTGGAAGGAGGTATTGAGAGCGTATCTGCTATCTCGTCGGAGAGGTCGAGTATCGTGGCATCGGAGGGGAACTTGTAGTAATAAGGAGTTCCATGGTAGGTGAAAGTGATAGAGATAAGGTCTTGATTGTCAGTAGAGGACGTTTCGTCATTATCAGTCGACATGTTCGTTTGACCAGAGAGAATACGATGATCCTAAAATGTTTTGAAGAGAAGCACTTTGTATTGAAGTTAGATGTATCCAAAGTCGTTAAAATACATCGGAAGATTCTAGGCTTATCGCAGGCTTCATAATCATCACTGTAGATCAAGGCCTCGACCACTGCGTCATTCCGCGGCAAAATACTCATCCCGTGGTTCTGCCAAGAGATCGTCCGGAATACACGCGCGCTTCTCCGCCGGAGAATAATCGCGTAGTTGCGTGTCCTCATCCAAGCCGAGTAATGTAGCCCCTTCAGTTTGCGCCAACCCTCAGATTTCCCATTGATACGAACAACGATTAGCTGCCGCAACGGAGCAGCATTCCATTCTTTCTCGTCCAATTCAAATCAAGCCCAAATCGCTGAGGCGTCACAATAGCTACGATGAATCTTTTCCGAGTGTTGGGTAAGTGTTGAAGCTCTGGGAAGGAAGGAAAGGGAGAAACTGACACTTTCCTCTAGGGGATCTCTCCCACCTGATTTCGATATTGATATTACTACACAAGATGCAGCAGACAAACGTATGCACTATTCCTCTCTCAACCATTCTCTGTAGCATTTCAAAGGATGAGCAGCAGCTAATACAACATTCCAGTCCTGTTCGGGAATCTCCTTCAAATCCCAAGCCCTCTACCTCATGGTCTATGTAACCCGCTACATCGACCTCTTCTGGACCTTCGGCGATAGCGCGTATAACACCATCTTCAAGCTGCTCTTCCTAGCTTCCTCCGGCTATACTATCTACCTCATGACGACAGCCTACAAGCCAACCCACGACCCCAACCTCGATACCTTCCGCGTGCAGTACCTGCTTGGTGGTTCCCTCGTCCTGGCAATCATCTTCCCGTACAAGTACACGCCATCGGAGATCTTGTGGGCCTTCAGTATCTGGCTGGAATCTGTCGCCATTCTGCCGCAACTTTTCTTGCTGCAGAGGACTGGAGAGGCAGAGACGATTACCACACATTATATTTTTGCACTGGGAAGTTATCGTGCGCTGTATATCCCTAATTGGATCTATCGTTATTTTTCAGAGAGCCACTGGGATGGAATCTCGGTATTGGCAGGGATTGTGCAAACGGTGCTGTACTCTGATTTCTTCTGGATCTACTACACGAAGGTTTTGAAGGGGAAGAAGTTTGCTTTACCGGTATGAAGGCCTATTGCTTTCAAGGCATGAGAGGAGGAGGATGTATGAGTGAGATTGGAATGCGAGGAACTCTAGAGGCGGTACTGTGCTCCGAGACAGCAATCTTTCCAGGGAAAGGCAATGTGTGATGTGTATGCATGGTTGGCGTTCGGATGAATCGGACCTCGATCCGGAGGAAGAACAGATACTCTTCGGTGTTTCGATGTACAGTATGTTACAGGTATAGATCAACTTTCAATCAATTTTTTAACACGCATCGGAGAATTTTTACTTATGCTTTCTTGTATTGTACTACCCATATATACACAGCCAACACCGATGCAGTGACGCAAGGAAAATGAAATACAAGATTACGACCCGTAAGCAACCTGTCCATGTGGGTGTTCACTTGAGTACCCCGAAGCCATGAAGTTAGTTTCTGGGTTGCTTGTCGCCTTTGCGGCTGAACATCTAGCCATGGTTGGAGAACTAAAATTGACTTAGCCAGAGCGAACCGAATACTTTGGAGCATATCATACCTTCTTGAAATGACGTCTGTGAAGTAGAAATTCTCGATAACCTTCTTCAAAGGTGCACCAGTTGGCTTGCTTCCCTTGTTCTGATCCACCAATTGCACCTTGCTCAATTGCTTCAGCGCAACTGGTTCAACGATATCGTAGCTTGCCAACGCGGGACTGATCTCAGCCATTCGTTCACGGAGGGCAGCAACATCATCATATGGAAGAGCTGCGCCCATGAATTCACTGGCTGCTCGAATGATTTTCCAATCTGTCCTTGCAGCACCTGGTAAAGACGTTGCGGCGCGGGTCATTTGAACGCGTCCTTCGGTGTTGAGATAGGTACCAGCCTTCTCAGTGTATGCAGCTCCTGGGAGAACAACATCGGCAACCTGAGCACCACGGTCACCGTGATGGCCTTGGTAGACGACAAAGGCATCTTTTGGAATGTCTGCGGCGTCAAACTCATCAGCACCAAGGAGCCAGACGAATTTAGGTTTGGTATTAGCGACAGCTGTTGAGGGAGTTGTGAAACCAACTTCAAAAGCACCGGCTCTTGATGCCGCACGCTGAAGAATATTGAAACCATTCCACTCCTCAGTCAAGAAGTTTGCGGCGTTCTTCTCTACAAAGGCACCAACGGTCTCGTAGATAGCTTTAGCATCAGCGTGATCAGTGACACCAGATCCAACGATGATCATTGGACGTTTGGCAGCTTGCAGCTTCTTGCCAAAAGAACCAGCAAGAGCCTTCTTGAGAGCTGCAGCGTCGGTGCCCAGGTGCTCGAACTCGAAAGTAGATTCCCAAGACTCGCCAACAACACCAATCTCAAGATCAGACCGCAGCCATTGCTTTCTGATACGCGCATTCAGACCAGCAGCCTCATGTCTAGTGTTGCTACCAACGATGAGGATGGCATCGGCTTCCTCAACGCCCCAGATCTTCGAGTTAAACAAGTAGTTCGAGCGAACATCGATTCCGTGGGCAATAGGTTGGCTTCCAGAGGGTTGGTCAAGAGCCAGGTTATCTGAGCCAAGCTTATTGGCTAAATCCTTCAGAGCTACCATAGACTCGACTTCGACGAGTTCTCCGGCAATCGCCTTGAACTCGTTACCCTTGGGCGCGAAGTCCTTGAATGCCGCTCCAATCTCAACTAAAGCTTGCTCCCAGCTGGCTGGAAGGAATTTGTTGTCTTTTCGGATGAGAGGGATGGTAAGTCTTTGAGTCTTCAATCCATCACAAGCAAATCGGGATTTATCGTTAATCCATTCCTCGTTGACATCGTCATTTAACCTGGGCAGGATTCGCATCACTTCCAATCCCCTCGAATCCACGCGGATATTTGATCCAAGACCATCCAGAACATCGATTGATTCCGTATGCTTTAACTCCCAAGGTCGTGCTCGGAACGCGTAAGGTTTGGATGTGAGAGCTCCAACTGGGCATAGGTCGATAACGTTGCCGGACATTTCGGAGTCTAGCTTCTTCTCCAGGTATGTTCCAATCTGCATATCGTTTCCTCGTCCTGTGGATCCCAATTCTGGAGCACCTGCCACATCGTTGGCAAATCGGATACATCTCGTGCAGTGGATACACCTGTTCATCGAAGTCTTGATCAGAGGTCCAATATTCTTGTCTTCGGTGGCACGCTTGCCGCCAACCTCATGGAAGCGTCCTCTATCAGCTCCATATCTCATCGATTGATCTTGTAAATCACACTCGCCTCCCTGGTCGCAGATGGGGCAGTCGAGGGGATGGTTGGCTAGTAAAAATTCCATTACTCCTTCCCGGGCTTTGTGTGCGAGGGGTGAGTTGGTTTTCACCACCATTCCGGGTTGTACGGGCCAGGCGCATGATGCTACTGGTTTCGGTGCCCTTTCTACTTCTACCAAACACATTCGACAATTTCCAGCAATCATGAGTTTTCTATTATGGTCAGTGGAGATTCGGTCGGAGGCCGAGACAGGACTCACTCATGGTAACAATATCTAGAAACATGTCAGTCGAGTGGTAAGAAACGTGCTCTCTGTGTATCTTGGCTCACCTGGGTACAGTAGCTCCCGCCTTCTCGCATGCTTGAATTAGGGCAGATCCGGCTGTGGCACTGTCAGTACCAATTCCATTCCAATTTCCAGTCCATCAACACACCTTCTATTGAAACCTGTTTGCCGTCTGAAGAAACCATTAGCCATCTTCAATTCGCCTATTAAACAGACTCCATATGCCTTACCAATAGTAAGCTGAACCTCCGCTGGTCTCCTGCTTGTTGTCGCAAATGTCCTCGCTGCGTTAGAGCTCTGTCTACTCGTCCGCAGCGCCGACCGTGCCAGAGAATTCCGCAGCATCGTGTCCTCTCGTCGACTTGACAGTACAGGAAAAGGAAATCGACACCGTTCAGAGGCGGTGGCAAGCAATTGGAACTTCAGCTGTTGTGACGTTCACGAAGCTCGAGGTCGTTTGGCCCCTAGTGTAGAAATGTTGCCGGGAATTGGTAAGGTGGAAAGCTAGGCCTCTCATTGGCTAGCGCGATTCGGCAGCACAAAATGAAAATTTGGCGATTCTCGTTTCTTCCTTTCCTTTTCTTCTTCATTTAAATTGTATTGAGCACGCTTTATTGTGGGTGTACTCGGGCAGCAATTGATCTTCGGTGAGATTGCTGCTATCGTCGAGTCTTCCTCTATCTTGTGCTCTAGAGCACTACTTTTTGGGCGCTGGAATGGATGCAAATGAGAGCTTTGGCTCAACGAATGCGCAACTTACCGCCGGCTGCTACATACTCCTTAAGATGATCTTGCTTTGGAGCATTTGAGATGTACTGGATGAGAACATCGATTTCATGACCAGGCGTGCCGCTTGCGATGCGTTGATCTCCTACTTGAGGTCAACCTTGATATGGCCAAGGTCAGCCGCCGATGAGAGCAAAGGGACATGACCACCTGAGTGAGATTGCTTTCATGTATTATGTTAGACAATCTATTTGCTCCTCCACTTATCATACCTACCTGACGATCCAAACATCCTCACGCAACCGCCTCTCGATGACCCGGTCCATACCTCGCAAAGTCTTGTGGAGGAAGGATCTGTCAGTCCTCTCTGATCAATGTCGATTTAGACAAACTCCAACGCTGCCAAGTCTCGACAGGTGGGGTCTCGTAATATTGATCTCAACCGTTGCTACTCATAAGCAAGAGGTTATCGTCATCCGTCCCAAGACGAGCTGGCCATGTCACCAGAAGCTTCTTGAATAATTGCTACTCTACAGACATATCTATCAAAACCCCTGCTCCACGAATAAACTACAATTATCATGCAATGTATCTCCATCTAGATAGGGCAAGCATTTTGGTGGTATTCGGTAATTTTGTTCTAGTACTACAGCTCCTTATCATCTCCTGAACTTGTCAGGCTTCACCAGTACAAGCAAGGCGTAGTTCGAATTTACGAATAGAGGCGATGCTCATGAGATCCTTGAGATCAATCGTGACCTTCTTATCCAGAAGGGCATTATACCGGTCGATCCGTTGCCTCTCCTCAACAGTCGGAAGTCTTGGTCGATAGAACGGAGTACCGACATCCATCACAAACCCGTCCCCCGGCGCTCCTGTGGCAGACTTCGTAAGGACATCGAAACGAATATTCCCCCAATCGTACATGACTGCCTCTTCCCAGTCCGGTCCAAAGAGACGTGCGAAGTTGCGTGGCCTATCTTCCCCTGTGATGACCAGACGTCTAATTGGTGCCATCACACCAGTAAAGCTTCCAAAATATCCTCGTCGAAGCACTATCCCAACACGACGACACAACTCCTGAGCACCAATGTCCGTAGGAGCTTTGTACATGAAATACTTCACAGCTCGAACGAGCGGGCCATCAAATTGTACCTTGGCTTTTGCTTTGGCTCCCTTGTTAAGCGTTCCATGCGCCAGGATAATCGGGTCTTGGTTATCCTCTACGTCAACAAGCCAGAAACCAACACGGAGTCCTCTTTCCTTCTTCGCCTCCTCGATCATATCATGAAGTTTCTCGAAGAGAAATCGATTTGAGACCTCCAAACCCTCGGAATTTATGTAATCATTCTTTTCCCATCGCCAAATATCTCGACACATGCTTTCAACGAGGTATGCTAAATGTGTTTTGATAACCAAGTTCTTTAAGTCGCCTTGGAAAGTTCCGTCTTCAATTATCTCTATAGCTCTTTGTGCTGCGAAAATTGGAGCTGACTGGCTAGTATGGCGTTCGTTTCTGGGTAGTAGCCCATGTTCGTTAAGGCTAGAATTGTTGCTGAAGTAGACGTCATAGGAAGCCGTTGCTTGAGGAGTACCACTATCTCTGCAAGCACCATGGATGGAGACAACAATAGTCCTGGGGTAGAGATTTTCTCTGTAAAAATAGCCTTTACCGAGATATCGTACATCTCGGGCAATGTGGGAGGTGCTTTCATTTTCGAGAATGATATCTAGTGGATTTGCGTAGGAGTTATCAGCTGGACCTCCTTGGCCTAAGTCGATGTTAAAGGGATTTCGGACCCGTGCGTTCTTATCCCAAATACGGCTACTACTTCTGCTCTTCTCCATTTGAAATGCTTGTATGAGTATCTCATTAAGTTGAAAATGAAAAACGGTATAGGCATGGGAGATGAGAAGGAAGGGGGCGTCGAGATGTTATTTAATACGTGGGTATGAAAATCGGTCGCACTTACCTCCATTGCGTGGGCTGCATGGATTTGCTTCAAGTTATGGACCCCATGATAGTTGGATTTTCGAGGGTGACTTTTATATCAATCCACAGAGATTGTAATCTCTACTGGATTTTCAATGTCGAAAGAATAACCACCTGCAGTAAAGTAGCAACCCGATTCAAGAACATCGACGAGAGCAAGCTAGCAAAATCAATCTCATAATTCCCAGCCAAGTCGTTCATTGATATCAAGTATTTCAAATGCAATACAAATCAGTAGCAATACATACAACGAGTAGCAGTTTGAGTTCTAGATGAAAAGAAGAACAATTCCTTACATCTGCACGTGAGAGTCACGCGATGTAGTTGCACAGACTCCCCCATGTTCAAACCACCAACAAAGCACCAACATGTTACATACACACACCTCCGAGTTAGAATTCCCCGACCTTTCACATCCTTCAAGAATCAGCCATTGACAATGACAACATGAACAAGGAAAAAGAGAATAAACGCATCTTCTACCCAGCACAGTACTTCCCAGGTCCGGGACGAGTCGAAGGGCTCGAAGTGCCCTCAGACATCATCCACCACATTCTGAAACGTGACGAGAAGTCCGGGCTCTCCAGACTCACGTTGAACACTCTCAACGCCCGAAAGCGAGCCGAGCGGAGCCTCGTCGTCGATGAATCGACGCTGGTGATAGCCGTCGATGGAGTTAGTCATCGCCGTCGTACGACCCCGGCGAGAGCTTCGGCTTCGGCTTCTTCCTATGGCGTCCACTTTGCCAAAGAATCACGGCACAATATGAAAGCCTTCCTCCCGGCGTCCTGCTCCCAGACGAAGGAAGCTGCTATTCTCCGCGGCACCTGCGCTGCGCTGAATCACATCCTCGAAGATGATGATCTGATAGATGTGGAAGAGGACGATTGCGGAAAAGTGTGGTCGACGACGCTCAAGAAGATCGTCATCATCACCGACTCGTCTTACTTGGTGAAGTGCTTGACTGACTATGTGCAAATCTGGGTGGAGAACGGGTACAGGGATTCCAAGGGGTGCTTTGTTGAGAATGCTCCAGAGATTGCCGATTTGAATGAGATGATGGCCACGTTTGAGAGGATCGAGGTTGAGGTTCGGTTCTGGCTCGTTGAGAGCGGTTATAACAAGGAGGCTAACAGGCTGGCAAATGAAGCGGTGGATGGGAGTGAGAAGCAGGAGAGTGAGAATCTTGGGGCTACGGAGCACGTCTTTGCCATCCTGGAGAATGATGGCTTGGATGCAGACTTGACATTGTGTTGAGGGAGGATATTCTCAACTTCAGGTTGCCCCCGAGAGCTTGGTGGAGCTAGACCCTTTCTCCACATGATCAATGATTGATTATTCTTAGCATAGCGTGATGAGACGAACAACATGCAGTAAATGAGGTGTTAATTGGAATTAGATACTGTTGTTGCGCTGGACTTTATTCTCAAAGAGGCATAAAAATTGAAGATCTGATATGTCGCAAGCAAGCAAGGTTCATAGATGCTACTTTATATTTCAAAGAAACGGATCAAGATTCCGCAGTTTACAGAAAATGAAAAAAAAAGTCAGAATGCATCAAGATCTCTTCACTGGACTATCAGCAAGATCCAGCTAGGTATTTCTGATTCTTGAGCTCTGGAGGCCACAGTGTGTAACTCTACTCACCAAGCCATCTCACCCCACTTCTCCTTTTAAAAACCTAATCCAAATCATCACTCGGAATACGATCCTTCCAGAAGCCCCTGAAATCCTTCTTCTTCCCCTCCGTAGCAATCTCCTCGACCTCCTCGGGCGTCAACTTGAACGTCGCAATCTTCTGGTACTGCTTCAGGCGATCCAGGCTCGAGCTAGTCGTCAAAGCTACGACACCTTGGTCGATGACCCTGTTATTACCGTGACTACATCAGCACACGTGATCTCTTCCAGGAAGTTCCAGTTTCAATTTCAACAGATTCAACGGTAAAAAAAAAGTAATAATCTCACCATCTCAAAGCAATCTCGCCCGGCGTAACGTCATACTTCGCAGCCAGCCTCTCACAAACCGCATCTACTGGACCCGGCTTCGCCTTCGTGATGGCTGTCAGGGGCGCGTAGGCGCTAGCCAGAATCCCCTTGCTTTTCTGGAAGGGTAGGAGGTCTCCATGCTGTAGATAGGGATGGAATTCGATTTGATTGATCGCAGGCACGATCTTGGCCGTCTCGAGGATGGCTTCCAGGTCGTACTTGCGGAAATTGGAGACCCCGATGGATTTGGCGCGGCCCGAGGCGTGGATGGCTTCGAGGTCGGCCCATTTGGCTTGTAGGTCGGCGCGGGAGGGGGCGAAGAAGGGGGCGTGGATGAGGTACTGGTCTACGTAGTCGAGGCCGAGTTTCTTTAGGGAGGTCTCGAATGCTGCTTGGGTGTCTTCGGGGATGGTGCCGTTGATCTTGGTTGTTACGTAGAGCTGCTCTCGAGGGACGCCGGATTCCTTGATGGCAAGTCCGAGTTCTGTCTCGTTGCCATAGACTGATGAAGAGTCAGTTGTGTTCCATTTTGCAAGTTTGAAGAGCAATTTGAGTGGAGCCGACCTTGAGCGCCATCTAAATGATAGTAACCAGCCTTAATAGCAGTTACAATAGTCTTGACCAATTCCATGTCAACTGGTGAAGTGCCAGGCTTGTAATTGGCTGTTCCGAGGCCATAGCCTAACTGCATCTCTAATCAGCTCCTGTACATATTGAATTGAACTACATATACAAAATGTAGAATAGATCATTTTTAGGTAAGGCCACTTACAGCAGGAATTACATTTCCATCGTTCAGCTTCAACTCCTCCTCAAAAGGCAATTTCGTACTTGAAGCCATTCTGAATGGTGGGGATCGCGGGGTAGTAGTACCTTTAAATCGGAAACTGATACTGACTGCAGCTGGGTGTCGAAATATGGCACAACTGGGCAGTTTCATACCTTTATATAGAAGAGACATGAGAGAATGACACAATTCGACGCGGAAACAAGCTCATAAGTGGGCGGCGAGAGTAAGTGGTTGGCATGGATAATGTTTCTACCCGAGCCCATATCCGATTTACAATAAATCGGCAGTTGACATGCCAGTTCGGCTGGTCCTGGAATTCTTACAACCAATCAATAAATCAATCAGCCGCGTATGTTACTGTATCTTGTAAAACTTATTCAGCTGATATATGGAGTACCTACATGAATGCGGTAAATTTATTGGATATTGGAAACAAAACCCCATATTGTTCTTTACAAGTGAAGGTTATGATGACAAAGTATCGCCGTTGTCGCTTGCCTGCTACAATAGGCTGCTGTGATTGGTACAGTACAATATTTTCTAGCCCCACCCCCACCATTACCACATGATAGAGTACGAAGTCAATTGTTTAATTCAGGTACTGGCGAAGCGGGAACAAATATACATTATGCCTCTTTTGACGTAATAACTGCCAACAACGCCACCCGCGCTCATAAATGTATAAGCCGAGACCTGGACCCGACCTTCAACATCAGTCAGCATTAGATATCCTTATCCCCGACTCCCGTCACAATCTTTGAGCATCTTTTGCCTCCTACCCTCTACTCGTTTCGTGGATCATTCTCCCATGCAAAGATTCCCCTTGATCTCCATTGTTTATGCTTTCAAAAATACTCTCCAGACCTCTGGTACCCCGCATGCGACTTGCCCAAATGGCAGCCCACCTCAATAGCTCCTCTAATGGAGGCAGTTCTCTCGCAGACCTCCCCAAGTCTTGGAAATTCACATCCTCTCTACCTCCAGATTCGAAGTTTCCTAGCCCAGATATATCCCATAAAACGCCTCGGGAAGATATCGAGCCACGGCAGGTCAAAGGCGCACTCTTCACATGGGTTCGGCCTGAGGAGGCAAAGGAACCAGAGTTACTAGGTGTGAGCCAAAATGCTATGAGGGATCTGGGAATTAAGAAAGGGGAAGAGAAGACAGAAGAATTCACGCAAACTGTTGCGGGCAATCGTTTGTGGGGTTGGGATAGCGAGAAGGGCGAAGGCGGATATCCTTGGGCACAATGCTATGGAGGATGGCAATTCGGGTCTTGGGCTGGGCAGTTGGGTGATGGGAGAGCTATATCCTTATTCGAAACGACGAATCCGAGCACCAAGACGCGATACGAGTTACAATTGAAGGGGGCTGGCATTACACCTTATTCAAGATTTGCAGATGGGAAGGCAGTTTTGAGATCTAGTATCAGAGAGTTCATTGTCTCGGAGGCGCTCAATGCTCTTCGGATACCTACGACCCGGGCATTGTCCTTAACTTTATTACCACACTCGAAAGTACGGCGAGAAAGAATGGAACCTGGCGCGATTGTTGCACGATTTGCGCAATCTTGGCTACGAATTGGCACGTTTGATATTCTGCGAGCACGAGGGGATAGAGATTTGATCAGGCAATTGTCTACGTATATCGCTGAGAATGTTTTTGATGGATGGGAATCTTTACCAGCGCGGAATCCCTCAGCAGATGGAAACGATGGAAGCACATTATCAACAGGTATTGCCAAAGACACAATTGAAGGACCTGCCGGCCTCGAAGAAAACCGTTTTACACGCCTGTACCGCGAGATTGTCCGTCGTAATGCCAAAATGGTAGCGGCATGGCAAGCATACGCCTTCACGAATGGGGTGCTCAATACAGACAATACCTCCATTTACGGTCTCTCGATCGACTTCGGCCCATTCGCATTCCTGGATAATTTCGATCCCAACTACACCCCCAACCACGACGACCACATGCTTAGATACTCTTATCGAGCCCAGCCTACCATAATCTGGTGGAATCTTGTTCGCCTTGGAGAGTCCCTAGGCGAACTGATCGGCATCGGAGGTGGCGTCGACGCAGAAGAGTTCGTCGAGAAAGGCGTCCGTCAAGAGAACGCCGATGACCTAGTCTCCAGAGCCGAAGCACTCATCACCCGTACCGGCGAGGAATTCAAAGCCGTTTTTCTCGAAGAATATAAGCGTCTCATGACAGCCCGACTCGGACTCAAGATTCACAAGCCATCAGATTTTGACGAGCTGTTTAGCGAACTGCTCGACACGATGGAAGCGCTCGAACTGGATTTCAACCAATTCTTCAGGAAACTCTCCAGCCTCAACATCGCTGATCTGGAAACCGACGAGCAGCGAAAGGACAAAGCAGGCGTCTTCTTCCACCACGAAGGCGTGACCGGTCTCGGCAATACAGACGAGTCTGCACGTGCTCGCGTCGCAGAGTGGCTTCGGAAATGGAGCACGAGAGTCTCTGAAGACTGGGGACCTAATGGGGGAGACGCAGCAAGGCAAGGGGAGATGAAGAAAGTGAATCCGAAATTCATCCCCAAGTCTTGGGTTTTGGATGAGGTTATAAGGCGAGTGGAGAAGGAGGGTGAGAGGGAGATTTTAGAAAGGGTTATGCACATGGCGTTGAACCCCTTTGAGGAGAGCTGGGGCTGGGATGAGAAGGAGGAAGAGCGATTCTGTGGGGATGTGCCACAACTTGATAGAGCTATGCAGTGCTCCTGCAGCTCCTAGGTTAGAGGAGCGGTAACTAATCAGACATAAATGTCTTCTTCCTATGTAATATATAACACGATTAATGATCTATAAATCCTTTCACATTTCCCTCCCTTTCTCTCTCTCTCCTCTCAGACATTCATATTTCAAACGATACCCTAAAAACAATATCTATCTATCCTACACCCAATACATCTTGTTCCCTTTTTAAACCCAACAAACCAACCTTCAACTCCCATACACCACACTCCGGAACCGGACTCCCCCCTTAAATCCTCGCTTCACGCGCGCTTACTAATTATAATAACATACCCCTCTTCCCTCTCCTTTTACCATCCTCTTCAGGTAAAGAATCGAATACTATGGCAATCCCAGCCCTTAGAAAATCACACTTCTAGCACTTCTCCATACGGAGTAAGGGTATCGATAGGACTTAGTAATAATTGTTTTATGCTAAATAACTTCAGGGGTGAGATTATCATAGCATCCAAGCTAGAATGAAGATTATATATATATGTATATTCGTAAACAATTAGTATATATTATCTAGGTAGATGTTGGTGATTTCACTGCTATTTTCAGCAGGCAGCTGCTCGTTGTTTTATTATACACTGCCTCATGCGCGGAAAACCATAACAGAAAAATTAGCATGCTCTTGCATCGGCATCGCTGGTTTTTTATTCTGGATCTTCCCAACTATCTAGTATGACGAAAACAACAGTCGACTAGGAGAGAAGATCAGAAAATTGTACCGATGTATCCCAGCAGTTCCAATTGTAATAGTACTTCACAATTGATGGACGAATTAGGTAGGTAGATCTAGAAGCCCTGATTTTATTATAGAATATAGATGTTGATTAGGTAATGATCTTTTAGTCTCTGGCGACTTTGCTGCTACAGTATTTCGGGAGTCTATATTCATTACATGTACTGTAAGCCAACAACCGAACGGTCCGAGCCGAACCGGACCCTTATGTATCTTTTCCCCAAACTCGCCTGTTCATTACAGTACATGCCGATATCTATCGCCGTCTTTTGGTCCCGCTTTGACGATTTGCAGTGGATTCATACGCTCAAGAGGAAGCATAGATCGTCCTCAATTCTACCTCTTTTCTACCGATTCTCTGCTCATTTGCCAAGCCACTACAGTACCGCCACTTGCGCTTTTTGGGCTCTGTACGATGACGTTTCAGCCCTCAATAATACAACCATAGCAATTGCAATACCGAATTATTATTCTGGTAAGAGTTGTCACTAGCCTTGTTTATTAACCTCCCATCTTCAGCGCATATACACTGACTCGCTTTACAGAGATGGATGTCCATTTCCTATTCTCGCCTTGTGGGAACTACGCATATACCGATATCGAAACTCCGGCCGGGGACTTTCAATCTGCGAACCAACCTCAACGTACACATATGATCGAGTTGGCGCACCTTGTTTGATGAAGGAGAGAACCAATTGAACTCCGACTACGCTCTTCCTGCAAAGCGCCACAAGAATAATTTGGGATCCATGTGTTCATACCTTCCACTGCCTGGAGGATAAGAAACATTTATGAGTCGCAATATATTAGGATTGCCGGGTTATTTGGTGCCCCATCCCTCGCGGAAGCAGCTTGCACTCTTCAGTGCAATTTCTAAATACAAAATATCGTCTCGTAATTTACATTCGCGGAAGCTCTATGAGCCGTCCGCCCATTGCACACAATTCTATTCTGCAGAGCAGTCAATGGGCTCAGTACCAGCAGCTCGTGAGCGCCGTCCCCAACAACCCGCACCTTTCTCTTCGTCACATCGGCGTACTAATATGTACACAGGCCTTGATCCTTACACCTATACCAGCGGTCGATGGCTTCGTCGTGATAAGCTGGAGCGTGACTCGCGCTACATTCCCTTTGACTTCGATGCGCTCTGCAAGAGGGTTATCGAGCTATGTCCTGGAGTCGTTTCCATCACGACTTACGACAAGCAAGAAGGGGGATTTAACAGGGTCTTTATTTTCACCACTGACAATGCAAAACGTATTGTGGCTAGGCTGCCCTTCGCGCAAGCAGGACCACCTAGGTTGACCACCAATTCCGAAGTCGCCACCATTAAATATCGTGAGTGCAAATCAAGTCACCGGAAAAAAGTACGGCGTAGCCGCTAATCACTATCCACGTCCTAGTACAAGCCAATACGAGCATCCCTATACCGAAAATTCTCGACTGGAGCGATGATGCTTCAAACGCCATTGGTACCGAATACATCATCATGGAACACGCCGCGGGCGTTCAATTGCACCAGAGATGGCCAACCATGGATGGGGACCAGCAAATAAGATGTATAAACGCTATATATCAGAACGTCAAAGAAATGGTTGACCTGGAATTTCCAGCTTACGGGAGCTTGTATTTCGTTGATGCCCCGCTCGACTCGAGCTCCAAGAAGACTTTGGACCAGAGATTCTGCATCGGGCCCCATTGTGGAGCTATCTATTGGGACTGCAATGTTGGCGAATCTAGATATTATCACAATACAAAACCCAACCAGGGACCGTGTAAGTTTTCGTGGCTCTGGTCTACTTTAGCACAAACAAACCACTTACAAATTACCTCAGGGCCTGATCTTGCCGCATATTGTGACGGTCTCATTGAAACCGGTCTTTCGAGGACCCCACCAGTCGATCCTGTTCTGCACAGCCGACGTCGCTACCACGGATCTGTTCAGGAGCACCTTCTCCTCTTGAAATCCGGTCGCGCTGTCATGAAGAAAATGTCCCGAGATCCTCGGATCCGGGACGCGGCTGCATCAATGTTATTCCACCCTGATCTACATAAGAGAAACATATTCGTTTCTGATGACGATCCGGCTGTGATTACAGATATTATCGATTGGCAATCGTCTAGTATTGAGCCAGCGTTCACATATGCAGACGAGGTACCAGACTTTGCACGTCCTGTGGTTCATCCCTTACTCGAGAACCAACTCGAGCCCAACAGTGAGCGATGTGCGAAGGCATTTGAAGTTTGCACTCAATATCTCGTCCCGAAACTGTCTGGCCCTCGATTGATGGATGAAGCCCTGTTCCGGCCGTTTAGCTATTGCTACAGGACGTGGAAGGACGGTGCGGTGGCTTTTCGCCATGAGCTGATCGAAACTTCGCGGCACTGGAAGGAGTTGGGTCTTGTGGGCTCGTGTCCATTTCCAACACCCACGTCCGCAGAACTTGCGGTGCATCAGGAGGACTACAGAACATTTGAGGCCGCACATGATCTGAGAAATAGTCTGTCAAACTTGCTTAATACTGCGACCGATGGATGGGTTCCACAAGAGGATTGGGAAGCAACGGAGTCAGCCCATAGGGAGATGTTCAACGGAATGTTGCAAGCTGTTTTGAGTAACGAGAGTCCCGAGGATGATGAACCCATAAAGAACGAAGGAGATCTTAGGGCCATCTGGCCATTTGATATATGACAGGATCCCCCTGTTGTGACACAATGTGCCACAGTGCTATGTGTCCTTATCCAGTGCTTCGAACATGAAGGAAAACGAGCAACGTGGGAAAGAGACATTCCAAATTCCGTTAGCTATACCTACCAGTACAACGAAAGATATTGTCACCACAATCTTGTCCAGGAATCAAAACACACAAACTTGATGACCACTTCAACATAGCACACTCATCTCATTATATTGACATACAGCATACCAACTTCTTTCATACTGTCTAGATCTTTCAAATTAGCGATGCGATCATCGGATACAGTATAAATTCGAGGAGTGTGTTTCAGTACTGGCGCATAAACGCTGGAGTAGATTAGATCTCTACCAGGAGAGCTTTGGAGAGTACTCATATTTAGGATGTGATGGAGTTGTGGAGTTGTTATATTTGAATATGAACTAGAGTAAGTAAGTATTGCATTGCATTGCAAAAAAGTAAATCGTTTGGAAGCATGAAGATTAATCATGAGTTCATATATAGCGTACAAATGAGGTACAGTAATAACATGTATGCCGCCATGAAGAGTAACGAACCGAGTCACCGGTTACATTATCGTGGCCCTCTTACGGTACAGATCATTACAGTAGCACGTAATATTATTTACAGACTTTCACTTTAGTTTATACTTTTTATTTATTTAAGTGATTACAGTAACACACAACCATGTATGACCCATGAATTAGCTAAAATGGCCTATATTATGAAAACTTCGATGCAAGGTTAGGACAGTACAGTATTAGACGCTGATGAGTAATTAGGTACAGTACCAAGGCTTGGAAGTTGAAGAACCCCACGTTCCACTCTTTGATACTGTATTACTTTCTAGTACTGTACTGTGACCATCTCAAATCTTGAATCATAACATCTCATTTCGTAGCAATAAGATCCTGTGATATCTTATATTATCTATACACAAGCATCATTTTCACCTTCCTTGCAGTACTATACTCAAAATGCCACTTCAACTCTCCCTTGCTACAGAGGCAGATATGCCAGCAATTGTGCGCTCTCAAATGGCTGCTTTTCGTATGTATTAAAGCCTCAAGCTTTTATCACCCCGAGACAGTTAAACTTCCAGCTCATCTCATTAAAAAAAAAGCACATTTTCATACTTGAAACTCCTAACAATATCCCCTCCTCCTCCTCATCATCCCCCCTTCTCCTCAAAATACCAACTAACCACTCACCACCCGCACCCCAAAGATCCCATCGACCCCATCCACCAACTAATCTACCCCTCACCAAACAACGTATCCCCCACCATCATCCAAGCAATCACCACCCGCCACCTCGCCTCCTGGCGCGCCAATCCCTCCCGCACACGATGGATCATCATCACCGACCCATCCACTTCACTTCCTCCTCAGAAGGATAATACTCTAGGAGGAGATCAACTCTTCGTCGTCGCGGCCGCCAAGTGGCTCTTCTACGATGCTACTGCTGCTGCTACGAATGAGGAAGAGGAGGAGCAGGAGCGCTGGCCTGAACATCCAGAGGTGAACTGGCTTCCCAACACCACCAATAACACCAATTCCTCCTCGGAAAAAAAAGTGGAAGAAGAAGAAGAAGAAGATGATGAAAAAGAAGAAGTATACACAATAAAAGGCATAAAAGACCAAGCCTACGTCGAATGGATCATGACCCAATTCCTCTCCGGAAGAAGAACCCACGCATCCCATGGCTCCAGCGCCATTCTCGACATCTGCTTCACGCATCCCGCCTGGCAGAGGAAAGGAGCTGGTGGTTTGCTAGTGCAATGGGGCATCACGGAGGCGGAGAGGAGAGGAGGTGGAGGTGGAGGTGTGTCGATGTGGGTGGAGGCGAGTATTTTTGGGAGAGGCTTGTATGAGAAGTTTGGGTTTGGTGGTGGAATGGGGGTGGAGGAGGAGGTGGTTTGTGAGGAGGTTAGGCTGGGGCCTTGGAGGAGGGGGGAGAGGTGTTTAGGGAGGAGTTTGAGGTGTGTTGGGAGGGAGGAGGGGTGGAGGGATGAGTGGACGATGAAGGGGTATGAAGGGGGTGGGTGGACATTTATGGAGAGGAAGGGGAGGGTGAAGGAGGAAAAGGTGGAAGGGACTGTTTAGGAGAATCTGAACAGGACAAAAATTAGAGGATCTTGGAGCGTTTAGAGAGAAATACAAGTAGAGGTTTGGTTTGAGGTTTATTGAATTTGGATTAAGCACTGCCGTATTCTAGTCGCTCATCGTCCTCAAACCCATCCCCAATTTGTCCTCCACTGATTTCGTTCTGCATCATTTACATCAACCCAGCTAGTCCATTCATCCAGACCTTTCCTTAAATAAAAGGAGGCACCACGACCAGCCCGGGCTCTCAAATCGAGACCAGTATTTCGCAAGTAGCCAGCCATTTCTCCCCACTGCCAAACTCCGTGTCACCCGGCCAGCACCCGACCAGCAAAGGTATCAAGCCACTGCCTAGCTTGCTTGTTTGTTTTGCAAGCAGAATTGAAAAAGAAAGCCGCAAAAGTTTATCCCCAAGCACTCTGAAGCTCAGGTGAGATCGCGTTCATTCGCCTCCCAACCAAGAAAAGTGCCTGGTCATATTTCGTAACCGCCCCGTTTCGTGATTGTTGAATGTCGTGATCCTGGTGATACAATTGTAAAGGGAAAGAAAAGAAAGAAAAGAATACACACACACCCCCTCCGCCCCTAGTCCAATTTCCCAATGCCGTTTTTAGTTGAAGAGCCTTGAAAATCCGTTTGCTATTTTTGAACCATAGGAAGCTGAAAAAGCAAATTCGTTGAATGCTTTTGACACACCGCAAGGAAAATCGATTTTCGTCCTGAAGACAGAGGTATTTTTCAGGAGAGTTATTGCACGTCTGCTTGTGCATCACCACGGCCTCTGTAACCTCCACGTCCACGGCCAGGCTGACCATTTCCGCTATAGCCACGGCCTCCTCGGAATCCTCCACGGCCACGCCCTCGTCCACGGTAACCCCCGCGGTAGCCGTTGTCAACGCTGCCCTGCCCGAAGGTCTCAACGTTCTTCTTTTGTTCCTCGCCTCGCCATTCTCGTCCACCTGGCCGACCACCACTAGAATCCATGCGATCCTTGCTTTCTGAAGAGATGTTGTCGAAAAACGAAGTAGACTTGTTGTAGCCGCCCACAGGTACATCGGGCTCAGTGGGAGATGCAACAGCCGGTGGGGCCTCTCCTAGAGGGGATCCAGCGATTGCCTCTTTAACTAAATCTTGTTTGTTGAACTTGGCATTTGCTGACTCGAAGTCGAAATCCGACTCGGGAACCTCAACCTTCTTTTCTGCATTACGAGCACCACCTCTTCCTCCACGACCTCCTCTACTTGCAGGGAATCCCGCTCCTGCGGCTCCCGGATGTCTTGGTGCACGAATTGGGTCATTGAACCTCATCTCGTTGACTTTCTTTGTCAAGTTATCAACACCATTCCCATTTGTTTGGCCGCCAGTTGGTAGCTTTGCCATTGCAGCAGCAACAGCAGCAGTAGCAGCTTGGGTAGCATTCCTCAAATTAGTGTCTGGATCCACAGAGTTTGCAGGTGGTGCTTGAGCAATGTTAGCCTGTCGTTGTAAAAGCACCTTGGGAACAGCTGGGCTTTGAAGTGGAACAGCTGGGGTGACACGATTGTTCTTTGGACCAGCTGGTGTAGCTTTCGACGCGGCTTTAGCAGCAATCTGAGCAGTAGGTGGCTGATCAAGGGCGGCTTGGACTTCGTTCGGTGATGGTTTTGTAGCTGTCGGCGGAGAAGGAGCTTTGGACGCTGCAGCTGCCATGTCAGCAGCAGCTCCAGCCAAGCCCTTTTGCTCAGCTGGCTTGTCGCCCGGAGTTGTAGTTGGAGGCGAGGGTTGTTTGTTTCCACCGGGGCCAATTGGTGCTGGCTTTGGGCCTTGATTTTGGTTTTGGGGTGGTGGCTGGAATTGGCCTTGTGGTCCAGGTGGATAGCCATAAGGAGGGAATGGTCCTGGAGGGAAACCTCCTGGGCCGGGATACCATCCGGGGGGTGCGCCATAAGGCATCGGGGGGAATCCGCCAGGGCCAGGGGGAGGACCAGCGCGACCCCATCCAGTAGGTGGCGGAGGATAGAAAGGCGGATATTGGGGATGCTGAGCAAATGGAGGACCACCTTGCTGTGGAGGAGGACCTTGACCTTGCTGCGACGGGCCTGGTTGCGATGGACCTTGAGACGGCTGGCGTAGATTTTGGGGAGCTTGGGGAGCTTGCGGTCGAGACTGTGGAGTGGGACGAGATCCGCTCTATAATATATATGTATTAGCAGGCTATCATGACTAGGCATCCACTCAAAACATCGTAAAATAGCTTCTAAATCAGAAGGAAGGCAACGGAAGATCTCCACACGGTTTTGCGCTCTCGGAGACAATATGATTTAACATCCGAAATTCTTTCATCACTTAAAGCTTCCTCGGCCATTGGGCGCGAGGATCAAAATCTAGTCTTGAAATAGAAACTTACACCTAGAATGGCAGGGTCATTGGGAACCTGCGGGGGTTTATTCTCCTTGGCAGCCGGTGTCTGCTCGATCCTCAGATCTTTCACGTCGCTGCCGCGGAACACAATGTACTCATAGACGCTATCAGAAGGTGGGATGTAATCTTCGGCATTCTCCTTGCGATTTTCGGTTCCGAATGAGGAGACGTTTTCGAGTGCGACGGTCGAGTTGACTGAGTTGATTTCGTGGAGTGTCCCGACATATCTGGATTGATATTAGATCATGTTATAGGAAACATTGAGCATCTCAATCGTACCGAATGTCACTCTTGGAAACCAGAGATATCCTCGCCCTGTTCACCGTCGCGCGTTAGCATTGAGCTGTCAGGAAAGAAGACCTCAGCCTCAACGGACTAACCCTAAGAATTCCGCCATGATGCTGTGATATTGCGATCAGCTCCCAGAAAGCTTTAAATAGGTTGAAAGTGAAGAGAAGTAGGAGAGTAATGCAGTGGGATTTTTGAGGCGCGCAAAGTGTGTAGTTGTTGTAGAAGAGGAAGGGAAGGGGTTTGCGAGTTTGATGGAGAGATTTGTGGATATTCATGGTGGAGCTAAAAGCAAAAAGGCTGGGCGGGCTGGCAAAGTCACTAGGCAAATCAGGCTGCTGTAATACGGGAGCCGCTGCGCTTTTGGTAGGAGTGAATCCGCCCTGCATCTCAGCCTTACCCAGCGAGCAAGCTTCAAACCTCAGCCAGCTCAACTCTAAGATCAGATGAAATCATGGCAACGCAATCAACATCGGCCGCTGATGCCCAAAATATCTATGAAGAGTTAGAGAATTATCCTTGGGCTAAGGATAAAGAGTTCCAGGTATGTGATTCTCTCTCAATGAAGAGTGAATATCAGCCTCGGCTCTTTGCACATTCAGTCTCGGGCTTTGCGGCTTGAGGCTGGAGGTTTCAGGCTGTCAATGTCCAACCTCTTCTTCAACATTGAGAACAAATACAACTCTCTCGTTAATCTGTAGCTCGCACCAGACGATTGACACAACGTTTCTTCTGTAGGGAGGTCTCTCAGCAATTCTCGGGCCAGACCCCTCGGCCTCACAACTTTACGAGTTAACACTCCGAGCCCAATGCTTCTATCTATCCCGCAAGAAATCCATTCCAATCGATTTTGACGGCTATAAATCATACCTCGCTTCGAAGCAAACTTCAGCTACTGAGGCTAGTTTCTTGTCAAAAGCAGAGTCGATACCACTGAATTCTGACCCCGTCGCAACCTCAGCTTATACTCAACCCCCGGTCGACCCCAAAATGTCCATAACCACAACTCCTACAGATTCCTCCTCCTTCAACTCTTCTTCAACGGCTACCGGGTCTGGTCCCCAAAATGAAGGCGCTCCCTACCCAACTTCCTTTGCACAAATAGTTGCCCTTATTCAGAGCGGGGCCCCCATCCCAGGTATCAAGGAGTACAATAGCGAGCCTCTGGGCTGGGAACATGCTAAGCCTGCAGTGCTGCCGAAGCGGAGAAAACCTTGGGAGAAGGATGTGCCAGAGGATATCATACAAGGCAAGGGTCCGGGCATATTTGGCGATGAGAGAGATAGGATCATTGAGCAGGAGTATCCAGATATTTAAATGCTGCCCTGATTCCTTGCTTGAAGGTTGCGAGGACTAGTAAGATAGGTGGAGGACGCTGGTCTGCTTTGACTTTGGCTGGCCTGGAGGAAGTTTTCCTGTTACATTATAGTTTCAATTGAGCTAGACGGAGTGCACAGGCCGAGTAGAAGCACATTGCAAGAGCTTCAGGATTGGGGACTTGCTTCTTTGTTGTTCGAGTCTACTCACAACATGAAATGGGATGGAACAAACACACAGCGTTGATATCACATGATCAGACTGCGTTTATTTGATAGCTGCAGCTAGCCTATTCATAATCAAATGCTCATAGCTAAAAGTAAATGATATCAGCTGTCAATCCGGCCATTTTTCTTTTTGATGCTCTTCGTCTTGATCGATCTCGCCATCTGCGTTATGAGAATATGAAGCTTTTTGAGGGTTGCATCTTCAATTCATTGTCTCATTCCCGGAAATAGCTTTAATCCTCATCCTGGGAACCCCCTACTTCCGATATCAATTGTGGCGACTACTCAGATCGTTCAAATTGTCTCCTTTCCGTAGCATAGCTAGTCTAAATATCCTTGACTCAAGTAATAGAATAGTGGCTACAATTCATGTCTATCATCAGTAGTTTCTCAAATCACTTAAAAAGGTGATTGAAATTGTGTTAGGCAATTTGTATTCGGTAACGAGAGACTAGATTACAAGGCCTTTGCTTTTGCTTTTTTGTGTTTTCTAAGTACAAGCGCGGGAGCACAGAGGGACATATCAGCATAGTAGCATATCAGTCTTCTTTCCTCCACATCAATATCTGCCAAAGCAGAACGAACGCAGATCCCCCTGTAAGCGCTGCACTATCATATCAAGAACAAGGAGAAGAATCGTCAGTATACATAAACATGGAGTGTCTCCAGTCGAAGTGGATTAGCAAAGTCGTCGGGCGGACAACAATGTCTATACCATTACAACTCGATGCAAAAGCCGTAACCATGATGTGTCCAAGGCATCGAAGATGAGCATCTTCAGCGTAGGATGACCAGTATTGGTGAGTAGGTTGCTGGAGAATATGTTGATGAAGAACAAGAAGGAAATATCGTAGGTGGACTCGCAAGAAAAGCCCTTGTGGCCAATACGCCTAGACAAACAGCGCTTAAGGTGACTTTCGCTGGATGAGAGTAGAGCCAATTGAAGACATCCATAGATATGAAAGACCAAAAGCAGACAAAGAGATAGACTCCGATCGAATATGTCGTATCGTACGGTGATTCCATAATATGGTGTGCCAAGTAAAGATCATAAGGGCAACCAAGACACAGGAAGCAATATGACAACGCAAGCGAGCTAGAAAACACGCAGGCAAGCGGAGCACGATATTATAGAATGCTGCTTAACGATAGGTACCACCATAGCGAGGACCTGGTTGAGGACCCATGCGAGGAGGAACGCTGATAGCTGGACCAACTCCTGGACCTGGGCGAGTCTGGATCGCAGGATTGGTGCAAAGCATACCAACGCGAGAGCCGAACTTGGATCCACGGAGGGAGACCATATGTTTGCGAATGTGACTGGCAACAAGCTCACGGTGTTGAGGGTTGGAGTGAGTGAGGATGTACTGGATGAGGTAGTTGCCATACTGATCACTAGCGATGTCGATCAGGGGGATACGAGGACGATCAAGTCGACCCTCACAGACTCTATCGAGATAGCGGCTGAGGAAGTCAGGACCACCGATCTTGAGGCACTTTTCAACAACCTTGGAGGCAAATTGGTCCATGCTATACTCAGACGCATAGCGGATGACATGATCAATTGCTCTGCTGCGATCGGCTGGCGCACCGTGCTCACAAATGTGTTGGATGCACCAATTACCGAATTGGCCATGGGCAACAATATCAATGCTACCAAGAACTTCCTCGATGCAAGGTCGCTTTGGCGGAGTTAGCTAAGACTATTAGACGAAGGGATATTTCAATGTCTCTTACCTTATCCTCCTCGAGGCAATTCTCAAAGATATTCTGAACAACCAGGCTACCAGTCTCACCAAGGGCTACCTCATGCCACATACCACGAAGAGCATCGTTGACGTACTTCATAATCTG
This sequence comes from Ploettnerulaceae sp. D365, assembly GCA_003988805.1. Lineage (NCBI taxonomy): Eukaryota > Fungi > Ascomycota > Leotiomycetes > Helotiales > Ploettnerulaceae > Ploettnerulaceae sp. D365. The sequence continues at coordinate 357,723 of QYAL01000002.1, forward strand.
AGGAGGAGACTCAGTCCAACGAAGCTCAAACAACTTTTGCCAGACGTGGCATGCATAGCGGTGAATAACCGTCTCAGGAATACGACGGAGCAGCTCATGAACCATGATGGCTTTGTAATCCTCAGGAACAGAGTCGAATGCCTTCTGAACGACGTGGCAGCCGAAAGCATCCATAGAGAGGTTCAGGGTGTTACCACGAATAGCCTCGGCAATCTTGATGACTTGCTCAGGAGTTCCGTGCTCGAAGCAGCGCTGAACCAAGAAATTGCCAAAGCGGTTGACCATCAAGGGATAGGCTTGTGCAACAATTCCTTCAACAATATCATACTTCTGCTCGGTCGTACCAACCTTGAGCTTCTGCTGGAGGAAGATAGAAGCTTGCTGGTCATTGTTACAGACAATCTTATCAACAATGTACTTCCAGTTGCAGTTGACGGTGCGATCAAGAAGACGACGATAGTTCAGGGGTTCAGTTGTAGGAAGGTACGTCTGGCCCTCGGAAACAGCTGTCTACAAAATTTGTTAATCAAGGCAAGAGGAGCGAAGTCGGATATTGACTAGGGGTGACATACCTCACTTTTCCATCCAACAGTAGAAGAAGTGAACTCCGGAGCGTGAGGAGATAGAGGAGTACCGATTGGTTGTGGCTGATAACTACCGTACATATTGTTCATACCCATGCCGCTCATAGCTGGCAGGTTTGCAACAGACCCATATGGAGTCGAAGAAGGGGTGTAACCGTCGAATGAACTGTTGCTACTAGCATACGGGAAAGAGTTGGCACTGCTACGGTTGTTAAAACGACCAACACTGATTTGATTGCGTCGAACCATTGGAGGAGGAGCCATCAACATGTCCGGGTCTTGCATCATACGATCGCCACGGAATGCATTAACCTGGGGACCACCGTAGGGCATAGACTCGACAAATGGCTGACCATACCCACGCTGGATCCACTGAGAAGAGCCCGGTGTATCGGATGCTTGGAAAGGTGGAACGGGTCCTGGACCTCCAGAAAATGGTGGATTGGGAACTGCAAAGGATTGCTTGCTACCATTATTCCAGATTGCACGAGCACGATTGAACCCACCAGCAGAAAGGGCATCGCTAGTGTCTGAACGACCATCATCTTGAGTGGCCCATGAACCATCTCGGGTGAAGTGAGGCCGAGCAAGAGGTGGTGGCCCATGGCTGAAACGCTCCTCAGAGGGAATGTTAATTGGATAGTCAGCCTCAGAAGCATTGCCAACAACTTGGTCAAGGGTGTGCTTCGTAATGCGCGTTTGTGCGAGCTCCTGGTCCATCCGAGCAATCTTGCCCTTTGCAGCTTCAAGTTCAGCCTTCAAGAAAGCAAGTTCACCTGCAGTTTGTGGAGGAGCCTCATCACCAGACATGCTTGGCGGATTGGTTGTGGGAGCTGTGCTAAAGCTGTAGGACTCCGTAGCAGGTGTAATGGGAACAGAACTATTGGCAGAGATATACTCAACCGTACGATAGATGAGCTTATCCTCGGTGGACTTTAGGGCCTCGTGTTGTTTGGCAAGGGTGGCTTGTTGTTCGGAGAGCTTGGCAAGGAGTTTGTCCATCGGATTGACTTCATTGCAGGATTGGGGGTCGTGGTTAACCTTCATCTTCTGCAAGGGTTAGCAATTGTTGCATTGTGAGTGGCGAAGGATTGCAGACCTTGGGGCCAACTTGATTACCCAGCTTGCTAGAAGACAGAGCTGTGGCGGATTTCTTCAAGGTAGCTGTAGCATCCTGATTTGGAGCGTCAGTATATGCACGAAGCATTATATTGAATGTCTAATCTTATGTGTTAAGGTGCAAGTAGAGCTCAGAGGGAGAGTCGGAAGTGTTGTGTGGGAGCCAGAAGGGCAAGGGCGGAGCAACGCCAAAATGAGGGGATAAATATGAATAAATAGACTGAGACTAGTACACGTACCATACGAGCTGTTAAGCCAGCGAGGGTTTCGTCAGTAGAGCTAGACTTCTCCCGAGAAGAGCCAGCTTTGCTTCCTCCAGATGAGGGGATGGCAGACATCCTGATAGACGTGCCTCTAATGCTGTCGAAAGGTACGCGTCAGTACAGCAGATGATAATACGTGTGAGGTCCGAGGGAGATGTTGACAAATGTCTCTCCGACGCGTAGGTGGTGGGTTTGTAGATTGAAGAAAGGAATCCGAGAGGATAGGAAGATGGAGATCAACAAAGCAGATACAAGTCGTAGCTTTGGGGCAACTAGATGTAGAAGGAACCCTTTGAGAGTACCGTTCTCCACGAATTGAAAGTGTCGGAGTTGTCGATTGTGGTGGGAAAAAGATTTGTTGTGGTAGTTTGTGGGAGAAAGCGCGGAGGCGACGTGCTTTTTATATTATTCTGCCGGAGGCAGGTACTGCCAATTGACCACCACGCTAGCTCGCAGAGTCACGAGATTACATATGATGTAAGACAGTGCAAGACTGGTCTCTGAATGTCGGGGAGTTAGAAAGATAGCCGACGAAGAAGTTTGTGCCGAAACAATGAATAGAGCAACACGTCTGCTGTTCTAAACTTCTCTGCCCTTAGAGGGGCCTATGAATAGGACAGACTCTAGACGTCATATACGCAATCATTCAACACACCAGCGCCATGGCTCTCTCTTGCTTTCTATAGCAAGGTTAACTTGCTCTTTTTGGGGGTTTGTGATCGAATATACAGCACTTGATGGGTTCAGTAAAGAAGGCTAGCTTTTCTTGCGGGGAAGAAATTTGCGCTTAAAACATATAGGAGATAATAGAACGGCGCAGAAAGCAATTGCAGGAAGGAAATGTTACAGATAAGGGCTATGTCATGACAAGAGCTTTTGATACAGTGAGGTAGAGATCAGATGCAGAGCTATAAATCTTTCTTCGAGATATCTTCTATGGTTTCCCCATAACTGATAACTGACAGTCAAGACTTATTTGACTCTCTTACGGTGCTAATCTCGGATCATGGGCCCTTGATAGGAGTATGGAAAGCATCCTGTCCTCCCGACCTACAGTTGGCTTTCCTTGTATCTGATAGCCATTTGAAACTCACTCTAGCCCATGGTATTCCATCAAACGCCAATATTGCTACAAGTGTGCGCTGTTGTACACGTTCGTCGACTATTATAGGTCCGACCCTCTACCGCTTCTTGCCCTTGAATTTCTTAGATTCTGGTAGTATCTATTAGCATTGAACAGCAACAACAGGTTTCTGTACCTACCTTCTGCTGTCCTCTTCTTCTTCGGCGCACCCTTTCCTCTTGCCTTGAGACTGCACATCTGTTAGTAGCTGTCTGCCAGCCGTTGTGGAGGATCACAAACATCTTGATCTTTTCAAATCGGTCCTCCTCGGCATCGTCCCATGTCTCAAAATCGGGGGCGTATAGCTTCTGCAAATCCTTAATCGTGGCTACTCTTCGTGGATAATATGCTGCCAAAGATGGCCCCTTCAATCGCTGTCGCAGGACCTGGTTCCCCAATCGAAGTCCATCTGGATTAAAGGTTGTAGAGAAAATCTTGCATTGGGCCTAACGCTATAAGCTTTAAACTGACAAGCTTGCGGTGACTTTAGAGACTTACTTTCATTAGGTCCAATATACGAGCACGAGGAATCGCCATCGTGATTGTGGTCTACAATCCCTTGGTCGTTGCTTGTCCGGGGTCTGGAGACTCACGACGTCTACTACTAGCCCCAAATTTTAGAGCCGCTTCGGACCGACATATTTTCCGTGATGGCCAGAGCCTATACCCTCAAATCTCAAATATTTCCAGAACACCAACATAACTGCTGCACAAAAACAGTCAAGATGCAAAATCTATTCAACATACATAAGCGGAAACATGAGGATGGTTCTGGACCCGAAGAACGCAACAAGAAGTCAAAAAATCTTATTGTAAGTTTCCATCAAATTTCCGTCGGTGATTATATCAATACACATTCTCACGAAGTCATAGGGCCACCAAGAAGAAGAATCAAGAATATCAGCTTCTACAGAAAGTACAAAACCAAATCTCACATCTACACTGAATGAACCCCCTATATCAGTGCGTTCTCGAAAAATCGCCAACCTCATCAAGGCTCTAGATGAAGCTCTAGACGAAGATGGCTTGGACGAGACCCTGGATATTATAGGTGATACCGCCGTGAATCGCTGTCTCGACCTTCGTACATCTTTAAGCTCCGTCAGGTCCAAAGTCAGTGTCTCCATAGTCCAGCCCTCATCTTCCTCTGGGCGCGAACAACGGTCACATGACTTCTTCGATCCCCCGAAAACGCTGTTAAATCTCTCTCTCACGCCCTGGAAGTCCTCAACAATACCAAATACTTTACCTCCTCTCCCGAAGGTACTTGATCCTACTCTAGAGGCCTCATCTTTCATCCATCTTGGTTGCGGTAGTGGTCGACCCACAGATCTAAGCTACGAGCGTCTAGAGTGGGTCGGCGATGCCTATCTCGAACTCATTGCTACCCTCCTCATATCTCAGACTTTTACCTCCATGGGCCCAGGAAAATCCTCTCAGATACGCGAGACTCTGGTCAAGAATGTCACACTAGCTCAATACTCCCGTGACTATGGGTTTGACCAACGGCTTCAGATGCCACCGCCTGCTCCAGGCCACCAAGAAGATAAGACCAAAATTCTAGGCGACATCTTTGAGGCGTATGTAGCAGCAGTCATTCTTTCCGATCCAGCAGAGGGTTTAGCAAGAGCATCGGAATGGCTAAAAGATCTTTGGGGAATGACCATCGCGAAGCAAATTATCCACGAGGAGAGAAATGGGCTGAAGCTGCACAGTCCACTCTGGACGCTCAGAGGAACTGCAAAACCGGTCCAAGATATCATGGTACCGAGTGAGGTGCTGCCCCTAAACCCCAAAGAGCAACTACAAAAGCTTTTAGGCACGAAAGGAGTCAAGCTTATCTACAAGGATGCTGGCCCAGAGAAGAAGGATCTGAAGACCAAGCTGCCTGTGTTCACAGTCGGTGTATATCTTGAGGGGCTTGGGGAGAAAGGGAAGATGCTTGGCACGGGCAAATCGGGCGGGAAGAAGGAGGCAGGCTTCAAGGCTGCGGAGATGGCGATTATGAATAAGAAAGTGATGCAAGTACTCATCGAGAAAAAACGATTGATTGAAGCACAGTTGCAGCTGGAAAAGGAAGCCATGATCGCTCGTGGAGAATCGCAAGCGCTTGTTCACTGACATTGCAACTTTTGTATAGCTATGATCACTCACTTCATGATACATGTACCAAGATTGTATCGTTCTCAAGCGCTTCTATCTACATCCTGGAAATATCTGCAGCTCGACAGGAAGACTTGTGGTGCGGACGAGAGGCTAGGACTTCCTTCTGGAACATAGTAAAGGGCAGTGTATAGACCGGTTACAACAACCACTATTTGTCTGTTCCACCATGAGCGTACGTGACGAGACACAACTCATTGAGACCTCAGAGCACCTCTACTAGAAAGAATTATTATTTCTCGAGATTGCAGCACCGACCGAGACTCAGAAACCAAAAGCAAAATGTATTAGAAGAGAAACGTAAAGGGATTTCTTTGAATTTTCTTTCTCAACTAACAAGGAATTCCTAGGACATTCCGTCCTTTCTTGAACCCAGTCCCTCAATCATGAAAGGGTGCCAAGCGATTCAATTGCTTTCCTACCCATCGAGTTGCACTAACCCAAGCCATTAAATAATTAGTAACATGAAATATATTTTGAGAGATCAAGAATATTAGCGAGCATTCCAAGAACATGTAAACACACTAACCCTCGAAATTCCCTCCTCCTTAGCGCCCCCCTACAGTACCTCGGAAAAACAACTCCACCGTATCATCATCCCTGCAGACTTCAACACCGAGGCCCAGCACGCGACGAAGGACACCGATGCGCATGATAGGGTAATCTGCAGCACTTCCCCGAAGAAAGTACGAAAATATACACACAGCCAATCTTCTATACGCCACTTTGCAAGACTGAACCCCCCTCTCTCTATTTTTCTGAAGGGTTTTGGATAGTCATATTTAAATAATCCATGTTGGGAATCGACTCGTGAGAGTGTCGATAGCGCCCTCCGCCTCGGCATTTTACTCATTGAGTTTCGAGCCTCCTTCCTTTGCTCCCGCTATTGAGAGAGCGAGGAAGGCGGAATAAGATGGCGGACTCAGTGGGTAAGCTATTCACCCATTGTTATTTCACACAATGGCAATATTATCACACGAAAGCAAGAACTCCGCTGATGCTCGTGTGCCAAAAGATCGAGTCTTCGTCCATGCCCTGAACACTGTTAAGAAGATCCCCAAAACTGGCGCATCGCGGCCTCCCCCTGCCGACCGGCTCCGTCTCTATGGTCTTTACAAGCAAGCTATGGAAGGGGATGTAGATGGAGTGATGGAACGGCCGTTGAGCGTCGACGGAGAGGAGCCGGACGATATCAGGAAAGACAGAGATAAATATGATGCGTGGGATGCTCAACGCGGGATCAGTAGGACCGAGGCCAAGAGGAGGTATATTGAAGCATTAATTGAGACGATGCATAAGTATGCTAGTACTACTGCGTGAGTACTTCTGCAAATGGTGAGATGGGAATGAGGGGCTAATGTAAGGTGTAGTGATGCAAGGGCGCTGGTCGATGAGCTAGAGTTTGTCTGGGATCAGATCAAGAATAACAGTGCTTCGTCTTCGGGATCTTCTCCTGGCAGAGGTGTGCCTTCGTATACAACTCAACCGCGACAATTTCAGCAACCATTATCTGGGAACGATGGGCCTATGAGGGTGCTCAGCCCAATGAGTCAGGACGATGAGGCGGAAAGGCGGTCCGCCTATAATGATGTCTATGAAGAAGGCGAAGAGGAGGATGGAGAGCACAATGGTGGTGAGAAGAGAGATACGAAAGGCACGAAGAGGTGGAGGAGAACAGTCGAACATGCCCTTGTCAAGATGACCGCTGAGATCGCTGCATTGAGGGAACAGATTACTACAGGGAGGGAATATCAGGGAAAGAAGAAAAGGTCGTTCAAGTCTTGGGTCGCATGGATTGTATGGATCGCCATTCGACACTTCCTGGCGGATATTGCAATTTGGGCAATCATCCTGCTCTATTTGAGGAAGAGAAAGGATAGAAGGGTGGAAGATCTTGTGAGAGGAGCACTGAGTATTGGGAGGGAATACGTCAGAAATATCCTACCGGCCAGATGAGGTTTTGGGGTCGATATTCTCAACAGATGATGTCTTGGGGCCTCTGCAACAACCAGTGGGGGATCACATCTCACAAGCATCACCTCCCATTTTTACGAAGAGTATTCTTGGATCAGTCACTTAGGCAACACTCAAAGCCACGAATTCTTCGACTCAGACCGAACTAATAGCGAGATAATTTCACTCAGACACTCTATCACGAAATAGAGAAAACAATCGCCCACTCTACAACGGCATACCAAGAAAATTAAGCAGCTCCATGAAAGGCAGTCATTCGCTTCACACGTTCTCCAAGAAACAATTCTTCGATAGAGGTAGTCTTTCTTGGCCATTCGGGGTCATCCAGGACACCAGCCTTAACAATCACGGCACCTTGGAAGGACTCGCCCGTACGGAACGGGTAGTATCGTCACGAGCACAGAAGTTTGACACGAAGTTTTTTTTTCAGCACTGTCAGCTATCTAAAGAGAATATATAAGATGAGATAAGAAAGATGAGGGTACACCTGCAAAGTTAACTACTATAGGTTGCACCACTGATGTATCGAAAGTGGCAGGATAGATAGACAAAACCCTTCGCAGGTAGCAACAACATTCAACAGGGTCTTAGATGTAGATAGTAATTTACATATAATACTTGTGTTTGCAAAGAATCGATGAAATCCCCGAGGTAACAAGGTTTAAGTCCTCGAAAGATTAGAACTCTAAACAAAGTTGAGGAACACTATAAGGTCAAAATTAGAGCATGAAATGATTTCTTACCGCCTGATATAACTTTTCGTTAGCTATAATGCACTGTCAGAGATATTTAGACGACTTTTCTCGACATCTTCCTTTCAACTGTTGTTCTCTAAGCGATCCGACAGTTCGCTAATCTCATGTTGTCCGAAAAATGCCGCCCACAAATCCGGAACAAATCTTGTACCACAAAGTTCTCATCACTGTGCAACTCAGCCGTTTAGCCTGCGCATCACAATCCAATTACCCTTTCCAAAGGAGCGACATTCTGAGACTAGTAGGGGAAGATCGGATGATACGATAGTGAGCGCGTTCAACACGCGGCCGTGTTCGAGATGGAATGCGCCAGAGGAGATACCCCACAACGCCTCCGGGTGGAGCAAAGACCGGTTGATATCGAAGTAAGCTTAATCTGCCCCTTTTCTCGAACTATTTGTTTTCTTTACACGTGACATTATATTCTCTTGTCCTTCCTGTTTCCTCATTACTTGTTGGAGAGCACGACGCCACCAAGCTGTCGATATGATCCCTGACAACCAAGCAGACTTGCACGTCGACTCTTGATCCAACCATCTTCGTCCCTTTCAAAGGCTGCGATCCCGAACCTCTACCTGCCCTTGATTCACTCAAGAAGCTCGAGAGGATTATTGAAAATGTTACGGTGCAACAGGAGAAGGTGAGGGGAAATAAACTGGGGTTAGTGGAGAAGCAGGCAAATTTTTTAATTAGCCGGGCTGAGCAGGAGCTACTCGTGACGGAATGTGATAACGAACTTGCATATGAGCTGGCTGAAAAGCAAAGGAGAGAAGAGGTCGATGCTTTAATGGAAAGCTTAAAGATTCCAGCCAAACAGGATGCGAAGAGAGAGGATTTTGAGGCCAGACATTTGAAGGGATATTCCAGCAATTGCATGCCAAAGTCTACCAATCAAATGGAAACGAATGAAGATATTGAGATGGGCGGCATAGATACAGATATGCTGTCCATGCCCAAAGATAGGCCTCCCCACGTCATTCTCAGAGACCTCAATACATCACTACAATCCCTCATCAACTCCGGCACCTACGAACTTGAAACCTACGACACCCACTGCGCCTCAACCCTCGCCCAGTATCAACGAGCTCATTCTCGCCGCACATCAAAATCCGATCCCAGCCCATCCTCCCCCCAGAGAACACCAGTCAAACCCTCAACAGTCAGATTCTCTGGCATCGAGAAACCCGTGAATGTAAAACATAGACCGACGAAAACGGGTGGTACCGGCGTTCAAGGTATTCTCAGGAAGAGAACAGACGAGAGTGGGAATGCCCGGGGAGTTCGGATCGAAGGCATTCAAGAAGTCCGGTGAATCGTGAATCTAAGCAGGAGATTTTTTGTACAGGCCTGCCGATTACCGGATGGAAAAGCTGCAGGAGAGCCGATTAGGGTCGTGGAGACTATGGGGTGCTTGGCGAGGAGGGGTTGGATTTGGGATGGCCTTTTCGGAGTACACTCGGTTTTAGCGTCGGATGATAGTTATGATTCAATGATACCCTAATGAGAATTTTCTAGATTCATGCCTCTCTTACTGTTACCTGATCTGTCTCTTGCTAGCCAGTGTTAGTGATTATTTTCCGTTTGATGCCCCTTGACCTCAAATAACCGCTAATAAAATAACATCGCATCAAGCAGGGAGGCATATATGATTAAACCTTACAGTCCTTTACTACTGCTATATTTAAAACAAATTCTCTTTAACAAAGCATGCAAGATGTCATGAAGGAGAAATAGATAGCCAAATTTTCGATTTCCCATTAATCAAGACCCAGTATGCTTTGTGTTGCAAGAAGCTTGTCCAATTTGTTATAGTAAGAACTGAAACTCTTCCAATAAATCTCTTCTATCGCCAAAAGGCATTGTAAAACCCGAGAAAAAGAATTCCGATTCCAGAGACATTTACATAAGCTACATCAGCCGCATAAATATACATATTCTACTCACCACATAAATATTTACATAATCACCCCATTCCTACAGGGACCATAGTCCCCTCCCGAAAATGTCTCATTGATACTCTATTGTTAAGCTAGCATTAAACGAGTTTAACAACCCCCTTTTCCGGTTCGCTTAGCTCCCTTACGGTATGGTTGAGCAAGATTTATTCTTCACTCGATTCTCAAGGTGGTCTTTGATCTTGACCCATTTGGCTTTAGATTCCTAGTCTATATAAACCATCAAGTCCGTCTTCATTATCGGAAACCAAACCTGAGCTTCGGATTTTTGGCAGCTCATGAATCCTATGATACCCAGCAAAGCCCAGTGAATCCCTAGCTAGCACAGGAAACAGCAGTCTGTCTTTGACATTAAAATCTTTGCAACGGCCAACGATTTCATCTTCATTTCATAATCTTTTAAGTCAAGGGTGATTGATCATAAGCGATTTTCAATGTTGTGGTCCCAGACAAATACTGAGCTACTTGGTGAGGGCGGTGGAGGAGGATTTGAGATGAAATGATTGTGAACGACAAGAAGCACGGACCGCAGGGTAACCCGGCGTAATAGACCAACAATGCATTATTTTAGTACTCCATATTCTACCTACTCCAAGCACACGGAAACAAAAGCCCAGAAGCTCCGCATCCCACAAACACTACATCTACCCAAAGAGGCGTACAAGAAATGTACCAGTCATAATCGTCATAATATTCATGCCGTGTCATACCTATCCCAATGGATATCATACTGTAACCGCCAAGCCACCAGTCCAAGCGCCGTCCTTCCATGCAGCAATAAACGAGCAAGCAAGCAAGAAGGCGCTCCGATTTGTGTATGCGCAGTCGCTATCCCAATATATCAACAATGTACAAAGCAACCTAAAGGTGGATTGCTTGAGCCCTGGCCAAGTTAAGAGGGGCAAATATTTAATCGGTCACGACATCTCTGATGCTCCACCGCCAGTCATCAGTGCCACGAGCAAGATTGGCGCCGACCCACTTCTCACACTTGCGCCGCCAGCGCTCTTCTTCTTCTCGTTGCCGTTTTACGAATTCGGGCCCTACGTCAAATTCCTCGCCCACAAGCCAGTCGTCCTTTAGTGTACTTGCGCCTTCGCTTTTTCTGCCGCCAATTTCATCCACTTCTTTCGTTGGATTGTCCTCAAGATCAGGGACGTCTTTGAAGACATCTTCCTCGTCATCATAGGCATCAAACCCATCCATAGTATCGCCGCCATCACTCTTCACGTTTGATTGCTGGCTAGGCATCTTGAGCCAACACATACGTTGTGGGTCAAAGACCATACCACCGACGACTTGAACGTTCTGGGACGAGTTTACATTCTGAATGAGAGCAGGACGAGGTGTAGTGTTTTCTTTTTCGCGATATAGTTGGGGATCCTTCTCACGGAATATGTGGGATGGAATGGAGGCGGTCGAGGGTGATGAGGCAGGAGCATCAAAAGAGGTGAGCTCATTCTCATTTCCTTCCCATCTATATGTGTAAGGATTATAGTACATTCCTTTCACAGCTACAGAGTATGTTAGCGGCTGATTTTGGTATCAACTAGATGCGATAATAAGCTTACACTTAGGGTTATTGAGGTTACCCAGCGGCTTGATGAGCTGAGGTTTCTGTACCGGGCCCTTCATTTTCTTCGGCTTGACAGACTGAGCATGGACATTGCTTAAGCCTGTGGTCGCGCTTACTTTTGCTTTCCACTGGTTCGTCAAAGCAGCCAAAGGCGCTCCTTGGGCCGACGGGGTACGTTGTGCAAGAGAATGCTCTCTTGCCATGCGACTTGCATTCGTGTCGCGAGCAAATCGAGGCAAATCATCTCTAGGTCTGGCAGGTGAGTACGGGGTCAGAGGAGCCGGGGTGATTGTTCGTGCAGGTAAAGCATCTTGATGAATCTTGTTGCGGAGGCTTGAAAGCTTTGGAGGGCCACGTCCAACAGGTTCTTTGACAAATTTCTGTTCCGTATCTTTCGATGTTGGTAGGTCATCAAAGCCATCCAGTTCGAAACCATCACCAAAATGCCTCCGCCGTACTGGTTTCGTTAAAGTCCGCTTTGGTGCAGCCTCCCGTGCCAATACTTCAGCTCCCCTTGGTCTCCGGGGGCTGGGAGAGCGCATAGTTGACCTCGATACCGCCCGAGACGAGGGTCGAAGTTCAATGCTGGTGTTTGAAGACTCGGAATCATGCCGGCGGAAATGGCGGGTGGATTTAATGGTAATATGATGTGACTGGGATCCCGAGGAACCAGCTGGAAGAAAAGGCACTGGGTTCTTTCTTGCGAGAGACATGCTTGATTCAGCTCCAGTGCGATCCCGCTCGACAGGGGTTTTGGGCCGAGACATCATGTTCGTTCTGCTCAGATCCGTACGCGAAGGAGGTCTCTCGTAACGAGATCCAATTGGCTTGGCTGGCGATTGTGGAAAAGCTCGCATCGTAGGCATCGATCGTTTGAGCTTTAGTAATTGCGAATTGGTGGTGGTAGGTTCATTGCGGAGAGCAGTGATGGATGGTTTAGCACCCAGGTCTCGTCGCCGTGGTGTTGAGGGAGGCAAAGAGTGTACCGAAGATGGTGTTGTGGGTGTAGCAACACTTGTGATAGAAGAGTGTGATGAATGGCCTCCCATTCTGGATTGTGATCTACGGGTGGTGGTTCGTAATATCGGCCCGCCACTCTCTGATACTGGCTCGAGCGATGAAGGTTGGCGTTCGTGTCCACCGAGCGGGCGGGGAAGACGGGAGTTGGTAGTGGATGTTGCCATTGTAGGTTTGTTGGTGAAAGTTAGGGAGACAGCAGTTTTTGGACGAGCCGGACTTGTCTGGCGGATAGTTTTCATCTTGATATTTCGGTTAAGGGTGAGTTTGCTGGAATCGAACACATCACCGTCGCCAATCTCCAGACCAGTGAGAAAATCTTCCTTGACTTCTGCACGTTTCGTAGCTTGCTTTTCGCCAGATTGATGATCAGGGGAATGATCCTGCTGCCTCCTCTTCAATATGTCATCAAAGTGGACGGGACCACTTGGAAGCACCAATCCATCTAGGCCTTCGTCCTCACTCTCTATAGTAAGGGAGCTCGAGACACTTGGGCTAAGAGCAGTGGCCGACGAGCTTCTGTTTGATTGGCGATCTCTCTTGGTGCCCCCATGCCTTGTGCCTAAGCTTCCACCTTCTCCCCATTCGTCGAGGTCATCACGAAGACTAGCGGGTGTCTTAGGAATGTCCTGTCGGGTGGAAAGCTTGAGGGGTTCATTATTAGATGGTAGCTGAAAGTCTTGTTCGAAATCGTCATCGCCCTCTATAGACTTGTCTCCCTTTTGAGGCGTTGGTGGTGTAATCAATGGCAAGAGCTTAGGAGCTTGACGGCTCTTAGACACTTTGATAGTTTCACCGCCATCTCCAAAGAAGTCATCATCCTCTTCATCTCGAAACCGATCGAGCATAAGATGAGAAGATGCCATTTTCGGCTTCAAATCGGGCCGCGGGCTCAAGTTAAACTTCGGTGCAGGCTGTAGAGACTTGACAGGGCTCGCATGAGTGGAGTCAGCACTGACTTGCCGAAGAGCATCTGGGAACTTTGATGCATCTTGTCGTTTGATCGTCAATCCACCTTCGCCAGGAAGTTCAAGATCTCCATCGTCCCAATCATCTTGTATGATCTTCTTGATTTTCCTCCCGCCTAGTCTTTTAATCGTTCCTCCCACCAACGCCGAAGCTGGTACATTATGTGGAATTGGTATTCCTGCCCTTGTAGCTGTGGCTATCGCATCGATCGTAGATCTCTCATCGTCTCCGGGTACATGGACCTGCTTGTCCTCATCTCCATGGTTTGAGTCGAAGTCAGATCGTATTGACAGGCGCGATGACACCGAATCACGGTGGTGTGATGTAGCTGTCGTCGCTATTGACGCGCTTCGGAAGGTGAAATCGTCCCCTCCAATGTCCAAATCATCGTCGTCCCAGCTCTCCATCAGTTCTTCCACTACCGCCTTGCGCGGTTTCAATGTCAACTGCTCCATTTCAGGGCTATAGGCTGCAAACTGGAAAGAGAAAAGCAAAAGGGTATTGTCTAGTAACAAAGTGCTGGCAAATTCAGTTAGGCTCAACGGAAAGCTTTTAGGATGCAAGGAGCAGCAGTCGCGCAATTATCGAGGCCGTAAATTCATGATCATCTAGGGTTCAAAGTTATCGCAGGTGTCGCAAGTGTATGTTTGCTGCTGGAATGGTGGCTGGATCAGTGGGAATGCTTTCGTTGTTGTTCTGGTCGTCGCGGTGAGGTGTTCGTTCGCTGGGCGATACTCTGTCGGATTTTCCTGTTTTATTCTCACGACCAGTCGCAATGTTTCCTCCAATGTCCTGCTGGCTACTTGTCGATTTGTTGTTGGTGCAAATGCTGTGGAGTACTGTGGGTTGTCGATAATGAGAGGACGTCGTTGGGTGAGGAGATCCGATTTCGTATCGATTGTCGAAATGGCTGGGTGTTGATGGGGTGGCTGGAGCACGTTACGAGTTTTGATAGGCTAAGCCGCAAAAAGCGGAAGTAGCGAGTCACGTGGAGACAAGCAACGCGTTCCCACTATCCTTGACGCGAGAACTTCGTGACAAAACCCGAGGTTCACAAGGCTACCAATTCAAGTATACAAGCTTGCCTTCAACACAATCATATACGACTTCAATTGTTGATATATACGCGGATTAAGGCTTTTAGATTTCTTTGCGTCATACAACTCCTGGTCTCTTAAGAGCTTGCAATTTCATATAATATTTTCAGAGCCGCGTTTAGGGCCGTCATGACACCCCAGGAACCGGTTGTGCTCAGGTTTCCCCGCCTTGACCATGGGGAGGAACCAGATTTTGTCCTCCTACATGTTTCAACGGCGGGTGATAAACCTCTGGATCTCAATCTAATTGGAACAGAGAATACCACACTTTTCTCGGTCTCATGTAAGGGAGCGCCACAATCGATCGGCGCGGGCCAACCCCAGACCTCGCCATTATGCGTTAAGTTCGAGGCTAATCGAATCTTGGTCTTTTAGTAAGGCATACGCAAATTTCAAAGCTGAAGGACAAAAGGCTCAATCAAGAGGAATGGGAGACCATACTGTTGTCGCTTTTACTTGGTACCGATGCGCAAGGTACTCCGGTTGCGATCACAGATGGGCTTCAAGCCGTGGCGAAGGTGGACGGCGAAAGATCCATGACAATCACTGTACAAAAGAATATCGAGGGCATTACTGTATGGCACCGGCATCTTCTCGATAAGAGCATCGGCTAATATCACCACCAGCAAAAACTCGGGACGATTACTCTACCTGCTGATGAAAATGCGAATGGCGATCTCTACGAATGGTCTGGTCTCATCATACAAAGCCAAGATAGTTTACGGAATGAGTTGCAGAGATCGAGATTGAAACTAGACAAGAAGGATGCGCAAATTAAAAAGTTAGAGGATAGCCTTGCCGAACTGGCCAAATTGAAGGACGAAAATGAGACCCAGCTGCTCGAGAAATTCTCGCTACTCCTCAACGAAAAGAAATTGAAGATCAGAGACCAACAGAGACTTCTACAGAACTCCACTGTCGATCCTGAGGTCGCAAAAGCAGTAGAAGAGACCAGAACAGAATCAAGACCACGGCCTGCCGGTCCTTCGCGAGGAGGGAAGAGAAAGGCGGGCCAGAAACAAGACATAGAGTCTGATGACGACTTTGAGAAGATGGACATCGATGTCCAGACCGCAAATAAGGACGCTGATCAAGAGCCTGAAGAACAAGACGAATCAACAGCAGAGGAAGTCACAGCTTCCGAAAATGATGAAGACGACGAGCCCTTAACACTTCCATATACGAGAAAGTCAACAAGCTCGAAGCTGGCTGGGAGTAGCCAGACCATAGCATCAAGAAATGAATCAGAACCAGAAGAACCACCACCGAAAAGAACGTTGCCATTCGCAAGGAAGCAGGCTGCTGTGACAGTGAAAGCTCCTGCACCAGCCCTTGATGATTCGGAGACAGAGTCTGATGATGAGTTATGAGGGATAGAATTCATGCGGCACGATTCATGATGTAGGATAGCAAATTTAATTAACGATTTTCATGACAACTTAGATCACAGTACCGCGTTTAGAAGAGTTATCCAACCTCCGAACCTTATCTTGTTCTCCAAGCACAGCGTTTCTGATAGCAGCCAGAGCATACTGTTAGTCAGAAGTGTAGCGAAGCAAACCCCAAGTCGAGCTTCTAGAGCTGAAAAAAGCTGTAGGATAATGCGATTACTGTGGCTGTGACAGTTGACATCTATCAGGTAAAATACTAAACTTTCCTTATCATGATAAACTTCTAAGCTGTGAGGATGAGATGGCCTAGATGCAATTAGGCACATACTTTGACTGAGACCATGACGATGCTCAGCAGGCTGGAATCTGTGAAATTTACTTCTTACAGATGTCCATGATCTTATCAAACGACGCACTTGGGTGTACCTTGAAAATAAAAATGTGTCATATAACAACACAACTTGTCTGGCATGTCTAGATGTCTTCCATTGTTGATTAAAACTATTCCTGAGCCTCAGCTGGTTTGTGTTGCTTCGACAGGCGCACCCAATTCGAGGCCATTCCTTCGCCTGCCAGATGATAATTTTGATCGTATCTTAGTGAAGGATAATTTCAATGGGAATGGGAGCAAGATGATGAGAGTTTTATGCGCAAACCACCTACTATTGAGAACTGATAAATGGTCAGAGACTTACACACGGTAAGCATACCTTCACATCTGCTTTTCCCTAGAGCTCTTGCCCACAGGCTCTTGATCTACCTACTACACCCCATATAAATAACGCCCTCCTTACTCCAGTCCACAAATTTTGTCTTCGAGTGTGCTGACCCACTAGCATCCAGGTGAGTTAAAAGGCAACTGGATCGAGGTTAATTCTGGCACTGTACCAGGGGCCGAAGAAATGGCGTAAAGAGACTGGTCTTGGAGTCCCTAGCAAAAGAAAACGTGAACAGAGAAGGCTGCAATAGACCTGACTACTGTATAGTGGTTTGTTCAATGATGGCAAGGAACTGTTGTACATAAGTCCGTTTCCGTTTATCTCTATAGTACATCTCTTCGCCTCCTTGCTTGGCTCATCAACTCAATACTGCCATGGGAGGAATCTGCGCATACAGCAAGTTCTAGTCATACTATCAGAATATTAGCACACTGGCCTTCAGAGACTTGCATCATCTCAGTCTTACATTCAAAGGTATTGCACTGCCTCATGCGCCAATGCGTCAGCCCGCTCGTTAAACTCCTTCTCAACCTGACAAAAGCTAACTCTGGTTCCGTACTCCTTCTCCAGCAAGACTAACTTCTCATGCAGATACTTGAAGGCCCGTCCGTTCACCATCGGCTGACCCTCGCAATTCGTGAACCCATTCGCGACCCACTTCCAGATCAGGACGCTCAGTCCATGGACAAGATACGCCGAATTTGACTTGATGATCACGTGTGTGAGATCCTCTCCGGCGATGATTAGATCGTGGATGATGTCTAATGCTCGCATGGCTGCAAATAGTTCTGCATATTGACTCGTTTGCGGACACGGCTCAGGCACGAGACCGCTACGATTCAAACCATTCGCAAAATCAGATACGAAGACTCCAAATCCAGCTTGGGGTCCAGGTCGACATACACCATGCACGGCCACCACGATTGATTCTGGATCCGTTTCCAGCCTCCGCAGCCCAGAGGAAAGGTCGTCCACGGCTCTCCTCCCAAATCTATCTTGATCGAAGCACCTCTCTGCTTTGGGCGTCATGCTTATGGTGGGCAATCGGTCCGTAGTACTTCTCATCGCCCTTGGACATGTTGGTGGTTTCCTGCCACCGATGCGTCGAGGTCGCACACGTGCCGCCAACCCTACAGGCCTTTGGCGTGCAACTCTTATTTTGCCCTTAGGCCGCGGCCTGCTCATACGAAGGAGATGCCCAATATCTCCCTCGGGCAGCTCCGATCTCGCAAATAGAGCCATAATGTTATGAAGTTGAGGTATTGTTCAATTGAAGAAGTTTGTTGAAGTGAAGTACGATTAGACTTCGAGTGTCTAAGACGGCAGAGGTGGGGAACCCCGGGGAAGCGAGCTTTTCCGTTTGTGGATTGCTAGTACTGTAGATGTCTTAGGTACAGTAGAAGCAGAGACCTGCTGACTTCAACATTACTCGTATTTAAATTCAGTAGAAGCATCGAGTTTAGATTATGCGCCAAATGAACCAAGTTCAGTCAGCTACCCCTTTCTGGCAAGGAAATTAATCCGAATATCAACAATTTCTTATCACGTGATCGCACATATCAGAGTCCGTGTAGTGTGCAGAACTGGACGATGGTAAACACCGTTTTGCCAACTTCGATATATGAGGATACTTTGAGGTTACCTAGGCTTCTTAGTTGGGTCTCGTATATATAAATTTAGCAAGAAACAGGACTCCTTCAAGACATTGTACGTACGATAGAGTATTAGAGTGTTGAAGTTTTACTTCCAACATGTGTTCTTAGAGTCTTATATTTAGAAATATTGAATAATCAAAGAATTTCTTCACGAAGAGCTTTTCAAGTAAGATATCGAGAAAACGGTCACTTGTTGCAAGCATTCTCAGTTGCCTAAGAAGTTATGACTCGTTCTTCCTAAGTCAAACCAGCAGAAGGAGCACTGGTACCACTAAAGCTACAACCACACTTCCCAATTCATCAAAGCTATGATGAAGTGACTGCCAGGATGATCTGGGTTGAAAACAGTCTGATCATGATACAGGTCCGAGCAAGGATTTGACTACTCGTGACTCAAAAGATCATATTTACTTGCAAGAAAAAATTATTATTATGAAGGGGACATGTAGCTCTCTACCTGCAAGGTCCCTCATGAAGACCATAGAAAGGCAGTCTGAGCCAATCTGTTTTCACCAATTCTTAAGACATGGTACCGACAGCCACACCGGAAGTAGTGAGTCCGGGTACCAGAAGGACCTTCCTTCCATCCGCGGGCCGCGGGCCTCATTCGTATCCGCTTCTAGTGTTAAACAAATCATACTGATGATATTCGATTTCTCTTCTACTCCTACATCTGTGAGGTGGAAGAACAATATATATACGGAGTTTATCTGAATCTAGGCTGCATATTCCGTGCAATGTGGTCGGACAATCCACGGCTCGACGGGACGGAAGAAGAGGCTATACAGCCCGTGAAGACCCAAGACAGAGTATTGCATATGCAAAATATCATTTTTAATACTCTTGAAAAAAATGGTATCACCAGTGAGATTTCCGGTATGAAACTCATGTCGTACGAGCATTGAACTGCTTTCGATTCAAGTTGGGCTACAATTGTTTACGCCACTTTTCTCGCTTATTTTCCTGGGGATAGACCAAGAGACCTGCCCTGCTGAGTGCTGTAGTTTCGAATTACCAATTCACTGTTTTAATTTACTACTCTGTTTTTGCGTTGGACAATGTATTAAAACAAATCTCGATAACTTTGGGATACTGTGCCATATATCTTCAATCTATATTAGTGAAATTTTGGTAGAGGTTCGTTCTCTGGAAAAGGGGTGCAAGCGAGATTTGTCGGATCGGACAATGCTCATAATAACTGGCTATTAAATCTCCACCAAAATTGAGAATAATAAACAACGCTCGAATTTGGCTCCTGGCTTTATGCATTCTACACCTGTAGAATATTTTTAAAATTTAAGGTCACGTTTCATTACTTCTGCCCCTCCCTCTATCCCTTCTTTGGTTTTGGTGGGGCGACTGTGCCGCGTCTCCCTGATCGCGTATCGAACAACTTCACTGTAGTAGCAATACATAAACTTCAACAGTCCATCAGATACCACGAAACATGGCGCCATGGGACTTCCCAATCTCAGCTCCTACGCTGCGCCGGCTTCTTTCTGTCACATTCATCACAGCGTCAAACATTCACAAATGTTTCCATGGCTTCGAACAGCTTATGGTCGTTCCACCAGGAATTCGTCGAATGGAAATGTTCGATTGCTATATGGACGGAGAAGAAGTTGATGAACTCGAGGCCGCAGAGAAGGCCTACTTGGAAGCCCATCATACACGGTCTTCTGCCATCACTCCGCAGTCCAACAGCCGACCGACTCGAACGGAAGATGCCGAACCTGAGCACACTTCCCCTGACAAGCAGCCAGTTGAGCAAGCTGGAATTCCCGAGGGAAGGATTCGTGCGCATGTTTCTCCAATAAAATTTGGTACTGCAACTGAGCCAGAAGAAGAACCCATCCACTCGCAATTTGGTCCAATTGGTAGCCCTGACCACCGCCATGTCTCTCAACACATGGGGGGACCTCTTCCAGAGCATATATTAGATGAACCTGCCTATTTCTATGTATTTACGACATATATGAGCTATATGATTCTCATCTGGATTGGTCGTGCACGAGACTTTTTTGGAAAGATATTTAGCCCCCGAAAGTATATGCATTTCAAGGAACGAGATGGATATGCACCATTGACGAGCGACTTTGAGAACTTCTACTATCGAAGACTCAAGGCTCGGATGAACGATTGCTTTGCGAGAGCGTAAGTTGGTTTTTAATCCTGCTAGGTGCTGTCACTAATAGGTATAAGAATCACAGGTGTTCCTGGCCGATATATCACCCTCCTTGACCGCATCTCCCACGATTACTTCTTCAATACTTTCACATATACCGGCAGCCAAACTGAAACCCTGAATCTGAGTTCTTATAACTACCTCGGCTTTGCACAATCATCTGGACCCTGTGCCGATGATGTACAGGAAACCATCTCGGCATACGGAATATCCTCCACCTCTCCTCGTCTTGATTCTGGCACTTCTGATCTTACACAAGAAGTTGAGCGTGAAATAGCAGAATTCGTTGGCAAAGAAGATGCAATGGTCTTTTCAATGGGGTTTAGTACAAATGCGACCTCGTTTCCCGACTTAGTCGGCCCTGGATGTTTGATCATTTCGGACGAGCTCAATCATTCAAGTATTCGGTACGGAGCAAGATCGAGTGGCGCAGTAATCAGAAGTTATCATCATAATGATATGGTTCATCTAGAGAAGTTGCTGAGAGAAGCGATCAGTCAAGGTCAGCCACGTACACATAAGCCGTGGAGTAAAATCCTGGTTGCGTGCGAAGGGCTATTTTCGATGGAAGGGACTATTGCCAATTTACCTGCTATCATTCTTCTCAAGAAGAAGTACAAATTATATCTATTCATCGACGAAGCCCATTCAATCGGAGCCCTGGGGTAAGTGCAAGTGCCCTCATCTTTTTGCCAACAGCTAATTAGGGCAGTCCACGGGGTCGCGGAATTTGCGATTACTTCGACATTGACACTTCCGAGGTTGATATTCTCATGGGGACCCTCACAAAGTCCTTCGGAGCCAACGGTGGTTACATTGCAGCCGACAAAGCTATCATTCAAAAACTACGCTGCTCAAATGCTGCCATGCTCTACGGCGAATCCCCTACTCCCCCGGTTCTGATGCAAATTCTTTCCTCCCTCCGCCAAATCACCTCCACCGAAGTCGGCCTCGAGCGCCTCCAGCGTATAACTTTCAACTCGCGCTATCTCCGTCTCGGGCTCAAACGACTCGGTTTCATTGTTTACGGGCACGATGACTCGCCTATCGTACCGATGATGCTCTATCACCCAGGCAAACTATCTGCACTTTCTCGGGAGATGTTGAAGAGAAACATCAGTGTTGTCATTGCCGGGTATCCAGCTACACCTCTCTTAACAGCTCGAGTCAGATTTTGTGTTAGTGCCGCTCATAATAAGGAGGATATGGACAGAGTGCTGAAAGCCTGCGATGAGATCAGTGAGCTCCTAGACTTGAAGCTCAGCACTGGGATCATGGGTGGCATTGAGCCTCTGCCTGAGGGTATGACCCTGGCTGATTTTCAGGATATTGATGATCGCCGCACCCGCAAACTTGTTCCGCCTAGGTGGTCTTTGGAGGATGTTATCGCTCATGGTGTCCAGGACTGCAAGCGCCAGTTAAGATGAGAGGGTTCATATGAATATTTTTTTCATTTTAGGGTGACTCAGTCGGCTTTTATTTCTTCAAGCTAGAAAGTGACTAGCCTTTTTATATTTCCCCTCCAAGCCTCTATGTGCCAGGGAAGTTGCGGAATTCAAAATTTTGAATCCCGACCAAATTTTTTTCCACATGCGCTACAATTGTGCTATTGATACCCACTGCGCAATGTTTGATCTATTAGCATACGCCTTTCGGAGAAAGATTCTCAAAAGGTATCGTCTCAAGTTCATTCCAAGAGTATATCGTACCTGTCGGGTTTTGCAACCCAGTGATTCCCGCAGCTACCTATTTATCCCAATGTTTCGCCCCTTAGCATACTCATTCTTATAGTCGAACTTGAGAGCTTCCATCCTTGAGCACTCAGGCTACAATGGAGGAGTCATTGGCTTTATAAACGTTGGATGCCACACATATGAGTTCTTCCCCCTGATTGCGGCGGCGGTTACAATCGAAAAAGAATAAACTAGGGAATTGAAGAAAGGAAGGTGGGTTATAAGACGAGAAAGTCCCGATATATGAGCAAGACGCATTAGCTCCCGAATAATCTATCCTGGATCAAAATAGCTGATAGGAATAGGCACTGATCTACGAAAATCCAGAGGAAATCAAATAAGACTATTCCAAAAATCGAATTCGAACATTTTAGACTCCATTATCTAGATCTTTATCATCTAAAAGGTGTGGATAGAAGGCACCGTCCAACGCCAGGACTCCTCACACGTATACAAGACGGAATGATACAATGAACAATCCGTTACTTCTTAAGCATCTTTGCTCCCCTTAGCTTTCTTGTCCCCTTTCTCCTTTTTCTTTGGCTTCGACTCAGCATTCACAGCTCCATTCGCTTGCTTTGGCTTCCCAATTTTCTCCGTCTTCTCAACCTTCTCTTCTTCGGACCCATTTACTTTGTCATAAGTAGAAGGTTTGGATTGCCCTTTCTTACTCTTGTCCCCCTTATCCGCTTTCGGGTCCACACCCTTCCTCCTCATAGCACCCCTCTTAGCCCTCTCCATATAAACCTCATCCTCATTCTCATCCCAGCCTCCGAAAGCTTCTTCCTCCTCTTCCGTCTCCGGAACCGGCCTCTTGTCAACTAGCTCCCCTTCATCCTCTACCCTAACTCGGTTACTTCCGTCCGCACCTGCATTCTTTGGTGACGGTCCCGTCTTCTTAAATTTCGAAACGAAGAAGCCATCGACGTTGTATGCATGCGGATAATACCTTCTCGTCATCTTCATGCTCTTGTCAAAGGACTTGCCCATATAAGCCGTGAACCCCTCCTTACCGAACACCAAGCCGGTTTCGACGAGTTTGACATTCGGACGCTTCGCCAGTGCGTATTGCACCACTTGCTCGTTTTCTTCGACGGTAACCGAACAGGTAGAGTAAACAACATACCCACCTGTCTTGCTGGCATGATCGACGGAATCGATTGCCGCCAGTAACAATTGTTTCTGCAAATGCGGCAACATCAGAAAATCTTTCTCGGTCTTATTCGTCTTCACACTAGGATCCTTCGCAATAACGCCAGTCCCAGAGCACGGCGCATCGAGTAAGACGCGATCAAAACCGCCGATTACCTTTGGGAACTCCCGTGCATCGTAATTGCACACAATGGTGTTCTTTGCGCCTAAACGATGGATATTGCCGATGAGACCCTTAGCACGAGATTTGTTGCTATCGTTTGCGAAGATACAGCCAGTGTTCTTCATCAGTGCGGCGATGTGTGTTGTTTTTCCACCGGGAGCGGCAGCCATATCGAGAACTCGCTCGTTTTCCTGTGGAGCGAGAGCCATGACGGGAAGGAAAGAGGAGGCAGCTTGTAGGATATAGTGACCGGCGAGATATTCGGGGGTGGCTCCGAGAGGGACGGCGCTCTCGAATATTTGAAGGCCGATTTTAGACCATTTGCCGACTGGTTCGAGGACCACACCGCGGTTGATGAGGGCTTGGGCGAGGTCACGTCTGTGGGTTCGTAAGGTATTGGTGCGGATTACGACAGGGCGATGGGTTTCGTTTGCTTCGAAGAAGGCGAATGCTTCTTTCGGCGGAAAGAGATTGAAGAGTTTCTCGGCCAGGTACTCGGAGTATCCGTAGTAGGCACAGATATCCTTGATCAATTGCGCCGTATATTCTGCTCTTGACCGCCCCTCCTCAGCCAAATTGGAAAAGTCATCTAACACTCGTACTGTATCATTGATTCTCGTCCGCAGCAGTTGGAGATCTGGAGCGAGTAAATCATTCTTCTTGACGCCTTCCTCTTCATCGGAATCAGAGTCATCTAAAATGTGTGGCCTGTCTCCAGTAATATTCGTCTGCAAAGCTGCCTCTTCCAATTCAGCTTGTGCATCTGCAGCTTCCTCCGCAATCTGTTCGTCCAACTTCCGTGTCAATCCAGCAATATTCGCAGCTGTCAATTTCTCTTCCGCATCGGACTCATCTTCATCTTCAGAGAACATAGCTCGAGTTTGATGATCTTCATCTGAATCGTAGACCTCGCTCCCCGATTCTAGGAAATCATCTCCTAGCCCGCCTTCCGCATCCAAATCGTCGAACTCGTCGTCCATAAGATCCGCCTCGTCAGAATCCACACCCATATCTTCGTCGGATTCGGGAAGTGGTATTTCCACAGCTTTTTTCGATTTCTTCAGCGCGGATTTCTGCGAAGGAAGTCCAGCGCCATTGGAACCTTTTCCTTTCGAAAAATCCTTTACTGCACCATTCTTTTTCGCCTTCTTATCCCCTGCATCGCCGGCGCTTGTCCGTCTCTTCTTTGAACTGGCATACTGTAGACTTTCTGCCCTGCTTTCCGAGACTGACATGCCAGCTTTACGCTTCAGGTTCGTGAAGTGTGCTTCATCTAGTGGCTCAGGCACACCCTGCTTCTTCATGCGGCGTCCGACTCCCATCTTGAATAACAAATGTCGTATT
Source organism: Ploettnerulaceae sp. D365 (assembly GCA_003988805.1). NCBI lineage: Eukaryota > Fungi > Ascomycota > Leotiomycetes > Helotiales > Ploettnerulaceae > Ploettnerulaceae sp. D365. Next base: position 382,660 of record QYAL01000002.1, read on the forward strand.
TTGTGGGAGATATTCTTGGTAGGAATTCCCTAATACAGAGCTTCAAAATTCGGGAAACTTTTTTTGGAGGGAAAATTGTCGATAAGGTTTAGTGCGGTTCTAGCGTTCTCTATCGATTTGGCCGGTATTTATCCGTGCCAACAGTTCGACCTCAAGCTCCTCAGCCTCATCTTGTGGCCTCCACCTTGTCTCTCTCTTTCTCTCTCTCTCTCAGCCTGAAGTGCTACTCGTACTCAAAGTCGAATTCGACTTCATCCCAACCTTCTACAGTCCCAGAAAAAATTCAATTCAGGATGACAGAACTTTCATTTGCCAAATCCTTCCTCACAACCCTTGACTCCCGCCCCTCCAAAATCACAGCAGACCATGTTGAAGACCCAAAGTCCTATCCGGCACGCAGCGCCGTACGTTATCTTCTCTTTAAACTAAATAATTATCATAATTTTCCCAGAATGCTAGCTAACAGACCATAGTACATCCTTCCAAAAATGTCCCGGCCACCAACTAAGAGACAAAAACTTGCACCTGGCACCGAGCGCACCTTGTCCGTCTCTCTGAAATCCCTTCGCAACCCACCGCTCGACATCACCCTCCCTTCTCTTCCCCTTAGCACTTCAATTCTGTCTTTGAAAGAGACTCTTTCGTCTCAAACATCAATCCCTGTTTCGAAAATCAGGTTGCTTTTCAATAAGAAGCCAGCGATGGATAGTAAGGTGCTGAAGGATCTTGTTGGAGACGAGCAAGAGGAGCAGGGAGGGAAAGTGGAGTTCGGAGTTATGATTATCGGGGGTGCAGCAGCTTTGAAGAAAGCGGACAGTGAGGAGAAGGAGCCAGAGATTAAGGAAATGGGTAAGGGGGGAAAGGAAGTGTTGAAGACAGATGAGTTTTGGGGGGATCTGAAAGGCTTTTTAGTACAGCGGTTGAAGGATGAGCCAGAGGGGGAGAGGGTATGGAATATCTTCAAGAAAGCAGTTGAGGGGGAAAAGTGAAGTTTAAGAAATGCGCTAAAGTGTGGTGGGGGATCAGAAGCAGCATATTGAGCGCGGCGTTAGGAGGACATAGTGGACCACGCACATCGCATATATCAATTATTATGGCGCCGAGTGGAAGTCCTGACGATCGAACAGAAAGTTAAGAAGTAGCTTTTGATATCTTCATATCTGTTTTCATGGCCCCGTAGCCACAAAAACGAAAAAGAGAGGGAAGAAAAGCCCCCCAAGAAGGAATCAAAGAATCCGATATCAATCAATCGCCCTACTATGCATATCAATCATCGCAGGCAAATGAGCGCCCCCGCAGCAACGAAACACGTATCCTCCCTGCCTCCATACCCCCTCACCCACAAATCTTCCCTTGTTCATCATCGCTTCATTATGGAGATGTAATCTCTACTATTTCAGGTAGTAGGAGTTTAAGCCAGGCCCTTGCTAACTTTGTTGAGAACTGATTGGTATTCGATATCATCTTCGTCGTTGGCTTGGAACTCGGTCGCGATGCCATTCAGTGCGCGCTTCAAAGCATCCTTGGAAGAGGCGTAAATCATCTTTGGCTGTCCGGGTGTCAGAACATCTCACCCGAAATGATAAGGTGCTGAGCATACCTGAATTCCAGCATCATCTGGGGACCATGCAATGAAGGTAATCTTGCTTCTACATCCTTGTTAACTCCATACCCACCACTTGATGCGACTCTCGTACCTTGCTCCCTCACCAGACGACAATTCATAGTTGAAGTCATAGACGGCATATCTTGGACCCTTACCAAGCTTTCCCTGCGCCGTGTATTAGAGATATTCCTTCGCTATTTATATTCAGCCCTGGACCTGGCTCACCGTCTTGCTTTTGCTCTGAGCATTTACGAGCTTCTCGCGGAAGGCATCCCAGTCACCATTCTCGCTCGACTCCTCGACGACAATCTCCTTGTAGTCGTCAGACAGCTTGTAAATGATGTACTTAATTTTCTTGGCGAGCTTCAAGTTATTGAAGACGGTGATGCAGTCGGGATGCACTTGGACTCTGTTCCAGTGTTATCATCAGCATGTTAATTCCCTTAGAAAATCCCATCCACATCCCATGAACAGAAATCTGAAGGTGTGTGAATATAGGACGGAGGATGTGGGAGAACGTGGGGACAGAGGGGTCGTAGAACTGACCCTGATTGAGACTGTGATTCACAACACAAATTAGCAAATTACTCATAAGGTTTATGAAACAAAGGATACTTACCATGATTGATAGCGATGTGTGTTGGGCGGCAAGCAGCGCAGAATCAACAAGTCTGCCAACAGTGTTGTCAGCATTTATCAGTTAAGGCGGATAGCTCAACCAGCTTTCGATACCAGAGCGCAAGATTTTAATTACATACAGAGATGTGAATTAGGATAGTGAGATGGCTCAGTGTTCTTTGACTAGAGTTTAGAAGGAGGATTGGTGGGGGGTAGTGTTTATCGCAGATTGATTTCCTTCCTGTTGTTGCGTGAACGAAGTCTCCGGGTTTGGTGGGGTGTTTTGATCACGTGAAAGACTAGCTTGGCTTGGGAGGTCGAGGGCCATGTAGTCATGCAAAGGATTCATGGACTACGACTACCTAGCAGGCATCTGGAAAAATTCTTGTTGCTATGGTGGCAGTATGCTGGTACCTGATATAATTCGTCATACCGAGAATGTTCGTTCTCTGAAATGCTGCTACACGCAGACGATATAGCACTTAGGCATCAGTGGAAATGGACCCGTGGCGAAGTGCCACGCAATGTGAATGTTTGACTTGTTTTTGGCTTATTATTTTACATGCTTCCTATCTCTAACCCGAATGACACTTTGTCGCCCTGCAAAGCTAAATCTAGAACTAGGTACCAGTAGGACTGAGTAGAGTGAAGTATTATACAACATTGGAAGGACAGTCCTGGTGTCGTCCCAGAAGCTCATCCTTAGAGAGCTGCACTGATAGGTATTTTACATCCTTGCCTGTTTTTTTTTTACATCATTCCGCCCATGCCACCCATACCTATAAACATGTTAGCTTGGTTTGATATAACAGAAGGGTGGGCCACTAACCGCCCATTCCACCCATTCCACCTGCTGGTGGACCCTTTTCCTCTGGAGCCTCAACGATTGCAACTTCAGTCGTGCCAAGTAGCGAGGCAACACCACTAGCATCAACCAATGCAGTGCGGACGACCTTGAATGGATCCACGATACCGGCAGCAATCATATCAACAAATTCGCCCTTTGAGCTGTCATATCCCTTGTTGAAGTCCGATCCGAAGTCATCCATAAGCTTTCCGACAACTACTGAGCCCTCGTTCCCTGCATTCTCGACAATCATACGTGCTGGCTTGGTGATGGCACTCTTGATAATGCTGACACCAAGTTGCTGATCGAAGTTAGCTGGCTTGAGGCCGCTAAGAGCTTGGCTGGCTGCCTTGAGCAGAGCAGTTCCACCACCTGGGAGAATGCCCTCCTCGACAGCAGCGCGAGTTGCATTTAGAGCATCCACGTATCTGTCCTTCTTCTCACCAACTTCGACCTCTGAAGATCCACCGACCTTGATGACAGCCACGCCCCCAGAAAGCTTCGCAAGACGTTCTTGGAGCTTCTCCTTCTCGTAGTCGGAGGTCGTTGGGTCATTCATGACACCTCGGATCTGTTCACAGCGTTGGCTAATAGCATCCTTGCTTCCATCTCCGTTTAAGATAATGGTATCTTCCTTGGTAATGGTGATTGATCCAGTACTACCGAACATATCTGGGGTAGCTTTCTCCAACTTAATGTCGAGCTCGTCAGTAAACACAGTGGCGTTGGTAAGAACACCAAGATCGCCGAGGATAGACTTTCGGTTGTCACCAAAGCCTGGAGCCTTAACGGCAGCAACCTGGAGTTGACCACGAAGCTTGTTCAAGATGCAGACAGCAAGAGCCTCACCATCAATATCCTCAGCAATGATGACCAATGGCCGACGGAGTTGGGTGGAGGCCTCAAGAGCTGGGATGATGTCCTGGACAGCAGAGATCTTCTTCTCAGAGAGAAGGATCAATGGCTTCTCGAACTCAACCTTTTGTGACTTGGTATCGGTGATGAAATATGGTGAAACGAATCCGCGATCGAATCGCATGCCCTCAGTGACCTCTAGCTCATCCTCCATAGTCTTGCCCTCCTTGACAGTTATGACACCCTCCTTGCCAACCTTCTCCATAGCACTAGCGATCAATTTGCCAACGTGGACATCTCCGTTAGCAGAGATAGTAGCAACTTGTTGGATCTCTTCACTAGTAGTGATATCACGCTTGTTATCTTGTAGAAACTTGACAACGGCTTCGACGGCAGCTTGAGTTCCGCGGCGAAGATCCATAGGGTTACATCCTGCTGCAACGTTTTTGACGGTCTCAGAGAAGATGGCGCGAGCGAGAACGGTAGCGGTTGTAGTTCCATCACCGGCAGTCTCGTTGGTCTTCGATGCAACGTCTTGGATGAGGCGAGCACCGAGATTCTCGAACTTGTCCTTCAGCGTAATGGCACGGGCAACAGTAACACCATCTGCAGACCAGTCAGCGATCTCGACGTCAATAAGCAGACCTACACTTACCCTTGGTGATCTTCGGAGATCCATAGCTTGATTCAATCAATACATTTCGTCCCTTTGGTCCTAATGTAGTCGCCACAGCTTTTGCCAACGTCTCAACACCGGCAAGGAGAGATGCTCGAGCTTCAACGCCAAATTTGAGGTCCTGAGCATACCAAACATATTAGCTTCAATCCTCATGTTTCCCATCCAACTTTCTTTGCAGCGGATCTCTGTATATGGCTAGGATTCTGACAGACCTTGTGTGCGAATCTCAGCTGCTGGGCATTGAAGCCAGCAGAAGAGATAGGACGAAGCTTTGAAGTCGAGGAACGCCCGAGGACCGAGGCTCTTGAAGTCAACGCGCGTTGCATGCTGGAAATATTATGAAGGAGTGGTGCTGATACAAGAGGTACAAGTACAAAGAGAAAAAACTTCAACGTTCGACGACGTTCGTGGTAGGCTGTGAAGAGATTGAAGTGAAATGTGGTTGTTGATTTGTCTCAAGAGCTTAATAAAAAGTTTCTGGGGACGGCGAATGATCGAGAAGCCTTCGGAAATACATTTAACCGACCCGAGACTAGCGGGAACAGGGCCGGGCTGATCCTAGTTCACTAACACCTGACCATGCCAACTTAGATTTCTAGAGCTTTACTTTGCTTTTATTCTCTGGGTGTAGATAATATGACTGCTGTTTTCGGTGGTTTCTATAATATACAGTCCCTCTGCAGCAAATATATTGATCGAACAGCATCCACTGAACCCTCCAAAACATCATACTATTCAATATTAATTTCTTCCATATGCATCCCATCTCTGTCCGCCTCTGCTTCCTCTGTATAATGCTTAGGGTTATTTTGTGAGGAGGCAGTCGACTGTGGATAGAAATCCTCGAGCATGTTATTCAGAAAGGTTCTCAGAAGTAGAAGTCGTATCTCTTACATCATCTAAATCTAAATCAAGAATACCCTTATCCAAATTATAGTAGCAGCTCGGAATAACCCCGGTCCGGACTCCAACCAGAACAGAGATAGGGGCTCGCTTGGCAGTTATTCAACTCTCTTAATACTATTATTTGGCCATTGAAAGAGGCTTTTCCCACGCTTTTGCATTCCTGTTTGTTCGTATATGCTTAGCTATTCTGAGCTCACTTCGTTCTGTTTTAAGCTTTAATGCAACTTCCCTGCAGTATATGCTCCATTCACATTGCGACTGCAGGCCTAGGGTAATCATGATGATAATCAAAAGTAATCAAAATCACGTTCTTCTAAACTATAACTGCTTTCATATCCCACTTCACTATTAGTTATCAAATCATATTTGGCCAGACCTAAAGCATATATATAGTAACATTCAATCTTGGCTTTCCTGCGCAGCTCAACTATAATTGGCAAGTGTCGAGAATCAATCAACTTCGTTTCCTGAGGTCAAAAGCCACCACATGCAGTTTTGGAGGCGTAACGAAAGGTTTTCTTAGGCCTCAATAAATAACGTCAATTCAAGCACTGTAATCTTAGTGTAGGTGCTTATAATTCTGTTATGAAATATCAGTTAAAATAATCATCATATCAGCATCACAAAGACTCAGACTGCACAGGTCCATAGTAGGACGCATACTGCAGTAGAATATGTTTCATTATAAGGCTTAAGCGAGACATTGATATTCAGCTACAACACTATGATTCATGGTAGCTATTTTAATGCCAGCTAATCTTGTTCAAGCTTCAAAACTTCGACGAAACAACCTCGTCATGTCTGTGACAGTCTGTCATTACAACATGGTTCCTCAGACAGTTTAAAAGTCAGTGAGGGGCTAGATTCATGAAGGAGACCTTCCATTATAGGAATTTGCATAGCCATTAACTGCTATCAAAGTTCCATTGAAAGTAGATGGATCTTTCGAACCTGACTGAGGTATTTCGAATTTGTCAGCAGAGTGCACTGGCACTGCTATTGCATCGGATATCCATACGAATAGTTGCCCAGTGTGGTTAGCTCAGTTAATCAGCCTGCTCAAATCTCACTCTCATACTTTCCTCCAAAAGCAGTGCAAGCATACCTCTTACCACTGTGACGTTAACAATGAGCTACCACAACTGCCGTGTCACCATCCTCGCACACCTTGATTCTTTCTCTTGTGTTGAGTATGCGTGTATTGATGTATTCGCAGTTCAACCATCGCGTAAGTTTCTCCTGTTCTGATCCTTGAGTTGGCACCCAAAGACCATCTGCAGGTCGAGGTACCACAATTTGTTACTGGATATGGCAGGAAAGGCTCTACTAACTTCTCTACTGCTAGATTTAGTTTCTTGAGATTTCCTGGGGAGTTTAAAAGTCGTGTGAAGCACCTGGTCAATAATATTCTAATCCTAGAAGTCAACCTCCGCCGACTGAAACGGTGATACAACGCGTCCAACGCGAAAGACACCAACGCATAACCCCAACGCATAACCTCTCGTATAATATTATCTTTCATATTTAAGGATATGAGTCGAAGGGAGGCCCTTGTGAACCTTGTGTTTCAATTTGCTAAGTGCTGTCTAGGGTCGCTAGCAAATTTCTAGATCTCCTCGGGCCCATCTCAAAGCATAATGCCTTCCGGTAATGAAACAGAATAGATTATTTCAGTTGTGAGTAGTGTAGAAGACTTGTAGAAATATGCGCTGACAAGGTTAGAACCTATAGTGACCTCTCAGGCTCTTACCTGATCAATCATATGATTCATATCAATCCATTCCTTACTCCTTTGGATGACTTGGAAGACATTAGACGAGAGGGTCTCGAATCACAAAGTCTCGGCTTCGTCTTGAGCAAAGTGGCCATATTGAGAAGAAATCTCTCCGCAACATCATCTCCTGTATCAATCTTTCTGAGACAGTTACAACGAGGTTCCTATGTATACTTATGGAGAGAGCAGCCGCCTCGGTACCTCCTTCTTCGCCAATCGCCTTGGTTATATCTATCGCTTCATAATTATTGCTCTCCTTACTCATAGGACTTTGGTAGCGCCTATGAATTATTCTGACTTTAGGTGATGGAGGTGGCTGGCCATGGCGTGTATTAAGAACAAAGACTCGAGAATTCTGTGAATATAGAGTTTCCAATCCCTGACACTATTTTGTTGATCATGTCACCGTTACTGACACTTTTTATCAGAATTCTGTCACAGCAGAGGTAACGAGTAATACTATAATAATATCAAGCAGTTGAAGTTTTAGGGATGGAGGAATGAGGATGATGCGGACTCATTGCAGAGTGGAGTACAGAAAACAGACTTGAGTATGAATGACCAAGAGTTGGAGCCAGAGAATGGTCGATTCAAAGCAGCATTAACTATGAGGGGTGAGGCATGCTGCAAACTTGCGAATGCACATGGGAATTTATTTCGAACAAGATTAACGCGATCGAGGCTAACTAGGACAGGAATACGGATGCAGGATGCCTTGTCGATTCCGAATAGTCCGAATGAACAAATACCAGCACTGAACATCTATCGTTTATGACAAAAGCGTTCTATCCTCGGTTATAAACATAATATGTACACCGATGAAGTGTATAAGAGTGTACTGCTCAGGTTCCTCTCCAGAGTCTGAAGGATAAAGAGGGCAGCTCTAGAGTTTCTGCAAGCGAAGATGGATTGGTTCAACTCAATTAATTCTGAGTGCTAAATAATTCGATATGTCCTCGTCCTTCCTATTCTCTCTGTTGACGAGTATCTACTAACGTTGATAGATACAAAGCGCCAAAACATGACATCTTAGTTCCAAGGAATTATGTTTCTCTATCCTACAACAGTATTCTACAATATAATCATTTCAACAAACCAGTGTGCACTGTGTAGCTCAGCAGCGATTCCTAACGGTACGAGACATTCACATATATTTCAGAAATGAACCCTTGTACTATTTTTAGCTCCCTAAATTTGCCATACAGATATTTCAACTGTCGATCAGATCAATCAACTTTTTTACTGACAATAAATATCAATAGTCTTCACCGGCCGGTTGTCTAATGCTATATAGACCGATTGTCAATTATCACGCTGGTCGATTTCGACATTACATTCCTCTATGATTCCTCTATCTATGAAATGACAATTTCTGGGATTCAGATGAACTTGCAGAGGCGGCCCGATCGGGTTCTCAATGTTTGGCAACAATCTCTTCATTTTAAATGGGATCTGACACATCTCCTTGACAACAGGATAGTGGTCGCTCAAAAAGATTTACCCCAGAGGACTCCAAGCTCTTTTGGAGCTGGGGCTGAAAATTCATCTAACGACGAGGCCATAATGTTCCATATTTAGTCTCCACAATCTCCAGTAGGAAGGTTGAATTATAGGCAAAATGAAAGTTGGAACATTAGTCTCCTGGCTTGGCACTTCGAGTGTATTGCGTCCGCGGATTAGCCACCCAGGCTAACCTAAAGTAAGTTTTATTCAATAATATTTGATCGGGACACCATACCTAGCAATGAAGACAATAACGAAACGCAATGCATTCACCATGGCAGAAAAATGATAGAATTTGTTTCCAAATTCACCTTTATCCGCCTATAGTAGCCGGTCAGCTAGGCGGGGACCTCAAAGATTTTTCCAGCATCAAACTCCCGAAAGGTGTGATGAACAATCGGAGTCGCAACCAGAGAATAAACAAGATAGCTGTTACTGGAAGATGCAGCACATTATGCCAAGCTGGACGATCAGAATGTCATTAATATCAGGAACTATTTGAAGATCGTTCTCTTACCAAGCCTGCCATGCAGAAATGGTCTAACAAAAACCCAGGTAAAGAAGCACCGCCCTTTTGTTTCTGCTAATACATTCAGCAGCTCTATTACCATGTCACAATATACCAAGTATACTAGCAAAGTTTAACACTTGCAGCTAGATAGGATATCTCCTATGAATACCAAGATTCGGCTTTCGAAACTTCGAAACTTCAAGTGGTGCTTGAGACTTATCTCTTTTCATCAACGGCAACGAAGCAATGGGACCAGATCGATCCAATCATAATTCAAAGTATACGCATAGATGCAAACCTAATTCGTCTCTAAGGGTCACCTCAAAGGAATTACAGGCTCAAATGGTTGTGCGATGTTAAAAGCATTTCTATAGTTTACAGTTCTTTCAGAGCTCAAGGGCTTTCAAGGAACTCGAAAACTTCTAGGCAAAACCAAACGGAATCTCGAAGATACAGAGCTGGCCCAATACATGCAAGAGATCGCACAACTTGGGTTTAACGATATCAATACCTTATTGGTAAGAGAGTCCTAGCATACGAAGTATCAATTTATGAATCATTTTGCTTCTGTCCCTGCCTAACCAGTGTTTCTTTAGACAAATCCCACCGTACAAGACCGATCTATACAGGATGAAGATATTACAGCATCTTGTTTGAATTCGGAGACCCGAGTTTGCTTACAATGTTATCGTTTAGAGAACTGTCCTCTCAGCCGCTGCGAAGAATGCCTTTGGCAAGGCTTGCGCTATTGGCATTCTAAGCAGCAGACTAAGTGTCGACTAATGATAAGGAATGTGGACAGTAAGTGTTGCCAGGTCAAAGCCGCAGCAAAAAAAACCATTCTAATACATTGAGAGTGACTGACACTGTGTTCTACCTTAGTTTTGATACTTCCAAGCGCCTACATCGAACCTCCTGTTATCTCCTGATTCACAATGTTCAATCAATCTAATTTTTGACAACCTGAGCTTTTGGAATATAATCGTCGAATCATCTTGAGTTGGAGGAACAGGGAATCAATAAAAGCTGAACCTCGGCCACCTACCTTGCCAAATCACCTTTATGGAAGCACACATATAACATAGTCAACGAGATACCTTCCGACTTAGCTGTCTCGGCAAACTTTCTATCGACTCAAAGCACAGCAATTGCAACATAATACTTGGCCATACATACCTGCTGGTAATAGAACTCTCCAGCCCCCAAGAAAGAGTTACAAGCCTACCATTCATTGATAAGTTCCAGAAGACGATAAATCTTGCCGATGGGAACTATGGACAACGCTTGGAGTTCTATTCCTTGGTGCATCTTCGACTCTTCAACACTCTGAAATAGCTAGGTGTTAGCTCTTATTGACTACAAGTCTACAAAAAACACCACGATATTCCTTCATGCTCTTTCCATTGCTGAAATAGCCGGAATAGGAAGATTTCTGATCTTTTACTATTTCCAATATAACGATTACTAAGTGGTGAGTGGTCAGTCGTTTGTGACCTCAACTCTTGCTTCTAGCAATCTTCAAAGTTGAGCGACTAACGACTAGTTTTCTGTCTGCTAGATATCACAATGGAAGGCAAGTTGAATCAATAAGTTACAAATCCTTGTCTCAAAGAAGAGTTCAATAATATGATGATAACCAGCTGACATTAAGTGTTGCAGAACAGCAGAGCTTTGCTACCTCCCAAAAGATGCATAGCAGTCGGCCGATTATCGATGGAGTATGGATGCGGCTACGACACTCACAGTTTCATTCGTCCAAGTCAACGTTACGATACCTAAGAACCACATCTCTACAATAACCATATCCAAGTCAAAGAAATGATTTGCGGTATTATTGATAGCTAAGGCAATTTGCTTCGAGAAGCACTACCTAATATCTTCAAACCAAGGAAGAAACAAACACCCCAAGATGAGCAATTCAACTTATTTGCAGGAAGGAGATGAATAGTCCATTGTTGCTTCGAGCTCAACATCCACGCGTGTCACCATTCTACTCCAACGAAGCATAATAAAGTGAGTCTCACATTATCAATCAAAGCTAAGAGGATTTTATAAATCAGCGAATTGTTTTATTGGTGTTACAATATCTATCTATCTGTCCAGAGACTGACTTTTGACGTGCAACCTCGTCGGTCAAGAAATGCATTCACCAATATAGCAATTGGGTCACGCCAGCCTTTGCAATGGGGATCACCAAGATGCCACCATTTATGCCATTATTGAGAGCCATCCGAACCGAAACCCGAGGCACATCCCACTGGACGGACAATAGGTTTTGAATGGGAAAGTGTAAGAAGAAATCAAACGCATATGTTCTCATGTCGAACATTGTATTCTCCCTCATTGGAGAAGAAGACGATCATCTTATCGCAAGATGGGTGGTGAAAATGGGTGCAAAGAATCGAAAGTTACGAGTCTCCAACTGCTTCATCCAACATGCGCACGCCAAATATCCGGTATCGAAGAAAATCGAGATCGAAAGGAGCGATGCGATGATAAAATCGATGCAATTAGAGACAAGGATCCAGAGGATCAAAAAGATTGTTGATAAAGACACGCAAGAAGAGAATCAACATCCAAGACAAAGTGTCAACGGATGACGGTTTTTTTGGTTAGGCAGACCGTACCTGCCCGGACACACGGTGGAGATGATTAGTACTGATGGAAACCTGGGGCCTCATCAGACTCGATGTACTCATTCTCGTTGTATGCAATTGCATCGTTGAAGTTAGAGCCGTCCATATGAAGGTCCCTAGAGTTTTCATCATTCACTTCCTCGTTCTCGAAGTAACTATCCATTTCCATGCGAGGTGGTGTGTTGTTACCACCCCACTGATTGACAAAGTGGTCATCTTCATATTCGATGTCTTCATCTTCATAGATGACACCCTCAGCATGCATGAAGGGCGTGTTATCAGACAGATGATGACTTTGGGCGGCGAAGCCTCGGTTGTGGGAATACGATTCCATCGAACCATATCCGACATTAAGGTTGGGGCTACTGCCATAGTGTTGATACAATCCCTCCTGCAAATCTCGAGTCAGCAGAGTGCCAGAATGAAGTTGTCGAGACAAGGAAAAAAACCTACGAATTGTTGTTGCTCTGCTAGACCATACGGTGGCGAATTAGGCATACCAACTTCAACTTGGGAGCTTGCATCGAATACAACATTGCCAAATGGCGAGCTATCAGATCTAACATGGCCCTGCAAGCCGGCAGAGCCGACGTCGATGTTTACACCGGCACTATCTTGGTCTCGGAGAGAAGCCGCAAGAGCGAGTGACTCGGCGTGGTTGCGCAAGATTTGCATCTCTGGCTTGCTCAAATTAAGTTTTGTGAGCAAGGCTGGGTCTGCTGTGACTTGGCCGAGTAGACGAGATAAATATTCTGTGCCATTGTGCAATGGATTAGTACCTTCCATGATGGCCTTGTTAAATGCGTCCAGAGATCCATGGATGGCATCGCCTCGGTAAATAAACTCCTCGCTGAAGTTATCAGTACCGCCCAAGGATGTAGGTGCATTTGATATCTGAGAATCTCCCTGAAGATCAACAGATGTCATACGCTTGTTGCTTGATCCAAGATCGGTGTGGTGGGAAGGCAAGGAATTTCCTGACAGCTTGGAGTCATTCTCGGTGTCTCTACGGTTTCCAACACCAGAAACTCCTGCTGGAAAACGAGATAAGGCTTCCGAGGGAAGAGAAAACTTCAGAGTCAAGGATGGAAGCCCATCGGCACCAACAGAGGTGAAACCCAGTTGGTTGCTTCTGTTGGTTACGGGTATAGGAGTAGGAGCCCGATTAGTGAATGGATCGGCCTCATCATCAGAGATATAGCTGTGAGACTTGCGGCCGCGGCTCTTCTTGTCACTGGGGTTATAATCATCATCAGAGTCCGAGTCATCGTCAGAGTCGTCGGATAGATCGACTTCATCCTCGGATTCAGAAACCTTTTCCTTCTTAACACGACCTGAGCGCGCAACTGATCGTGACTTCTTGGCACTTTCACGAGCAGAACGCTTGGCGGCTTGTTGTTCGATGACCTCCTTCGGAATTCTGACCCGACGCCCAACGTTCTTGGGAACTGAAACTAGCTGATCCTTTGGGACAGTCCGATATTTGCCAGAACCACGGACGAGGCCCGGAACGGTCAGGCTCTTCTTTCTGTTAGGATAATCCTCATTCCAACGGACTGCTCGAGTCGTGGTTGGGACGTCATCGTCCATGTCTCGAGCGTATCCGCGGAGGGTAGGGTCATCTTTTTGGGAGACCTTTCCTAGGATTGGTGGAATCATATGACCCTCACAGACAAGAACATCACGTAGCTTGTTAAGCATCTGGACTGCGCTGGGACCGCTGGATCCAGGATTCAATCGGTGAACAACATCGTCCCACGGGATGCGAACACCAGACTTATGGCACTCATATTGAATACACAACAGAAGCTTCTCCATCATACGGTCACCTGTATCCCCACAGTTAGCAGAGGAGTCTTTTTGGTATGGCGGATGAGATTAATTGTCTTACGGTGCCACAAGACCAAACTGCGACCAACCCATCGACCATTGGGGTCCTTCTTGTTACTCTTTAACTTTCGTCTAGCCTTGTCCATATTATTCATAGACTGCTTGACACTCGGGTGATAGGGACCAACGGTGCCATTTTCGTTCATATATACCATTCGAGAACCGCCATCGGAGTCAGTTTCCTCATCCGTTGTATCTCCATCTACATTGATAATTTGTTGACCAGGTGTGACTGGACCAAGCTGAATGGTATCTTCGTCGACAGGATCAGAGATAGGATCTTGCTCATAACCATTTCCCGATGCGACAAATGGGGCTGGGGAAGTATTCATCTTGGCTTTGCGGTTAGATTCTTGAAATGAGTTAGCTATCAGATCATCGCTATCGACCTCTCCGATATTGGTATCTGTGAAAGGCTGGCCTTTCGAATTGACCTTTTTCATCCAGGAGTGTCTGAAGGGCGCCTTACTCGGAGTCTTAGTGACCTTGTCGGGAGAGATTTTTGCACTGTTTGACTTGATGATTGAAGCCAATGAGGTCTTCTTAGATGCAGAAGCTGACTGGTCCTCTCCCGGGGCAAAGCTAGAAGGGCAGGGTCGAGAAACACCTTTACCGGAAGAACCACCGTCTTTGGCAGTTAGTTTGGGTTGTGACTTTGAAGACATCTTTGATGTTCTCTATCTCTCCTACTTCAAAGAATGTTAGCTATAACAGAAGAGAAGAGCGTATTTCTCAAGGTACGAGGTGTGTGCCGTACTGCCCCACAATCACACTGTGAAGGAGGGCTAGAAATCGGGAAGAGCTACGTCTCCTTGCGAGTATCCTCGGGATAATATGCAATTTGGAGAAGTGTCTACAATGATGGAAAGGAGGATTGGGATCTAGTAGAATGGAGGTACTTCATTGGGAGGGGGGCAGGGACGGGTGCCCAACGTACCTTGTGTGATGAGGCTGGACGTTCATACAAGATGAAACGGCGATGCGCGGTGTACTGCTTCGATTACTTGTGGAGACTTCTTAACAAGAAGCCGCGAATGTCTGGAAGTATCAGCAGATCGAACGGATCAAGATCGACAAATCGGGGTTGTGAAGTGTCAACAGAGGATCTTGTCAAGCATCAACATACAACGAAAGGTCGAGGAGAGGAGTGTGATATGACGAATGGCAATGGGGAGAAGGAGAGTGCTCTACAAAGCTGATGCTGTGTCGTTTTGCGAAATGTAGCAGTCGAGCGAAAGACAATAGCAACGTGCCACAATAGGAGGCCGTCGGATCTTCGCAAAAACAACACAACGGGGCAGGAAATTTGCTGTGAAGTGAGCGCTTACCTATTGTCTGTGGATGCCCAATACTAGATCTTGTCTAGCCGCAACTAGAGTTGTTGTGATATGGTTGTGGTACGATAGTCTTGATGTTGTTACTGAGAGGAAATCGAGGCTGAGGTGAGGGCTTATTTAGCGACGAGAGCTCATACTTTCGAGCGCCACCCTCTTCTGGATTAGCGTCTCTTCTCCAATAACGCTGTCAATGGCTATTCACTACATATTCATTGACTACGGCGAGATCGGAGCTCGGATACAGTGGTAGTTGACCATTTTTATTGAATTGGGGCAAATGAATGCGCTTGAAGTCGGCATGAATGATCTAGAAGGCATACAAACGGAGGACACATGAGAGGGGCAGAAGCTCAATTCCATTCTATGATAGTATAGCATCAGATAGGAATGGCATTTCGTTGGAACTTTCAACTTGGCATGGAATCAACTATTGGGTCTAAAGTCATTGGTTCTTGCTAGTCTCATAACTGGCCTAATATGTGCAGCGCTCTGAGGTAGTGATGACAAGAGAAGTCATTTGATTATAAGGAGATATCGCTGGAGGTTCTTTTCGAGAATCTCTGCCCATGAGAAGAAATTGAGATGTCTCAGGTTCTCAGCTGCCTCAAAGTCGATTGCAATCAGATAAAGCTGTCGAGCCTGATTTCAACGGAAATTACACTCAAGAAAACGCTTATATTGTTCCGAGCTATTCGATTATCACAGGCCTCGCAAGAGAAAGCGCATTCGAAATGAAGGTCTTAAATGAAGAAAGCTTAAGTGGTTAAGTCCTCAGGAACGAAACTTCTTAAGCCACTTCTTGAGCTTGCCAGCCTGTCCTCCGCCGTCTCTCTCGTCAAAGTATCCCTCCATCTCTCCTTCTAATCCCATCGTATCCTCATCTCCCCTTTCCCATCCACTCACTGCTACTCCCCTTCCAACATTCTCCTTAATTGCTTTCTTCATAACTTCTTGCGCCCTTTCACTTTGTCGCTTTGCCCTTCTTGCCACATCCCTCTTCCGCTCTCGTTCCAACGTCTCTGCTTCGCTAGTCCACATCATATATGCCCTAAACTCTTCCTCATTTGTGGGTCTATAGCGTTGTGAATCCTCAACCTCGTCTACTTCTCCGCGCGATTCGCGCTCTTCTGTAATTCTGTGTTGTTTTATATCTTCGGCAGCCCAGACAAGCTCCCACCAACGACCCATTTGATCTTCGGGGTCAGTGCCGTTCGATGTGAATGTGTTGTTTTCCTAGCGAGAGGCAGAGAGCTAGGTGAGAAACAGGTACATAGATGGGATTAACGAGAAGTACATACAAACATATCAGCTGTAACTGCAATCCCATATTTGGTTTTTGGAAGCACATATTCATCGGAGTACGGCGGGTGTGGGGGTAAATTCGTCATCTTAAGCTCCTCTGTTCCGCGTCAGTATCAGTATTCTCCGCTAGTAAATATCTTCCAATAGTAGATTAACTTACCTTTTACTTGTTAGGAATAGTTCTGCGCAAGATACGCAAAGTAAAAACTTAAAGTGATATCGATATAGAGTGAGCTGCAGGCAAGAACTCCAAGTGTTTATTAGCAAGAGCGGGAAGAGTTCGATCTAACATGGAGCATACTCAAGAAGGGGAAAGGGCCAAAGATGCGAACTGATCATCAGCAGCAGTCGCTAATCAGTCTTTAATCTTTTCAATGTGAAGAAGAAGAATTTTGTGTGCTGATTGTGGTAAGTTCGGTATAGTTTGAGAATTGTTTGTTTGGAAACTCAACAGCCAAGGAAGAGCCGAATTCACGTGACTACAGCCCCTATGCATCTTGTCTTTCTAGAAAACTCAGGGATTGAATTGAACAACCCAGAGTTCTTTACATCATTTCAAAATCAAACTGTTTATGGAAAGAAAAATTAGCTCGAAGAAAGATATTAATATACGACAGAACTATCTTGCCCAAACAGCGAATGCAGCCAAGTCAAGACAGGACATAGTCACACAGGAGTCACAAGATACAACTCTGCCAACATTCCTCGATGGAAATGAGCTCAGATTCATCAAGAACTTTGGTCATCAATTGATAGCGGCGTTCCTTATTCCAAGTCACTTTCAAACCATACTTGGAGACAAAAAGTGACAACAAAACGTCGTGGACCGAACAGTTTGCGTTTGAATGTTACAAGGTCAATTGCAGAAGCTAAATGATTCGTGTGAACGGCAACAGAGACGTAGGAAGGGAAAGAATATTCGACTTGGGAAAGCACATAAGGCAAAGAATGAGATCAACGATAGTACTTCTGTTAAGTTGCGAAAACTTGATCAAAGTGTAGAAATTCTCTACCTTCATGTAACTGCGGATGAGGAGGAAAGATTGCGAAAGTCAATACAGATTAACAAAATCATGCACTCCCCATGCAAGGGCATTCAGCCTGTCGTATTGTTGTAGGCGGTCCGTGGATCATGATTCATGAACTTGAGGTGGGAGTATTGATGTTTTGAAAGCAAACCTTGGAATGAGAAAGGTAATCTAATCACTATTGAGCAATTGTTTGGATCTTAACTGAGCACTTCAAATCTCAAGCTTGCTGCCTGAATTGACAGGCAACAAGATGCGTCTCTTAAGGACCGACAGTGAGGAGAGGAGGCAGAGCTAGCGGCAAATTTCGCGAACTTTCCTCTCCGTGAAATCTCATAAGTACCACTTGTTTTTCACCTTCCTTGCTTCTTCCTTTACCTTTCGAAATCACAAAATTCTAATTCAATCTGCCACGTCGATCTTAATGATCGTATAAAACACCCACAAGGTCTTGTCTTGATCTTCCAACAACACACAAACCTTGATAGTAAGACGGTATACTTATTTTCTCTTCCCTACAGTATTATCACCGTCGCACTAGCCCTTTTGTTACTCCCATATCTGTTCAGTGTGAACCTCAGCTTATACCTTAATACAGATTCTGATCCAAACAACAAGTCAACAACCTACAAACGTGAGTTCACTCCTGACCTTTCTACATTCGATAGGTATTGAATTATCTACTAACCTGCGAATCTGCGATCTAGTATAAATTAGTCAATAGGGTACATCACCTACGTGTAGATGGATTCCCAACAGCTAACATCAAAACAGAATGGCTACAGCTCGTGCACCAACTGATAAAGAGGCCTTCTTCTTCCTTACGATCTTGAACAACATGACCAACAAGCCTGAGGTGAAGTAGCCCCACCCTCACCCTCATTGGATCTCTTTCAACCTCACATTTGTTCAAATCCGGATTGTTTCTTCTCTGACTTATTTATATTACCAGGTCGACTGGGATAAGGTTGCTGAGATTGCCGGCTACTCCAATGCCACCTGCGCCAAGACAAGATTTGGTCAAATCAAGAAGGCAATCGGTTACAACCCAGATGCCCCCATGGTCATCGCATCCCCACTTAAAAGTCGCGCTACAGCCAAGAAGGAGAGCAACACTGGCAGTGGTAGAAAGATGCCTCCAACCAAGGTCGAGAAGAGACTCCGGGTCCCAAAATGTTCTAAGGATGCTAAGACTGCCGCTACGCCAAAGCTTGAGTTCGAAGTAAAGTCCGAAAAGATGATCAAGGATGAATCCAAGCCCGACAAGGAGCAGCTTGATGCCGGTGCCAATAGCTTTGAGAGTGCTCTTCATGAAAAGCTTTACGAGAGTTACAGAAATGCTTTTGCCAAGAATGAATTCAATGACAACGATGAGGCAAAGTGAGGTTGAATTACTGGTTTCAATGTCCTCACATCCTCAGGAGACTGGTAGTCATACCCTATCCCTTAATATTTCAGACTTTTGGTGAAAGTTACTAATACTTCTTGAATTTGTAGATGGTATTAAGGCAGTATATGCTTCCGCGATGTTGAGTGGCATGGAACAATGTATCTGGACAGGGTGAATATTCTTCGTTTGATGCTTTATTGAGATTGGGTCTACCAAGGACCGGGAAGTTTCATATCTGAAAATGGAAAGTGCTGGTTGCAGTAGGCGGAAACTCTAGTTTTCTCAAATGCAGACATTGCACCTCACGATACAATTAAGATTTGCGATCTCTGGACATCTGACTGAAATTCTTCTCCTTCGACCCCTTTTTGGACTCTGGAGTCTGTTAGGACATATCACTGTCGAGTTCATTGCCCACTCCTGCCTCTTACCCCAACTAGACATAAGTGTGAAGCCAAAAAAGTCCCTCTGTGATCATAAAATTCCGGGTAGAAGAAAAGTTCCTGTATATGTCACGTGGTGTTATTGTAGATAGGGGCCGAGCTCATTAAGCGAGAACATGATATCCACATCCACCCCTGGTCCAAAATCTCCTTTTGCTCAGTGTGAATCTAAAGTCGGCACGAGAGCTGAACTACAAAGCGTTATGAGAGTACACATTGATATTGAACTTTTTTAAGCATATTGGACGCACAACAAACCTTACTTGGAGCATGGGGGCTCAGGTTCGAGATTGTTTACATTGCCGCAGCCTGCATGGATGAAATTGAATCAACACGAGCTGACATCCGATTTCGGGAGCGAGTCTTCGTCTCTGCGCAGTTATCCCGGATCTGGTAGGAGCTCATGTGAATTAGAGCTTCACCGGGCAGAGTTATGGTGTTGCATTCAATGGGCAAGTATTGAATTTTCACGGATTTTGGGAAGCAAAGATGCCCAGCTGATGAATTCGGTTCCGTCATACATACCTCGCTCGCAAAGTCTACAGTAGAATAATATTATTCAATATATGTGAGTGGCGTCATTGCAACAGCCGCATGGTCAGTATCTCTCCAATATACAACCACAAAAGTCTTCTTCATATTGACCTGCGCCGTGATACCTACTTAGAGTCTCTAAGAAAAAGCCAGGCCGGAACATGAAAGAGGTGTGAAAAGTAGCTCAGATTGAATATGCTGTTCTAGAATATACTTCACCGAGAGAATAATCTAATCACCTCTTTTGCATTCCGAGATCTTCTTTCTAGAGATGTATGAAGCGTTCTCCTTCCACAAATGCCATTAAATGAAAGGGGAGATTCTCTACATAGTAACACATACCTATCAGTAAATTTATGATGACAAAATCTTGGATACTATGACAAATTTGATGTTTCTAGGCCTGCCGCAGCTTTATGAGGATGTAGATACAGTATTATTGAACTGTAGAAGGTGCAACGATGACCTGGAAATTGCATTATGTTCGGTGAATTACTATTCAGTGAATTATTGTTGTGAATTAACATCATTTGGAAAGCCTTACCGAGTCCAGGCAGCACTTGTCATGAGCTAAGGCGCATCACCGCCCTATAAAAACCCCTCCCCTCGAAGCTGGAGGCTGCTCATCTTTCATCAACACAACATCCTCGGTCCTGCATATCCAACACCAAGACTCAAAACACTTCGCATCTTATAGTAGCATCGCACACTGACTCGAATCCATACCTCGAAAGCAAACAGGTGAGTAACGACATTATTCTCCTCCGTCGATTTCATTTGGTGAGGTTGGCTAACACTCTCGCGCATCTAGATCTCCAAGCACTACACATCTCCAACCACGATGTCTGACGCCGAACAACCAACTGGTGCTACTACCAGCACCAAGGATGCTATGCCTGCAGCTGATATTGAGTTCTTGCTTACTTGCATTAAGAACACAACTGGTGGTACACTGAGTGTAAGTTGATTTCCTCTCTCGTCCTTTACCCTCTCATTTCAGCTCTACGAATACTACAGTTGAGAATCTCGTCCTCATTTTTAAATTAACTTTGATGTTGATTATACCAAAATTGTATCGCCGCACAAGCCTTTCCCTCATCCCATACCCAGATGATCACTTTGAGAATTCAGCTAACATACATTGTGCCCTCAGGTCGACGCTGCTAAGATCGCTGTTGCCCTAGGCTACACTAATGTTCGCTCCGTTGGTAACAAGATCTCTACATTGAAGAAGAAGTATGGTCTTGCAATCACTGCTTCATCCACCAAGATAGACAATGGTAGCTCTGCCACTCCCGGACCCGTCATTCCAAAGACACCCGCTCCTCCCAAGACTGCGAAGGGAAAGGTCACGAAGTCAAAGGCTTCCAAGAAGACTCTTGGCAAGAAGGCAGCTGTCAAGGTCGAGGTTGACAGTGGCGAGGACGTTGATGCGGGTGAGGAGATCAATATGGAGGATGTCAAGGACTTCGTTGAAGTCAAGGATGTCAAGAAGTCCGAGTATGTCATCTGCGGTCTATATTCTCCTTCCCCCTAACAACGGCTAACACTTCATTCTACAGGGAGTCCAAGGTCAAGAATGAGGTTTATGAAGTTTAGATGCACCCAAAGATCTATACAGCATTGACATCCAGTCATCTGCCAATCTTGATTTAGTTCTGCCGTTTCTGGTCGTCCTGATGATGGAGCTAGAGATCTGATAGTACGGCCTGCCCTTTGGACGGTCCTAATATCTGCATCTGTTTGCCACGTTATTAGTTTCTATGAGGTTTCTGGGGTGATACTTTTTTTCATTCAGTAGTTTAGGGTCAGGGAAGAGCTTAAGGTTAGCCTGAAGATCTGTCGCCGCTGATTGACCATGGTTTGATCTACCTGGGAGGAGGAAGTAGATCATTGCCAGAACAAAACAATCAAATTTCAACATTCTTATAGCGCACTGTCTTGAAACCTGCCCATTCGCAACATTTGACAGAATAAGTGATCAGTGAAACCCCATTTTCAAACGAGATGCTTGTTTCCTTCTGACACAGTGACACTTCACCTTGCTTCTCCAACTATGCTTGTAGTATAAAGAAGAGTGCATTGAATTACATTTTTCCATAGCTATCATAAACTGACTCGAATCATCTGGAACTTGCACTGTTTAAATATGATTATATGGTTCTCATCCGTACAAGCACCAAGGCCAGCCATATCGGAGCTGTATCTGATTTCATTCAGTCTCCTGTTTTTCCGACACATAGTCCAAAGGTGAACGTCTTCTGCACTAGTTCTATATTCTACGCTAGTGCTCCCCGACCACCACAAAACGGCCGACGCGTCTCTTTCAAACAATTCCTTCTCCGCAATAATAACAACAACCACCTGCCTCCCCAATCTTGCAACTCAAGAAGTTACAACAGTGACAAACCTTTCTGATCCTTCAAACACTTCTAGCAAGTTATCTCTTCAACTTGCTAACTTCCAAGTAATCTCAAAGAGTCGTCGGAAAGGTGTGTCGCAGATCGGGTTTGTTTACTTGTTTCGAAACTGACGGTCATGCAGAATCTGTCACCCTTACAACCACGACTGAAAATGCCTGTCAAGAAGACTGCCGCTGTAGCTTCTGCAACTTCTGCAGTTCCTACAGCTACTGAGGGTAGCAACATGACCTTGACTGTCGCCGAGACCAAGATGCTGGCCGCCATCTGCGCTTTGATGGGTGATGCCCCGAACGTAAGTCCTGCAATCCAACACAATAGCCATTAGCTATTCTCAACTTTCTCTTATTCCTTGCCCACACAATATATTGATCTGGTAATCCCATAAACAGTAGGCAGTCTTCATCTTTACTAATGTGCACCTTTCTTTAGCTTGACTACAACACTATCGCAGCCATGTGTGGTATCAAGTATGCCAGAAACGCCCGCACCACCGCCAAGAAGATCTTCGCAAAGATCAAGGCTGCTAATCCCGAGATGGCTGAAATTGCCGATCAGGCTGCTATTACTGCTCGAATCAGCAGCTCAAGCACTGAGGTCACCGAGAAGGAGGATGATGAGAAGACTGTCGCTGCCCCTACTACCCCCGCCAAGCATTTCACTCGCAGTGGAAAGAAGGGCGCTTCCGCCGCTGCCAAGCCGGCCGTCAAGAAGGGTGTGGGTAAGATTGATACTCCAAGTACGTTTCAATGTCTTCTAAGCCTCTTCTTCCCTATATATTACTCTACTCCTACTAATTCCTTTACAGAGAAGGCTACTACTCCCCCCAAGAAGGCCGCTGCCGGAAAGGGTGCCAACAAGGCTAAGCTGGTCAAGAAGACGGCTCTCACCCAGGTTGAGGAGAACTCTTCCCACTCCGAAGAGGGCGAGGTCACCGACGAGAAGAACCAGGATGCTGATGATGAGGAAGGTGATAACGATGACGAGGCCATAGATAAGATGGAAGTCGACGAAGGTAAAATTCCCCAGCGCTCCTCTTCTTTCGCTCTCCTCTATTCCCTACGCTACTCTTTCTACACGTTCCACCCCTCATAGCAAGCCAGGCTCAATACTTGTGTAATGATGATGCCAAATTTGAGTATATCGCTCAGAATGCCAACTTCGCGATATAGGCCTCGCGCATCGGATACTCTGGAGATGAGAAAACGGTGTTGTTCGAGTTGCTTGAGCGAGGTATATACATTACTGGCCAGCCTGCTGCTTAAACTTGCATCTCCCCGCAGCAGTGAAAGAAGTCTTTCTTTGGTATAGTCTTTAGTATATGCATGATAGAAGGTTTATATGATAGAAGATTCATTTTGCTGACATGTGGCAAGTCTAGAGTAAGCTAGCTTACGGCTCCTCGCATGAGGTTTGCTTTTCCAAACGCCCCCGAAGTTTGCTCCCTCTCGAGCGAAATTTCTCAGCAGCGATAGTCATTCCTCTGTTTCCTCCCTGGAGACTATAAGTGACTGGCTCTCTCAGTTTGGCGATGGCTATACAAGCAGTTGGTTTTACATGCAAGATGATTTCTTTCTTTCTTTTGACAATGAGTATGGTCTGTAGATGCCAAAGATGGTGGAAAGCCTATTTCTCTTTTGCCCTTATCTGCAGGGTGTTGACTAGGTTTCTTTCATGTATCATAGGGCTTTCTACAGGCAATGGGTAAATGGGTATCTGCTGCGGTTTTAAGCAGATGGAGCTCTTGATGCTCGTCGAAATGGAATTTTCATTTCAATTTCATTTATTGAACTTCCTTCTTTGTTTTGACGCATGAAAGGATCTTGGTGAAAGATGATGATTCTGATAACCACAAACTTTTGTTACTACAATTTGTGAAATCGAAGATTAAGAACTACTGAAAAGAAAAAAAGTGTGTTTTTATTTCTCCGTATCTTCATTATTCTCTCATAGGCCTCTTCATCAAGGGCACTGAGCTCCTCGGTTGCACTTCCCTTCTTATAACACCATTGCCATCATCAAAGTAACTACACGGTCAGCTGCGCCAAATCTACACCAAGACTATAAATGACGGCCCTGGAGGGATCATCCTTCATCTTGTCTCATAGCCCATAAATAGAGACATCTCCTCCCTTCTATCATCATCTCATTCTGTCACCGTCACTTCCACTGAAGACTCATACATCTCCACGACACTTCCATGTATCTCCCTGGCCAGTCTGCAGACCTCTATTCCTAGCCTCACCTCCAAGCCCCAACAGACAGTCTTCGATCTTCAAGATGGCGCCCGCTTCGAATGAGGAGCAGTTCAAGTTTCTGATTAGTTGTATTCGATACAGCAATAATGGCAAGGTATGAAGCATGGAGCCGGGAATCATGCTTGCATTGCAGACTTGCAGTTGCTGGAACATGCGGACTGACGAATGAGTAGGTTGACTTTGGTCAAGTTGCCAAGGAGTGCAAGATTGTGAGCAAAGGCGCAGCGTACGTACATCCTCGCACCGATAAATCCGCTATCTACAGAGCGCATCATGATCAATCAAATCTAACAGGATTACTTCCACAGAGCAAAACGTTACGAGCGCATGATGAGATCCCACGGTATCGCTCCCAATGCAGCAAGTATCAAGCCAGCCCCAACTCGCAACGCCAAATCCGAGCGTAGCGAGTCTGTTCCCTCGTCATCTACCTCGTCCACGGCTAAAAAGCGCAAGACGGAGCCCTACGTTGATGAGAACACTACTGCAGATGACGATGAAGGGTATGGAGGCATCAAGCCCGATCCAGCCGTCAATATCAAGGAGCAATTCATCGTCAAAGAGGAAGAGACGAAGCCGCAGAAACATCCGGGTCAGCTTAGTCTAGGCGAAGCTACCAATCTCCTGCAGTACTACGATGCACCGACGCAGTACGCGGGAGGCGGTTTGGGGTTAGAGGACTATAGTGGTGATTACGCGGGTTTGCAGAGTTATGGGGCGGGAGTGGGAGTGGGAGTGGGTGCTTCGAGTTTGGCATCGACGACGTATGGGTTGGATGCGCCGCAGACGTATGGCTTTGTTTCTGGTTCTTCTTATGGGAATATTGGTATGGGCTCGAGTTTGGGAGGGATGCATCTCGGCGAGTCATCGAGAGCTCCATATCAGCCTCTGATGCAGTATGCTTCGGATGAGCAGGCTCGAGGTCGACCGGATAGCCCGGTGATTGTAGAATGACGTTGAGGAGAAGGCTTTAAGTGTTTGATGAGGATGGAGAAGCGGGAAGACCTTTTGTTGTTTTTCTAGAGTCGCGTCTGCGAATATTACTCTTGGACTCTTAGTATCGCTGATATGGACTGAATGCAGAGGTTAAAGGTAACCTGGGCAAGGTGTTGAGTCTTGGGATGACGAGGTTCATTGAAGATGTACCTATTTCTAGAACTTCAATAGTCGTTCCAAATTTCATTCGAGTCGTAACAGTTAGCAATCTTGTATAGTAATACAGTATAGCTGCTATAGTAAATCGATGCAGGCTTGCAGTTGAAAATGTGTGCTGGTTTGCAAGAGCTAGTATAGAGTCTGTAGACATATGCATTGTAGTACAACTCATATCAAGAGAATATTCTCTGCACATAGCGTAACATCATCTTATCTGCGAATAAGATCTCGTCTTTCGTAACGATATAACTCGATTTTCATTCAACTGTGGACAAGAGACCAGACCGGGAGAGGCGCAAAGAACATGGGCCAATTAAAGCTCGGGGCAAAAGTGGGGGCATGCAACGACCCCATCTATCACCACTCTTGGATTGTTTTGATCAATCCATCCGCCAAACAACTCTGATCCAAAAGGCTCTTTGATATTGTTTTCGTATCTTTTGCAGTGGTGGGAACATCATGTCTGCTTCGAAGTACTCCTGCGAGTCCGATCGAATTTTGCTAGCCCCAGCCCATCGCAGGGACTCTTGTCTGCAACATGAAAATATCAGAGCCTGAGGAGGGGTGGGCTCCTCTCTTTTTATATACCCATCCTATTATGCACCTGCTAATGATGGTTAGCTACTGCCGAGACAGCGCAATAGTACATACAATAATTGATATCTGAATCACCAGGCGGATACGGACACCGAATAGCAGAGGGACAGTGACATACAAATGTGAGATTGTGGATGCCACAGCCAGTCAGCATCGAAGCCTTCGAGGGACCTCATTGGACGAAGATGCGGACGTGTCAAATCGGGGCGGGTCCGCCGAGTTTCCAACGCTAAGGGCGGGAAGGTGACGTTGGGTTATCAGATGATCTGATAATATTAGCCTGTCGATGCATATGGCTATCCCTATCAGATCCCAGATCCCAGATCAGATCCTTATATAAAATACCCCTCCCACTCCCATAACACCCCCCCTCAAATGAATGGGGAATAATTACTGCCTGCATAGGATTCCGGCCCTTGCCGCCAAGAGACGAATCCTTCAGAATTCACGATGCCCCGATGGCGGCTCTTCGGACGTTCCTGCAGAAAGTGACACAACAAGCTAGATCAGATCTGATTAGACGCAACGTACGTCGACATCACGTATATGGTCAAAACCTTCCTTCAACGTCCCTCGAATCTTCCTCTCTGCCCTTTCACTTGACTGGAGGCAGCGAGCTTGTCAACGGCTACAACGTACGATGGTACATGTAGTTCTGGAACCCTTCAACCCGCCGAATCAGCTCTCGGCCAATGTCGCGATGGCTTCTGCAGGCACGGAACGCACCCCGCTGCTTGGGGACCAGGAGAGCCAGAATTCTGTCGATAAGCACGATCAAGACGAACCTGTACAGGAAGGGGTTCAAACGGTGGAAGCTATCACTTTGGTGTGGAGCAAAAGTTCACTGAGGCTGACCTATTGCTTGTAATACACCCAATTTCTTTTCCACGTCCTGCCAAGAAAAGACAAACTAACACGATACGTAGTATTCTAATTATATATGCTTTAAACTCCATCCAAGTCCAAGTGACCTCGAACCTTTTGGCTTACGTAGTCAGCGACTTCTCCGCCCACTCTCTCATACCAGTCATCGGGATAGTCTCAGGGATAATGAATGGCGTGCTGCGACTACCGATTGCCAAATTGTTGGATTTATGGGGTCGCGCGGAAGGCTTTGCTTTCATGACTTTGATCGCTACGATTGGTCTCATACTCATGGCCGTGTGCAAGAACGTGGAGACATATGCCGTGGCTCAGGTACTTACTATACGAATGTTCAAGGGTAAAAATTCAGAATAAATCACTGACATAAGCAGTGCTTCTACGCAGTCGGCTTTGGAGGCATATCATACACTCTCAGTGTAGTTATTGCAGATATTTCGTCTCTTGCAAATCGAGCACTGGCCATGTCACTGGCCACTTCTCCATACATCATCACCACAATCGCAGGTCCCAGGATCGCACAGAGTATCTACAACACGGTTGGATTTCGATGGTCATTTGGTCTATTCTCGGTACTTACACCCCTCGCTGCCTTGCCAATTTTCAGTATTTTGTTCGTCAATCAATTAAAGGCGAAGAAAATCGGCGTCTTGCACAATGAGAACGACAAGAGGAACTGGAAGCAGAGCTTTTCTCACTACGCCACGGAGTTTGATGGTAGGTCGTTGCGAAAGTCACACGTTCCGGCTAACGCTTCACAGCTTTTGGTGTCATGTTCCTCTCCGTAGGATTGATCCTTTTCCTCCTGCCCTTCTCACTAACTGGTTACGGATCCAACACCTGGACGTCTCCTTCGATCATGATCATGATAATTATCGGTCTCGCTCTCCTCGTAACCTTCGCCCTTTGGGAACGGTTCTGCGCCACCCAACCTTTTATCCCGTACCACCTCTTCCTTGACCGGACCGTAGTTGGCGGCTGCCTCGTCTGCGCCACCCGTTTCATAGCTTATTTTTGCTGGGACGGCTACTACACCTCCTACCTACAAGTAGTTAACGGTCTATCTATATCCGAAGCCGGCTACATCGGCAATATATACACAATCGGAGCTTCCCTTATAGCCATGGTCGTCGGCTACCTTATCCGCGTCACAGGCCGCTTCAAATGGATTGCACTCTTTTCCTTACCTCTCGAACTCATCGGCGGGGCCCTGATGATCTACTTCCGTCAGCCGTACCAGAATATCGCATATGTAGTCATGTGTCAAGTCCTCATCGCCACCGCAGGCGGCGCCATGGTCATGTGTGAGCAAATAGCTTTAATGTCCGTCGTCGACCACGGGCACATGGCATCCATCATCGCACTCATTGGCCTCTTTGCATCCATCGGCGGTGCGGTGGGATCATCCGTCTCGGGAGCAATATGGACGAACACTCTACCAGGCGCACTCCTCGAACGACTCCCAGACTACGCAAAAGGGAACGCGACGGCTATCTACGAGGATCTGGCTTTACAGTTAAGCTATCCGCGCGGATCGGAGATCAGAGACGCTATCATAGGTGCGTATGGTGTTGCGCAGATGCGAATGTGTGTTGTGGGAACGGTCGTCTTGTTATCTGCGTTTGTGTGGGTGGGGATCTGGAAGGATGTTAAGGTTCATGATGTTAAGCAAAATAGAGGAAATGTACTTTGAGGTCGTTTCAGATCGCATCTTGTTATACTTGATTGAGAGGCAGTTTTTCTTCTCTCTGTCTTTTGGAGGGGGAAGGAGGTATTATGGATATTTGGGAATCGGGATACCAATTATATCATTTAGATTAGATGGAGCGTTATTTATATTTTTGCATTAAATTGGAGTTTTCTTTTTGTCTTGTCTTTTTTCTTTTTCCACGTCTATATTTCCATATATATTTGGAATTTTTCGGTTTACTTTGCTTTATCTTTATCTTTAGTTGAATGCGTTATATGTTAGTAAGTAAGTAGCCTTTAACCCTCAGGTTTTCTTTTTTTTTCTTCTTCTTCTTCTTCTCTCCAAACAAGTGATTTCAAGTGATTTCGAGGAGAAAGAAATAGAAATACCAATAGCAGGTCCGCAATTCATCACCTATTTATATCTTTTCCCCCCCCTTCCCCCCCCTCCCGCTCCCCCCAATCCATCCACCCAGACCCCAAAACCCAAACCCAAACACAAAGTCATACCACGCTGCATATATGCCCATGACGACTATTTAATTTAGAACTCATCATCTCGATATATATTTCCTCTATATATATATAACCCTAGCCTCTAGGTCGTGGCTGGAAAGTTTAACTCTGGATGGATGGATGAATGGGTATGGGTTTACTGCTTATTTTTGAATTGTTGGTTTTATTTTAAGAATGTGTTTGAGTAAGCTGGAGAGTTTTGAGATGATGATTTATTCTCATTTGTGTATGTACTCTTTTATTTACGTACTTGTGTGTATGAAAAAAAAAGAGGGACTTGTTTTCGTATCATGGGGGTATATATAGTTCTTTTGGATTTGGAGTTTGGGATTTGGAAATTTGGGACTGGAATTTATAAGCAGATTTTTTGATTTTTCCATTTCCATTTCCCGTTCATCTCTATCTACATACCTCAGCACAGCCCAGTCCAGCCCAACTCAACCCAGCCTATTCCAGTCCCGTAGCAGTAGCAGTGGAAGTGGAAGTGGAAGTGGATGCAAGTAATCAATCCCCTCTTCTGAAGTTCTGAAGTTCTGCAGTTCCGCGGTTCTGAGCTATAAGAAAGAAAAGAAAAGAAACTCTGCTACATGTGCTGTGTTGGCTGATGGGGCATCGCGGTGAAAGGGAAGGGAAGCGAAGAAAAGGAATGAAATGAAATGGAAAGAAAAGAAAAAAGGGGATGAAACAGCAGCCAAGTAATGAGCGCCATCAGATTCCATCGTGCAAGACTCATGAGCTTTGAAAATCCTCTCCATGGATTCAGGAGCAAGTCGATGTTGAAAATTGAAATTGCAGTTCGTTGCCAGAATGCCAGTTGGTTGGTTGGTTGGGTTCTCGGAGACAGAGACGGTATCTATGCTAGATCTAGATCTCTAGCCATGGACTAGCTGGACTAGCTGGAAAGGTTCGGAATACGATTGATTGACGGAGTCTGGGGTTGTTGTTGGGAACTTGAAGATTGATGCCGAAAGTCGAATGTTGATGATTTAGACTTCTCCGTATATACTAGGAATTCAGATTGTTAGCATCCAGTTATTTTAGTGATGTGTTTATGCAACATCATAATATAACACACCTCCAATCTAATCCTTTCTAATCTCGGATTGCAAAGCCTTTCAAGATTTCTTCTGGGTTGAAGAAAGGGAAAAGGTTCGGTTGGACTCGATTCGGTTCGGTTCGGACTTGAAGTTGC
Organism: Ploettnerulaceae sp. D365; assembly: GCA_003988805.1. Classification (NCBI taxonomy): domain Eukaryota; kingdom Fungi; phylum Ascomycota; class Leotiomycetes; order Helotiales; family Ploettnerulaceae; species Ploettnerulaceae sp. D365. The sequence goes on from QYAL01000002.1 coordinate 413,228, forward strand.
ACTTGCTGGGCAGATATACATATGTATGTATATCTGTAAAGAAGTAAAAAGGAGAAGAAATCAAACTTACTCATCATTCTCCAAATTAAAAGCTCTCCCATCCTCCCGATGTTCGATCTTAAACTGATACGCCCCAGCCATGCCCGCCGGCCCCGCATTCGCACTCGCATTCGCATTCGCACGACCATTCTCCGGCTCCTCTTTCTTCATGATACCGCCATTAAGGCGCTTACGCTTTGATGATGGAGGAAGCTCTTCATCGTCGTCGGAGGAAGTACCGGTTGTGGTCATGGCAGCGGTTTTATTGAGTTTGGAGTTTTTGCGGGGGGTGCTGATGGTGTTGGTGTTGTTGGTGGCGGGTCGGCCGCGGGGCTTGGGGGAGGTGGTGGAGGTGGTGGAGGTTTTGGATTCTTTGCGGATTTTTTGGAAGTGTTGGCTGTGGAGAGGGGGTTGTTAGTTAGGGTGTGTATGTGTATGTGTATGTGTATGCTTGTCAGGATTGGGAAGTGAGTGGTGGGATAGATCGGGTGGTTGGGAGATATGTTGGAACTTGGGAGGTGAAGGGATGGCGAGGAGAGGTTGAAAATGAGGAGCAGGTCGTAGGATTATAGAGATGGATATTGGGGATGCGGCTGAGGGATATGCGGGAAAATATCAAAAGAGCCGATCTACTGATGCAGGCTGATGATGAGGAGGAGGGGGGATTTATATGAAGAAGTACTTACCGGCAGGCTTCATGAGTAAAGCTATAGCCTTTGCTCGACATATGCTCTGCGATTGTCGTCCAGACGATACTCTTCAGCGAACCCTCGTCGATGATAGCGAGGAGCAGGTCCTTGTCTGCCTTGTGATCCCACTGAGAAGGCATAGCTGTTTGATTCGATGATTCGAGAATCTAGATCTGGGGGTTCTATCCTTGAGTATTGCTGTGCTTTGCTGCCTTTGCAAAAGACCTTGTGATGTGAATGGTATGTTGTGGTGTGGTATGGTATGGAATGGGAAAGTAGATGTTGATAGAGTCAAGATAGAGGCAGATAGGTGGAGCTTATGAGAAAGAAGATTTCGAAGGAGGAGGGCGGGGAAAAAGTTATTCACCTAAGACTCCAGTAGGTTCATTCACAGCCAAATCTACTCTTTCCCACTTACTTAGATAGCCAACCAGCTTAAAACCAGACCCCTGGTAGATGAAAAGGATATCAGCATCGATCAAGTGTTCGCCTTTCACCCTCTCGCCCTCTCACCGGGTAACAATCGTGACGAACCGTTCTCAACAATGAGTCACAGCCTGCATAAACCGATCGATCGATTTATTTACTTTTTTTGGGTCAATTTTTCATGCACGTTTCCAATGCCATTCACGCTCATCACAACAACCCAGTCACTTTACCGTACCTCGGGCCCAACCTTTTACCACTCTAAAGAAACTGATATTTTTCTTCCAATTTACACACCACCCATTATCAAATTCAATTGACCTTTTGAGAAGTAAAACAATTAAGAAAAAGAAAAACAAAAACAAATAGGATGCTGCTATTTGAAAGGAAGATGGCAGGGGAAAAAGGAGGTGAGCGAACAATCCCCCTGCTAGCGCTATATGCATGCACTCTACGCGTACCTAGCCGAGCCGACCGCGTCCAACAGAACAACGACATCGAATGAAGCGGCAGCCACCTAATCGCCCAGCAAACTCTCTTGATAGCAGTACCTTGTTGATCACAGAACAAAACAATGAACTGCCAAGTGGAAGAGAAGAGAAGAGAGAGAGCTTGTCAGGCAACAGCCTCACGTCACAATGCCCGGCAATTCCTACGAATCCTACCTAGGCGTTCAATTGCGGACCCATAAAGGTCTTTTCCTCCTATCAAAGCCTCTCCTCTCCTTATCCCGCGCCTCCCTCCTTGCGAGGAGGATGCAGAGCAGATGCGCACTGCTCTTCTTTATTTTCTCTTTTCCAGTCTAGCGGACAGAAGAATACCTTGTGCTAAGCCTAAAGAACACTCTAGATATGATTCTCTTTCGTTCACAGTTTGCGCGCAAAACAAAGGGGCCTTGTGTGAATAAAAGAGATATTTAACTTTAGGACCGTATAACAAGCTGCACGGACATTTCTCCTGCCCTACGAAAAAGCTCAGGATTGAGACCTCACCGCCTTTTACAAGAAAAGAGGAATTGTAATTGTTTGCTCTTTGTTGACTTTGGATGCAAGAAGAGCTGTGAAGAGGGAGAGAAGTATAGAGAAGGGAAGTGATTGAAGTATTGGACTTTTCGCACTCCTGGGTACCTCGATTTTTGGATTCAACATCACGAATACATCACCAACGCATTCAAATTTATTCACACTCTACGAAACGTAGAGAGGAAATCCTGCGAACTTCACGAAGGGAGAGAACTGCTGCTGCAGAAATCAGTTTCGGGGTTCAGAGTTGAGAGAAAGTCAAGGAGTCACTTACACACCAACGCCAGAGAAACCCCCGCAAAAGTAGTCAAGCTGGCGAGTCTTCGGAAAACGCAGAGTATGACGAATGATAATGCGATCACGAGATTGCTATATGCGATTCTCAGTCAGAAATGTCTGAAGGATGTATGCTGCCCCTTCATACCTCTCCTGCCTCTACTTCACGTGCCTTTCCACCATCTTCCTTATAACTCCTTCAAAAATTCTACAATCCCCTCTATGCATTGGTCTCCCTCAAACATCTCTCATATCGCCAAAAATACGATGACTGATATGCGTAAATCAAAACAGATAAACTGGGATAAAGTCGCCCAAGACCCCGTCCTCTCAGAGCAAATCACCAACGGGCACGCAGCACGCATGCGATACTCCCGCTTTAAAAAGCAAATGGACGCTGCCAATGGTATTCAAGGCCCATCTACACCCCGTAAACCGCGCAAGAATCGCGTGGAGAAGAATCGGAGTCCGAAGAAAGAGAAGAATGCGGGGAAAGTGAAGAATGAGAGGGGGAAATTGGAGGGGGATTCGGAGCAGAAAAGGATGAAGAGTGAGGGGAGAGAAGACGAGAGAGAGGGTACAGCTGAGAGCGGAGTTGGGAGCGAGGGCGACGGTTTAAGCGCAGGGGATTTCAGTATGAGCATGAGCATGAGCATGGAAAGTCCCAGCTACAGCTCCGGCTATACCTCTGGCGCAGGAATCGTCGGAATGCAAGGCGAAAACGCAGATCTGCTGGCCATCAAGCGCGAACGCAAACCCAGCATGAAGAATCCTCACCCTCATCATTCTCACCATCATCATCAGGCCCCCCTTCCCCCGCACACCAATAAGATGTACGCTACCTGCAGCTCCTCCCTCTCTATCCCCAACACCAACAGCACCTTTCCAAACACGCCGCCGCGCATGTGTGTGGAAGAGGACTCGCCTTCTTCGCCGCGCGAGAGTATGAGCTTCATGTGTGGAGCGAGAGCTGGAGCGACGGATATGAGTGATATGGATGAATTGATGACGAGCTTCAATTTACCCGCGCATGAACAACCCCAGCAACAGCACCACCATCAGCAGCACCATCCTCACTCTATGTTCAGTCCGTTGATGGGAGGAGGAGATTCGTTTGGGTTTGGGTCTGGCTTGGGAATGGGTATTGATCCGTATGAAGAGGGGTTCTGGGGTATGGGTGTGGGTGTGGGCGAACATCAGACGGGAGAAGCGAGTGCCCAGATGCCGCTGCCGCTGCCGCTGCAGGATGTGGATGGACGGGGATTAGGAATGGAATTGGAGAGCGCGGCTGTGGTGGCGGTTAAGAAGGAACCGAGATGGGAGGAACAGTATAGGCATGCCTAGCTCTGTTTCCCCTCCTCTTTCTCCTTCTCTTTCTCTCTCTCTTTTGTCGTGTGCGTAAGGTTATTTGAACTTAGTCTGTTTATGTCCCGTTCCTTTTTCAGGGTGCTTTCCAGGATTGATGGATGGATGGGTATGGAGGAAGACTGCGTTGCTAAAATATCGGATAAAAGATTTTTCCTTCCTTTTTTCATTTAGAGAGAGGGGAGAGGAGGGAGAGACATGTTGATAGAAAATATACTAGATGTGAATGTTTCCTATTGTGATTGATTGGATAGCAGAATGTTATGAATAAGTGGCATTCTATGTTTCAATATCTCCATACCCGGCTATATCAATATCTGGAAACTCTTTCCCAGACATCTATGTATACATATATATCATTATACCCTGCGATGATGAAAGAACGAATACATGCAAAGACGTCACGCTTAGCATATCTGTACTTCAGACCCCTATCTCGCAGGATACTGGCTATGCTTAGCTTTGTGAGTAAATTTTACTTACTTCAGTCTTCAGCGGATATGAGCTACTGTACGGGCTAGGAGCTAGTGGTGGATTAAGCGAAAGGGATGTCAATAGATATTTTCTTCACAGAATAATATAGAAAATGGGGTATGTATTCTGTTCCTCTGGAGCTTTGTGTGGGGTTTTTATTGTTGTATGGACTTGTATAGGATAGTTTTTACGTAAAGTCAAGGGGAAAGGTGGAGGCTGATCTAAGCATCTAAACAACGGAAAAGGACATGTGCAGATGCCGTGATTGATGAGCAAATGGTGTTCTCACTATCATCAACATTTTTGCAACTCATATTGCTCCTTACACGATCCATATTACCTTACCTGTGGCATTTAAATAGCATCTAACCCACCCCTGCGAAAAAGATATCAGATCTCTGATTTTGTGAGCTTTCTGCTTGTTACACCAGCTATCTATATTGCCTCAGTGTGATGCGAGAGGGGGTCAGACGATAGGTATTGGCCATTTCGAACCTCACACTGCAGAGACTTGTAACATTTGTCCACCATGTCAGCTTGCAATGAAGTTGAATTGTTACACCGTGGATCGGGTTTGCTCGAAGAGGAATTGCGGTATGGGATGAGTCCATAAAAGTCGTCTATTCCATCGCCGGGAAGTCTTCTTTTGATCCAGATCTGTTTGAAATTGCGATTTCTATTTAGTATCCAGTCCACGAAAACGAAGATTCTAATTCATAAATCTGTATCTCCAATGGGTTCTCCCCACCCGCCTCCTACCGTGGATCAAATAGTCATATCTTCATCAAATTCAGCAGATTCGTCCCCGCAAAACTCAGAGAAGAAGGATGCCGATGTTGAGATTGAAGCTGTTGCCTCAAAAGACGATGTATCATCAAGATCGAGGTTCATTCCTGAAGAAGATGCAGAGTTCGTTGATCCCCGTCTGAAGGACTACCCAATCCCACTTGTTGCGTGAGTTATCCCTCACTGCCGAGGATTGCTTTCCTCCTTGCTTCCATCCTTCTTTCACCATCTGAGCCAAAAAGACTGATATTGTGCCAAGAAAAACCGTTGATCTCTTCAATGACCCAAGGTATGATTTGAAACCCCATTAAAAAAACAGCCATGCGATGCTAACACCGCCTAGTGAGCCAATCCTCACATTCCGATACTGGTTTCTAGCCACATTCTGGGTTGTCGTTGGTTGCGGCGTATCGTCATTCTACTACTTCAAACCATACTCGATGACCTTGACCTCCTACGCCGTCCAGCTCCTTTCTTGGGGAATGGGATCTGCCATGGCAACCTACCTACCGAAGAGATCTTTCAGGAACTTTGGATACCAATGGAGTCTTAATCCAGGTCCATGGAATGCGAAGGAACATGCTTTGATCGTTGTCTCTTACTGGGGTAGTGTATGTCGCGGTGCTTTTCTCGTCGTACCCACTTCGGCTCTCTGCTAACTACATCAAAAGTGCTACACAGCGTACGGCCTGGGTCCTCTCTCCGCATTGGAATTATACTACGGCAAGAGATTGACGGCGGCGTGGGGTATTCTATTCCTCATCACCACACAGATGATTGGATATGGCTTTGCTGGATTATTTCGCGATATCCTCGTTCGACCACCTCAGATGTACTATCCCGGCGTTTTACCTAACGTGGCATTCTTCAATACCATGCACAGAAACCCAACCGTGACGAAGGATTCTCTCAAGTTCTTTTCCCTCGTCGCTGTTGGGGCGTTTTGCTGGCAATGGTTTCCTCAACTCATCATTCCTCTTCTGAGCTCACTGCCATTGCTCTGCTACTTTGGACATGGACACTGGATTGCGTACATTCTGGGTTCGGGATACTACGGATTTGTAGGAGCATCTCGCATCCCAATCATAAATCTTACTGATAATAATTTAGGGTCTACTCGACATCAGCCTGGACTGGAATTATGCCAGTTTCTTCTCACCTCTATTCACGCCGCTCTGGGCCAATGCCAACCAGATAGCGGGTGCGATGATCGCTTGCTGGTTCATTTATCCGATTCTATACTTCACTGATGTGCTAGATGCTAAGAACTACGCACCAATGTCATCCGGAACGTGGGATGATACGGGTGCCAAATATAATATTTCTCGGGTTCTCAATCCGGACTTTACCCTCAATCAAACGGCCATGGATGCTTACTCGCGACCTCAATGGTCTGTGTCGTACGCCATGTACTTTTTCTGGGGATTCGCTGCGACTACTGGCGCTCTGATGTATGCTGTTCTCTGGTATGGAAAGCAAGCTTGGACAGGGCTCAAGGAAAGTTGGAACAACAAGCGTAGCTCTCATAATGATCCGTACTTGTCACTTATGGAGAAGTTTCCTCGAGTGCCGCACTGGTGGTATGCTGCATTACTTGTCGTTTGCTCTGCTCTCGCTATTGCTCAGCTTTATGGCTCTGCCATGGAACTTCCGTGGTGGTAGGTTAATTGCATCCACAATTAAACGCTTAACTAATATCTTGAGCAGGGGCTTCTTGATTATTGCATCATTGTCATGCATATTCACATTCCCAAATGGAGTTCTCTTCGGCATCGCAAACACACAAGTTGGCATGTCATTCCTAAGCGAAGTTGTGGCTGGCTCCTTGTTCCCAGGGAAACCTTTAGCTGTACTCACTTGCATGTGTTATGGGCGTCAGATATTAGAGCAGAACTTGAACCTCATCTCAGACTACAAGTTCGGTTTCTACATGAAGATCCCCGAGACGGAAATGTTCATCGCACAGGTGTACGGCACACTCGTTGGTCCTTTTGTCAATTACGGAATGATGCGTACGCATTGCTATTCTCTTTCTCGGCGCCCAAACATTGGACAATGATAAGCTAATAGCAAGCAGGTTTGATCATCGATAGCGAGGGCCCCAAGCTCATTGGTAAAGTAAAATCTCAAGCCTGGAATGCTCTCAAAACCAGAAACTTTTACTCCCAATCCGTCCTATGGGGTATCCTAGGCCCAAAAGTGTTCCTCGGGCCCGACTCGCCATATTCCTGGCTTTCCTACGCATTCATGGTTGGTCCCGCATGTGTGCTACTGTGGTGGTTTGTACATAGACTTAGACCTCAGTGGAAGCTCGAGCAACACTTTAACCTAGTCCTGGCCATGTCGGGTGCAGGCATATTTCCTATCTACCAGACGGCTAACCTCCTGACTTCTGGAGTGCTATCAGTATTTTTGTAAGGCCATCTAACTCGCCAAGCAAGCCGGAGCTGACATTTCAACAGTATGGGCTATGTTTACCGTTACCATCCAGTCTGGTTCCGGAAATATAATTATCTGTTGGGCGTTAGCCTTGATTGTGGTACTCAATTGATGCAGACCTTCATGGTATTCGGAATCAACCTGCCAGACAAACAATTTCCAATTTGGTGGGGTAACAATGCTGTAGCGGTTGATCGGTGTTTTCCACCGTCATCTCTACCACCCGCTGCAGGGCCAACGTGATCAGTCTAGCTAAGAAAAGCTCACCTTGAGCTTGGGAACCTCAGCTGTTGCTATATATGGCGTTCTCTAGAAGTGTATGTTTTGAGCATTTCGTTCTGGGGTGAATTGTGGAGGAGGGAGGGATGTCGTGTTTCTCTCCCATAGTAGTTTGGTCTCCCATAGTACTGTTCAAGTTGCAATTGGACCTACTTCATCGTCTACAATTGGAACGCCGACGTTTAGTACCAGTGTACCACAAAACAAAAGAATTCAGAATTGGCCAACCGAAATGCACAAGTGTAACAGACCACTGCTAGATATCTCATTTTCCAGAGATCAGAAGCCCACAATGTAGACTTCCTATGTTTTCTTTAGCGTAAAGGCCAAGTCTCTCAGCCAGTATTTAAGTGCGCGCAACATTTCTAACGCCCATCACCAAAGAATGCCAAGCCCATCCAGTCAAATTTCTAGACTCTAAAACGCCATTCCCTTTCCCAATCACAGGCTGAAAACGCATCTCCTCTCATACCACAACCAGCAATGTTAGAAGAGCGGAGCGGCGGAGGGCGAGATCAAGCTTTACGACCGTCTAATCTTCGTCCCACACTCGGCTCCTTCTTCTCCAGCTTAGCCTCTACTGCTTTCTCCTCTCCCTTCCGCTTGACTCCTTCCTTCAACGTATAGCCCTGTCCTGCAAAATGTGGTTGTTGCGCTTCGGCATTCTCCTTGTCTTTATCTGCCTGTGTTTTCACTGGCTTGATTTCGTATCCAAAGAACAGCTTATTCGGCGCTAATCTGAGAGGTTGAGGACCATTTGTTCGACGGACAACAGTAGCAGCTGCAGAGGGGGAGTTAGTGCTGGCACCTGCAACGGGCGTTGAGGCTTTAGGTGTAGGATTTCTGCTATTCTTCTTCGCGGAGAGCTTTTGACCACCGAGAAGGAAGTTGGAGGATGCAGCTTTGGCACCCGCGACTGCCGAATTTGCGGAGGGGGCAATAGCATCATAGTTGATAGATTGTGCCATAGAGCCTTGATTGTGCAGCAATCCTCCCGGTGGCAACCCTGATGCAGATCCGGGTGTAGAAGTTCTGCTGACACTGTTATATTGTGGTTCTTTATAGCCTATTGGTGGGGCGAAATCAACTGATACGTCGGTTTCCAACATGCTAACTCCCATTTTTTCACTTGTGGGCTTGACTTCGAGGATGGCAACATCGTAGATAGTGTCGTTGTATTTAAAGGAGAAAATGTCCCCTTTCGTGACGGTAGAGAAGTTGCGAAAAGCCTTTTCGAGCACGGCTTTGGGGTCGGAGATCTCGAGGAAGTTGACGTCTTGGGGTTGGATTTTTACAAAGGAAGCGGGGGCGAGGTCGGTGGAACGGATTTGAACAATATCACCAGTTTCGAGCATGAGGGTATTCATCATCTGTTCCTGTTAGACATAGGCCCCAGTAAGGGGGTGCTGCAGCGAAACGTACCCAATACGGTAGATACAGCTTTCCCTCTTCAGCAATGAACTCTAGTACACCACAATGTGTCGTCTGGTCTAGCTGGCCATTCGTGAGCTCAAAGAGCATAGGATATGTGATGTGCAATCTGGTGAGTTTCTCGAGCGCCGACGGAGGCATAATAACCTTCCCCCCATAGTTCAGGTCTTCTCTCAGCGGGCCAGGGAGCATGACAGTTGGGTAGCAGCGGTAGTATTCATCGAAACGCTTTGGAGGACCACGCATGCCACCTCTTTGCTGGAGCATTTGGTACATCGCGAGAGGGTCGTCGCCTGGGTAGTAGTTGCCGAACGACTAGCTATACGTTAATCTTTTACCTATGCAATAATTGCGGATATAAATACCATCTTGAAGGTGATGTAGAGTAGTTAGATCAGGGTGTTTGTAATAAAGGTATGGATTTTTGTGTTCATTCAATCATGGTAGCTCTAAAAGAAGCTCGAAGCTCTCTCAGCAACCAACCATTGATGACGTTCCTTGTTGTGCCTGAACCCGGACAATCTAAACGCCGAAAAGGCTAGTCTTACCCCAAGTAACTTGTATTTCACCCCAAGCCCGTCAAAAATTGAATCTAATCGCAAATCTAAACGCCATCAAACAGATCTATGAATTTCTAGATACTATCAAAATGTCCTCCCGATACGCAGCTGCACGCCCAAAACGTGCCGGCGAACAATTCGCCCGCACCCACCGTGACGAGACAGATAGCGGCGGCCCCTCCACAAAGAAACCCAAATTCGATCTGCGGAATCCCTCAGCACTCGCTCCCGACGCGCCGGAAGAAGATGTCGTTCTCGACGCAGACGTAATTGGGTCTGGGGCGGGTATCAAGAGGGGAGCAATCAATATAGATGGATATGACAGTGACTCTGACAATGAGGGGTTTGACGCCCGGGCCGAGGAGAGAGCCAAGGGGAAGAGGGGTAAGGGCGAGGTCACTTTGGCGGATGCTTTTGAATATGGAAAGGATGGTAACGGGAAGGGAGATGAGGACGACGAGGATGAGGATATGTTTGGGGATTTGGAGGAAGATGGGCCAGATGGTGGAGAGGAGGGAAGGGCGGCAGGGAAGCCTAAGAAGAACGTCAAATTCCTGGATGTGGATGAGATAGAAGGACAAGTCGAAAGCAGTAAATCCGGTGGTCACGTCTCCGGTAATTTTTTGCTTGACCCTAAAGGCAAACTCTCCACGCATGCTATGGATGACCAGCTCTCCAGTGACGACGAAGAAGATGCTGTATTGGCAGCTCAAGAAGAAGACATTGATGAGGAGGTCGGCGCTGGTGGGCTGAAGCGAAATGCTCCGAAAGTTGATGCGTTCAACATGAAGGCTGAGCAGGAAGAAGGCCGGTTCGACGAAGCGGGAAACTTCGTGAGAAAGGCGAACGATCCGGATGCAAAACATGACATGTGGTTGGAGGGCGTCAGTAAGAGGGAGATGCGAAAAGCCGCTGAGGCGCACGAGAAGCGTGAATCTGAGCTCAGACAGAAGCGATTAGAGGACGATGCGCTTTTACTCCCGGATATTTTACGAACGTTGATATTACAGCTGGAGAAAGGCGAGACGGTCCTCGAAGCTCTCGCGCGTTTAGGTAAAGGACAAACGAAAACGAAAAAGATACCGAAATGGAAACTGAAGAAGCAGAAGCAGGCTTCCAATGGCAATAGCCACGGAGAGGAAATGGATGTCGATGTTAAGAGAGAAGCGGAAGATCCAGAGCAAGTCCGTATCAGGGAAGCGGTCAATACTATTACGGGTGCTGCGGACCAGCTGCTCACAAGAGGCCAGACGGAGATCTACGAGCAGGAACGTGAGATGCTAATTAGACAGTATAGGAGGGAGGCTGGTGAGGACTGGGTAGAACCGACATCTAAAGAGAAAAGAAAGGAAGGGGAGGCGGACATGTGGGAATATAGGTGGGTTGATGGGAGGGATGGAGCAGAGAAGCAGGGTCCGTATGATGGGAGCACTATGGAGGCTTGGAGGGACGCGGGTTATTTTGGAGAGGGGGTAGAGTTTAGAAGGGTTGGTGAGGTAGGGGCTGGGTGGGAAAGGGTTGTGGATTTTGCATGAAAAGATAATGTACGATAGTGAGATTTGATACCCAAAACAAGGAAGGAAAATGCATATCTGGATTTTACGATTCCCAGCACGAGTGTCACAAGCTGGTACATTTGAGAGATTCTGTAGACAAGAATTCAAGTCTTGCATCAACCACCTTGTCCACTAACCAAATGCTGAAATTGTGGTAATCAGACAGCTTTTCGGATCATAATATTACGACCAATATACCTCGAGCGCCTGAGAAGATTTTCCTAGTTATACAATACTACAAATCTTTCCTTCCATTTTGCCAACCCTCTTAGTTTTAGCAAGGTATTACACCAAACGCCTCAACCCCAAATCCCTCCCTCCGTTCATGTCCTTACTAACTTGCCCCATCATGACAATTCCATCGCATCATCATGCCCATTCGTGACACTCAAACTCACATCCCCGGCATCACCAATCAATCTCTTCTCAAACTCGCCCACAAACTTCACACTCCGTCCACTATCGTAAAAGAGCTGGAAGCTTCTCTGTACATCTTCAACTCCCACTTGCTTCGCCCTCCTCTTCGCCATAATCAATTGACTCGTGGTAATCAAATTACTTGCATACCTAAGCCCCGTCTCCTGCCCAATTTTCGTCAAGAGAGCCAAAGCGTCTGGCGTGATGTCGGCTTCCTCTTCGGCGGCACGAATAGATAGGATTTGCTGGATCTCCTCTTTGGAGTATGAGTGCGTGCTAACAATAACGACACGGTCAAGGAAATCAAGGGGTAGACCATGAGGAGAGCGATAGTTGGTGCCGCGGATGCGGGAGTTTCCTCGGTTGGAAGCCATGATTACTATAGGTGCCAGCTCGTCCTCGAGCGCACGATTGATGAATGAGAAGCACTCGATATCGAGCATATGGACTTCGTCGATGAAGAGCACGCCGGGTACGATCTCCGCCTTGCCTTCCTCTTTCCACTCGGCGACTTTGGTGTTGATCTGATCGCGGACTTCACTGCGGATTTCTCCCGTGTCGCCTGAGAAGAGGGCGAGGAAGCCTTGTGTGCGGGAATTGATCACATCTATTTCGTGAAGAGACACGGTATGTACTACTTCCTTTCTCTTCTGCAAGTCTCCATCTGGACATTGCAGAAACTTCGTGTCCACGCCCATTGCATCGTAGTCTCGAGATTTGGCGTAGGAACGTCCAAGTTTACTGATCTTGCCGGAGGATTTGTCAATAGAAATTATATCGCCGGCCATGACGCGCTCTTTAGTCATGGAATCGATCATCTTACTACCCATGTCATATACAGATTCCATATCGGTAGTTTTGATGGTTAGTTTGCCTTGTTTTGTGCCACCTGTAACGCTACGGTCGGTTTGAATTTCGACGACCTCTCCTTCGATCATTTCACTTTCTTCTTTTATGCGTACCCCAATGGATTTGCGAAATGCTTGCTCGAGGGCTTCCGTTTTGGACATTTCGAGGGAGAAGATCTCAGAGGAGGCAAGCATTGTGAAGGGAACATCGCTGCCTAGTGCTTGTGACATGCCCATTGCAATGGCTGTCTTTCCCGTACTATAGGTTGTCAGCATGCCCATCTCCCAAGATACAAGCTGGCTTACCTCGGTGGTCCTGCAATCAACACAGCCCGCCCGGCGATTTTGCCCTCTTTCACCATTTGAAGGATAACAGCTGCAGCTTTACGCGCCTTCTCTTGTCCAACTAGCCCCTGCGATGCGGTCCGCGGTTCTAAGGTATCTGGATCTACTCCTAGACCGCGGATATGGGAATGTGCTGCGATCAGATTAAGACCGCGGAGCTCCTTGCTCTCGGAGACTGTCTGGATTACCTGGGATTTCGTTAGTATGTTGAAGCTCACATAATGCCATAGCACTTACGGCAGCCATTGTGGAGTAAATGTAGGATATATAGAGGTGTTGTAAAATTACGCGCAAGAAAACAATCCACTGCGCATTGAAAAGCTCTAGGTTTCAATTTATTGAAGGGTGAAGGTATGAATTTTACAGCGTGTCCCGTTATCATAATTATAGACTTTCATGCAGCGCCAGTGCTGGGTCTAGCTGGATTGGTACAAGCTTTGACTATACTGATCAATTTTGACCCTGTCTTTATCCGTCGCTCTTTTAACTGGCCGGCCTTCAACGCGCACCTCAGCGCGCATGCAGGTAGAGTATAAATTGAGGGCTTCACTCCACCACGAGCCACTACAACGCTTTCTCTCCACAACACTGCACACCGCACCACGGAGCACCGACAATCGTCTGCATATCTGCGATATCTTTTGAAGTCCTTCTCATTGCAACAACGCTGTATGTGGCAACCATTTGCTGTTGACCCTTCAATCGCAACTTTCCCTCCCCTGGTGCTTCATCACACCTACACGCTACCCTAGCTGCCTCATTCGATAAGCTCTGCCGATGATGAGAATTACGAATTTGATGAGAGATTGTGCCGTGCTTTGGAAGGGAATAAGCTCTTATTGGTACTAGTTCTGTAAGTGCAGGATACCTCCAAACCATGCTTCGGCCTGAATATGATTTCTTGGATCAAATATTTTGCTTTATATTTACCTGGCATAACGAAGATAGTCACCCAGGTACTTGCATTGGAAGTACTGAGGGTCGCACCTCTATATTCGGAAGATTTGTGCCTTACATGCCTTTTTTTGTCTTCTCCTTTCCCTTTCGTCTATTCACTTTGCTAAACAACGTAGAATTCGGCGTCGATCCCAAGTACTAATATTGACTATGCAGATACTTATTCCATATCTGCCTGGGGTCCACACGGTCAAACACCAAAGCCAGCCACACTCGCAGACCCTCAAGTCCACTACGAACTCTTCCCTTCTATGAATCTATGATGCCTAGCAACAGACGCGACTTTTCCCCTCCGCCCAGGGGTCCTAGAGCATTGAGCGGTTCTCATTTCAGTTCTTCTCGTGTCCATCCCATCGATGCTCGAGGTGGTAGACCACGGTCAAGATCACCAGAGCGAGATAGTAGATACCGAGCAAGATACGATGCAGAGAGAGACAGGGACAGGGACAGCCAACTTGAAGGTGATGGGTATGAGGGCAGGGGATATGATTCTTATAAACCTGGTCAACCACCCTCTAGAGATATGATTCCACCTCCTTTTAGAGCAATTGGTTCCCCATTCTCCCAACAGGTCTCCTCCCCATTCAATAATTCACGCCGTGAGTATTTATTACTACTATTTTTTATTATCTTCACTTTCATAGGCGTCACTACTCAGCTTAATGTATACCAACATTATCTTTGATCTTTGCTCATTGCATTAAGGTATATCCTAACTTGGGTTTCAGAATCGAGCACTTCTTTATCTCCGACAGAGTACAGCCCAAAGCCACTAGCTGAACCTCAACGAACCTCATCAACTAAGTTTGACGGAGGAGAGCAGCGTAAAGCATCAATCACAATGCAGCCAGAGAATGGTGCCCTTATGAACGGGCTTCCTACTCTAAATAGTCAAGAGCAGGGCTCAGCTCCAGAGCCAACTGATGTTACTAAGGCGGAGGGTTTACCAAAGCAAAGGGTCGAAAATGCAAATGCCTCAAACCAAAGATTTAGTATCAATGCTTTATCACCAAAAGGTGAGGTCTGTTCAGGCTCGGCTCCGGCGCTAGGGCTCGTTATTAAAGATCCTTCTGCTGTACCAGCAGCAGCCGCTACAGCACTTATAAATACCCTTAAAAGGGTCATTGATCAGGTCACGGATGCTTCTTCGTTAAAGGCGAAGAGAAACAACGCAAAAGCTAAGCTACTTAAGAGAAAGGTCGAATTCGATAAGTCAGTCAGTCATCACGAAAAATTCCCAACAATTAAAGAAACACAAACCCTATTCAGGGAGGCGGCAGAGAAAGAATACAAGCTAGCAAGCGACCAGTTAAAGCTTAAGGATGTCTCGCTAAAACAACTTGCTACTGAGACAGTTGAGCAGATAATTCCAAGTATTCTTGCTCAGGTGGCGAGTAATGGCACGCAAAATCAGCAGAACTTGCAGGAACGCCTGAATGCCCTCGAAGGGACGTGCAAAGGGTTTGAAAATCTTTTTAAGGAGCAGAAAGCCTTCTGGGAGAGCCAACAAAAGATGACTCGGGATTCACATGAAAAATTAGAGAGAAAACATGGTGCTCTAGAAAAAGACTTCCGAACTGCACAGAGCACATGGAAGAGCGAAAAAGATGCTCTCAAAGCTCAAATTGACGAAGAGAATCTGAGGGTAAAGGAATTTATTCTCCGACAAAATGAGTTTAGCGAATCTATTCAGAATATGGAAAAGACCATCACTCAATTTGAGGATAGCCTCCAGAGATCCGTGCCGTCCGATCTTATGGTACAGCTTCAGAAGATAAATGGTTTACAAGAACTACGTATCAAGGTGGATATTATCGGTGATCGCTCCGGAACCTATGATCAGACGCTAAAGGCTCTCGACACTGAAGTCTCTAATCTCAAACAATCGCTGAGCACTATAGATACCGTATTCCAGAACCATGGCAATCAAACCAAACAGGTCCTTGAATATCAAGACAACCTACGTGCAATTACGGAGTCTATGAGTAGCAGAGTTGATGGTCTAGAGATTCAGAAAGTAAATGCTGAGGTAGTGAATAGACTGCAGGAGAAGATCTTGCGGCTGGAGAAGACCCCTTCACTTGCAAAAGCGGAAGCGGCAATTCCCGATCCTGCGTCAACTAAGCGGCTCCAAAATCTAGAGACCCAGGTCGAGTCCATGCTGTCTAAGCTGGATAAGCTGGCTAAACTTGATGAACTTGAGAAAGGTGGAGCATTCTACATCAAACCCGTAGTTGACGACCTCCGTTCTCAGTGGAAATCAACTCAAGACAGCCTCAGCGGTCTCCAGACACAAACAAGTATTTTACGCAAGGATGTGGATGGAGTCAATGCACGAGTCAAACATATCAACTCGACGAGTACTCAAGCAGAACCACACACGCCTTCGGATCTTTCCAAATTTGAGAATCGCCTGACATCCTTGGCCCGGGAGGTCCACGCAGCAGTGCAGCAAAGTTCTCATTCCGCGATACCAATTGTAACTCGTGGCTCTCTGGATACTACTGATCCCAAGGTATTTCATAACAGCCTGTCCTCGAACACATATCAAGCAGATCAAAAACTGTCCGATCTAGAATCAAAATTGACACAAAAGTTGTCCGATCTCGAATCGAAGTTCGACAACGAGCTATCTCGCGAGATCAACGATGTGCTAGAACTTACTGGAAGCACCGTCACCGAGATAATCACTAAAGAGACTTCCAATATCCAGCCTCGTCTAGATAAAATCGATTCATGTGTAAAGGCACTGATGGAATCTTACAATTCTGTCAAAGAAACACTGGAGTCTTTAGAAAAGTCCCAAAACTCCCTACGGGAGGACACGTCCGAGTCTATCAAACAACAAAATGCAGAAATCCTAAACGCAAAAACCAATCTAGTGAGTGCAGCTGCAGCAGATGCGGTTGAAACCGTACAGAGACGGAATTTATTCGCCCCTGCCTCGCTCGAGCAGAGCTTGGTAGCTCACATCGATGCCGTCCAACTCCTTACGACCAGCGTTGAAGCTAACGTTCATACAACTGCAAACCTTCAGTCTAGGATCGACAACCTCAACACGGCAGACATTATTCGTGCCATGGTAGATAATATGGCTGAACAGTATCCTACCGTTCGGAATACGGAAATGTCACTGGTAAACTTGGCATCGGCGATACATAAACTACAAATTGAACTAGATGCAACCAGAGCAGAGCTCAAAATCGTCAAAGAGTCAAAACATGCTCCCATCCAGTCACCTACTCCAGCGGGAAGCAAACTCGAAGAATACAAGCTTAAGGCATACCGGAAAGAGGTCGACGAGTTGGCTCAGGACGTTTTCAAATTGAAGAAGCTAGAGAAGGAGTTAGCAGACGTGAAAGAAGAGACCTCAACTAACAAAGCAACGATATCTGCGAGCGTTACTGATGTCAGTAACCACTTCACTGAAGAGTTCTTTGGGTTGAAAGTTAAAATCGAAGATCTGGAGAAGCGAATGCTTCAAATAGCACAGCAACCGAAATCTGCCTCGGTCGGCGCATCAATCTCTCGCCAGACATTTGCGACTCCCAACCGCTATCCTTCCGCTCTCAGTGATTCCGGAAATCTCAAGCGCAAAACCATGAACAGCACATCCGCATCTGCTAGTCCACACAGAAATACAAGCCGAACCAACGGCTCGAAGCATAGCAATACCGGTAATACTGCTAAACGTTTACGACGTACCAGAGAATTTATGGAGGATGATCTTGATGATGATCCTTCGTACGAGCCAGCAGACAATGCTATTCCGCAGCCTACAATTGGATTCGATGAGGACGAGGATGAAGACGAGGAGTGAGTGTGGCCGAACTAAGTCCATCCAAAACCTTGCATCTCCTTTTTTGCTAGGTAGAACTGATCTGGAGTCAATAAGGTTACGCAAGCCTCTGCTTAAAGAAGCATTGAAAAAACGGCCTGCAACGCCCATGCGAATCGGAGAGGTCATTGAGATTAATGACTCTGATTGATTGGACGTGCATTCTGCATTCTTTTTCCAGTCTTCGACTCTTCGGTCGCGCAGGGTCAGATGAGACAACCATGTAAGCGTTGTCATCAAATATTATACATGATATAGTATCTTAACTTTTCATTTCTGACCATAGTTTTCGCTCGATCTCTATATAAGGTGGCCAAGAAGACGATACTGCTTGATACCCTGGCTTGCTTGCGTTGCAGCGTCCTGCCGTCCAGCAAATTGAGAGAGATATATGAGCCTTTGGGTGGAATGTGGCTAGGGGCTTGGCTTGTTAATATAATTAGCGATGCATTGAAATCAAACGCCCATGAGCAGACAATGATATAGATGCAGCTTTCTCTTCAAATCCGCTTCGATGCCAGGTGCTAGTGTCAAGGTGACAACTGACGAAATGAGAGTTTGAAGGCTCTGTCGTATCAAACGGTGGTACTATTCTAGTGACACTTCCACAAAGGAGTAAGTCAATGTCACACAGTATACACCCTGCTTATGCGATGACCAGCAGCCATGTCTCACCCTTCTTCTCAGCTTAAGATTCTAATTTCCCACAAAGATAACTTGGACCTTCAAACTCGAGTGCTATCACAGTACAGTACCTAAAATCACTACGTAGTACTAAAAAGGAAACTTCAAACTAGCACTCTCTATGAAGTTCTTGAAAAAAAAAATGCTTTCATAGATTTGACTGTGAGCTACGTACACATAAGTGACATAACATTCATCTCGATAAAGCCGTTGCCCGTAGGTAATTTATGTATGTATGTATCACCATGGCCAATGGAACTGACAACTCTAGCCGGGCGTGTGTAACTTATATTTGTCATCTTACTTAAGCAAGTTCTCTGCTATATATATACGCCCCTCTCCACCCACCCCCCTTGATTCATCCCTCAACACTTAAGACTCAAGAGAATTTTTTATCCGATATCTTATCTTATCTACAACATCTTCCTTTGAAAGTACCTTTTGGCATTCGCATACTTGAGACTTCCAATCTTTCTTTCATGTAAAAAATCTTTAAGAAATCCATTGTCCAAATTCTTACGCGACAAATTATTTCAGAAATATTATGTAGAGGCTGTAGAGATATATACAGTATATGTTTGGATTCTCATATAGAAGCAAGTCCTTTTTTGTGGTTAGGTAAAATTCAAGATAGAATTTACAAATTTCCATGAAAATGTAAGAGAGAATATTGTTGGATGAAAGGCCGATGGACCGAGAGAGTTGTGTTGAGATTTGAGATATTGATGTTTCGGTAGGTAGGCGATTGTACAGATTATTCGTAGAAATAATTAAAGCCTTAAGAGCAGGGAGTATTCCGATGAGAAGGAGTCTACCATCAAGCTTTCAGATAGGGTTTCTAGCTTTGAAGGTTTGAGAAGGGTGATCACACAGAGTGACAGAGGCGTGAAGAGTTAGGTGGCATAGGCCATGGCTCATGATACTTTTTTAGCCTCATTAATGAAGGTTGGCTATCTAGCATCCTATCGATACAATATCCTAATCTAAAATACACAATGGGGAACTGGGGACGTCTCGATGATTTACATTCAATGCAGAATATGACTCTTGACCACCAGCCGTAGAACGCCTCGACCGCTTGCTGATTCATCAATGTGCCGCCCCTGTGAGAAATTCAAATAGTCCGAGTACCAAAGCGCCAGTATCATTAACGCAGAAAGGGGCTTTGGGGAAAGAAAATTTGAGATCCGATAGCTCCTTGGAGATTAATGCCCGTTCAGAACGCGGCACCCCCATCACTCTCTCCAGCCAACTGCCGAACATGCCTCTCGCTGAACTCGCTCCTTAAACTTGCAGCTGCAGACTCTCTACTAAGTCGATCCCACTGCTTCATGCTCTGCCTCAATCGCTCCTCCTTGACATACAGCTTCGCCCTCAGAACCTCCTCTTCTTCTTCCAATTTCTTCTGCTTCATAAGTGCTTCATGTGTCAAGCCAGTCGCTGTTGGATCAATCCTACCTCCGGGTATTATTTGAGGCATGTTATTCAAGGCAGGGTGAGGACGGGGACCAGAGCTAGCAGCGGAGATGGAAGGGTTACGAGCGTAGATACCGGATGAGTGTTGGAGGACGGGACGGGAGGGCACACCTGCTCTAGGGCCTGTGGGGATTCCTGCCGAGGGACCAGTGGGCACAATCGGTGCTGATGCTGAGACTGTGGGGGCGGAGGGGATCACTGGGGAAGGGCTTTGCGTGGGTCGTGTGATGGGAGTGGTTGTTCGGGGAGCAATATCGGGGGTTCGTCGTTGAGATGGTGCGGCGCCCCATGAGGAGCTGTCGGGCCTAATGGTTCGATCGCTACCAAATGATCCTCTGCCGCCTCTCATACTATTGTAAGCACCTCGGGTTGAGGGAACATAGCCACGAGGGCCCGCGGGCGGAACTACTGGTGCTGCGTGAAGAGACGGAGAGGCTTGACTATTTGATAATGAGGGAACAGGTGCGGTGAAATTTCGGCCACCACTTGGCCCAGTGGGTGCTCGAAAGCCAGCAGGTCCCCGTGGTGGAGATATTGGAGCTGTTGGGCGGACTGGTGAGCGTTCTCGAGGGGTGGCCCTAGCAGAATCTCTCTCACGGTAGACGAGTTGAATTGGGGGGGAGCGTTCTCGAGTAGGTGGTGAACGGAGTCTTAGTTCGCGGACCGTAGCTTGTGTGAGATGGGCGCGTTCCGGGTGGATGTGTGGAGACGAACGGCGAGATGTGCTTCCAGAAGTTCTACCAGAAGGAGGCGAAGGTGACCTACGTCGCCAGTTCGAGGTACTTGGGCCTGTTGGAATGCGATCATCCCTACGATCATCTCTACGGTCCATGCTTCGAGAACGAGGACGGAATGAGTTTCGTGGACCAGCAGGTGGAGATCTTCGAAGTGGTGATCTTGGTCGCTGGATAAGACGCTCACGGTCAAACGGGGATCTGGATCTTCTTCTGTATCATGCGGTCAGACGTGTATTTCGAAGGGTCGTGAGAGCATAGGAAGAAAAGGAAAAAGGAAAGGGACTAACTGACCTCTCATCTCGTCGAAGTGGTGATCTAGCTCTCCGATCTTCATCTCTACGTGGTGAAAACCTTCTAGGCGGGCTTCTCGCACGTAGAGGAGTTCTAGCTCGAGGCGGGGATCTAGTACGCATTGGAGATCTAGGTCTAGCTCTCCAATTGTCTCTCATTGGCGATCTTACTCTTCGGGGTGGACTTCTAGATCTGGATCTGCGTCTTGGAGGAGAGCGATCTCGATTTCGATTTGGGTGGTAACTATCACCGGGTGGAGTTCGAGCTCTGTCTCTACGAGGAGATCTATCTCGGTCTCGGAAGATGTCCGGTCTGATTGGAGAGCGAGGGCGCACGCTACCACTAGGCCTATAGGATTCACCCCTTCCCATCTGTGTCACCTCGCTATCGCGGTCTCTATCTCTGTGCAAATATTGTTAGCAATGAATGCTATACCAGATATTCAACAATGACAGTCTAACTGAGCATATGAAAAAAGACTAATTGAGCTAGTCGAGCCTGGAGTTGGGATTTGGATATGGTCTGGATTGTTGGTGTGATATAGCCCGTCTCTACTCTCTAGGTCTTGTCTAATCGGTCCCATTCGTAGTTGTTGGTCGGCAACATGGGCAAGTGCTTGAAGACGATCAAATGAAGGGGGTTCTGTTGGTTGACGATAATGATTTGACTGTCCGTCCCCAAGATATCTAGATGTCCCAGTAGAAGGGGCATTGGCAGAAGTTCTAGGGTTGTGTTCCATTCCCTGAATTTGGGTCAAGCGGTTGTGATCTGTCCACCAGTGGAAAGACTCATTCGTACTTTGCAGCATCCGACTGCGGTTTCTCTCGCCACGCATAAATATATTGCGGTTGTTATGAGGAGTATAGTCCGTTGTAAGAGGACCTTTCATCATGCAGGAAGGCATCGAAGGGATATTTCTCAGTCCCACCGCGTTTCCCCAGCGCTGGTTCCAATCATTGACATATTGCGCTTGATCCAGCGAGCCCAGTGTCTCCCAATGTGACATAAAATATTGCTGCTCCTCATCCGTCAAGTCCTGCCACAGTCTGGGTTGGTTGTTCGAGAAGAGAAGTTCGTAGAACGGCATCGCAGACGGCAACGCTTTGCGCCCTCCTCCTTCTCTGCCGGGAGGCTGTCCACCTGTGCCTGGAGCCGATGCCATGTTTATCGATATCTAGTAATTGTAGTAATCGTATGCTTAAAGTACCCAAAAGGCCCCCAGGATTCGAGATGCGAGGTCCGGTCCAGATGAGTTGTATAAACCCCAAGTCCAAATCCCAAATCCAAACATTCAATTGATGCAATGTTAAAAAGAGAAAGGAAAGAGCGAACAAACCTTCTATCTCTACCTCGATCCATCTTGCCGTCGTGAAGCGAGGCTTCCCTTGGTTATTCTGTGTCTCTGCGCGCAATATATTGTTCCCGAAGGAGGTTGAAGGCGGAGGAAAGACGAGGTTGTCTTGCTCGGAGAGCTCACGCTTGACTTTTTTAAAGTGTGGAGGGGCTAGCGGCCGCTTCAGGGGGCCTTGATGAACAACAGTATCATCTACGCGTTCAGGAAGGGCTATTCATACGACAGCATTTTGAGGAACAAAAGCCTCTACTCAACAAGGCTAGAAAGAGCAGATGTATGTTGAGAGTCTGTCCAGATCCTTTCCCTACGTGTGTGTCTGAATTAAAAACTATTAAGACTTAAGTGCAATTGGGGTAGTTGATGAGACCTCTAGGTTGGTGTACTTTTAATTCTGGTATTACAGTTGATAAAGTACATGAACGGCTCTCCCTTGCCTGTTAACGCCATTCGTTATGCTCTCCCCAGTGCCTAAAACCTGTACGATCTCTCGCGCTTCTCTCCCCGCTTCTCCTCGTCTCTCTTTTGCCTCTTCCGACTCTCCTGCGCAATCATATCACTGAGGTCCTCTTCAAACGCCCATGCCCCTTTCTCCTCTTTCTTCTGCGCCTCAAATCTCCGTTTGACCTCATCCTTGCTGATTCCGTCCTCAGAAAGTAATGAATCAGGATCTAGAGCCACATCAACATCTCCAGGCTTCTTGCGCTTCCTGGTATCATCTTCTTGGCCCAGTACTGGCAGATGAGTGTTCTGAGCACCTCGGACATCATAGGCTCGCTCGCCACCAAAGAATCCCTCGGCGCGTATTTGTCGCTCTGGAATAACCGTGTATGCTGATCTAGGCGCAGACGATTCTTCCGTGTCCGTACCTCGTTTTGATTTTCGGACATCAAAGTCACCACTAACACTCATATCGCCAGGATACTCGGATGGCACAGCTGATTCCAGTCCACCTGGGGTCTCCAAGCCGCTCGGCGTTTGAAGACCTGCACCAATATCCTCCTCCTCCTCTTCTTCCTCATCTTCGCTCTCCTCATCCTCTGACTCATCCTCTGGTGCTTGCAATTCTCCCCATAATGTTCGCTCAACAGGTTCTCCGGCCTGGTTGTTGACTTGAGGTTGTAATACACCAAATATGTCTCCTCCATAGAGGGGTCGATTGAACTCATCAACAGGAGGCTTGCCATATCCACCAGGATGGAAACCCCACGCACCTCCCGGAGGAGGAGGAGCATTTAGACCAGGGATCTTAAGTGAAGGGTAAGATGGAGGAGGGCCGAATCTTTGTTGATTGATCAACCATGGTGGAGGGGCTCCTGGGGGGATGTTTAAAGCGTCCTTCAGGTCCTCGCTCAACTCACCAGGACGTAAGTGCCGTAAATTTGTCTCATACTCCTTGCCTTCATAGTAAACCTCACCATAACGTGTCAGTTCCGGCTTTGTTTGGAACCGGAAGAATGCTTCATACAGCTTTTGATAATCGATATCCAACTTTCCCATCTTTGGCTGAACTCTTTCTCTTTGTTTCTGCTTCAAACTTGCATCGTTCTGTTTCTCCAGGACCGCATCGCGCATTTCTGCAATTCCAGTATCTTGAATGAACTTTGGCAGGGCAAATGGGGGTTTCTCAACACCACGCTTAGAAGAGAGGTATTCACGCTTCAGCGACCAATGTGTTGGTACTGGAACGATATTTCGATAGGATTTGATTTGGACGAGTAACCGAGGGTCTGATGCAGAGGTGTCGGTCCATTCTACCAGCTCTGGCTTCTGGACAAGTGCCTTCAATTCCGCGACGGATAGCTTGTCTCTTTCTTTTCGCTTCTTCTTCGATAGCTTTGCCTCCTTATCTGCATCTTCGTCTTCGTCGGGAATCTCGTCATCGTCATCATAAAAGACCTCGCCCTTGTCGGCATCTGCTGGCTTGCCCGCGTCGTCATCTTCAGTGCTTGCGCGGAACTTCTCCATGATGCCCTTGAACATCTCAAAATTTGGGTCATCTTCGCTAATATCGAGTATAGACACATCTTGCAGAAGGATATCATCGTCATCTTCCTGAGGTTTGATGGCGTCGGCTTCGGATGCTGGCTCGCGAGCTTCTTCTGATTGCTCCTTTTCCTCTGGAGTTGAAGTTACCTGAGCGATCGTCAGGATTGAAATATTAAGTTCGGTATCAATAAACCATACCTGTGCTTTCTTTTGCTCCTTTTTCTTCAACCGGCGCAACTGATTTTTGGACATGTTCTTGGGCACCATCGTGACAGCTGAGGGCATCACGCCCGATCGATGTGAAAGGATGGCAGTGCGTCCAGAGCGTGCTTAAAGCCCAAATTTGTGTAAGGGCGTGGGAGATGGCTTCAAGTTATTGATGTGTGAAGTTGTTGACAGGAGCTTATTTCTGTTCCTGAGGATCTTCAAATCCCCAACTTCGAAGTCGCGATTTTAGCGCCGGCAAGTACCGAAGGCTGTACTTCGCACTTCAACCACCTCGTATCAAATTGAAGTCCTTAGACTGTACCTGAACTCACGACGTTGTAATAACTCTTCACCATCAATGCAAATGGGCTCCTCGATGTCTGAAATCCTACGATAAATATGATTTCATCTAGAGAGCTACACACTGCTTAAACACACCACAATGCCTCATTCGACGCGATCATCCTCCCAATCTGGAATGTCGAAACTCAAAGTGCTTAGTGACGTTGAACCTACCATGCGTACCTCCATGGAGAAGTTCCCAGATCATGTTGAGTCCTTAGATGGATCATCGCCTTATTCTACGAGTCCCGCGAAGCCGAATAGCTATACCAATGGTTCAACATCTGCGGACAGATGGCAACCAAGAAGGGACAGTGGGCTGCGGGGTTGGAATGGACAAGCAAGTACAGGAGGGAGACATGGCAGACAACAGAGCCTTACCGACGCCTTTAGGACAATACGGACGAGGAAAGGGAGTGTCAGCGCAAATGTGCATGAGGTGGCAGATGCATTGAAGGCGCCGGTCTCGCCCAAGCTGATTGTGCGTAACTCCTCTAATCGGAAGAAGCCAATGCTGATGATATGTGTAGATTCTTTGTATAATTTGGTATATGTCAAGTGCCCTGACAAACACATCCTCCAAAGCAATCTTGAATGCTTTCCCTAAACCAGCAACACTCACCCTCATCCAGTTCGCCTTTGTCGCCTTCCTGTGTCTCTTCTTTTCCCACTTGGCGACTGTATTCCCTACCCTCCAAGCCAATATTCCCGCCTTAAGACATAGAGTTCGATATCCAACTCGAGAAATAATCATGACAACACTGCCTCTGGCAGCCTTCCAAATAGGAGGTCATCTCCTTTCTTCTTCTGCGACGATGAAGATCCCGGTCTCTCTAGTCCACACAATCAAGGGACTATCCCCTCTATTTACGGTGGTAGCATATCGGGTTATCTTTGACATTCGATACCCAGTTGCAACCTACGTATCCCTGGTACCTCTTACACTTGGTGTGATGCTAGCCTGTTCCGCAGAATTCAAAGGCAACTTCTTTGGAATTCTGTACGCTTTTCTTGCGGCCTTAATTTTCGTCACGCAGAACATATTCTCCAAACGTCTCTTCAACGCCGCAGCTGAAGCCGAAGCATCTGGCATACAGACCCGAAAATTAGATAAATTAAACCTCCTGTGCTACTCCTCCGGCCTAGCATTCATCCTCACATCACCAATTTGGTTCTGGTCAGAGGGCGTAAAAATCATAGGAGACTTCTTCCACGACGGCTCTCTCGACTTGGCCGAGGGCTCTCCCTCAAAACCAGCCTTCGATCACGGCCGTCTAGCGCTTGAATTTGTCTTCAATGGAACCTTTCACTTCGGCCAGAACATCATCGCCTTCGTCCTCCTCTCCATGGTCTCGCCCGTAACCTATTCAGTCGCCTCTCTAATCAAGCGTGTCTTTGTGGTCGTCATAGCCATCATCTGGTTCCAGAACCCCACCACTAATATTCAAGGCCTTGGAATAGCCCTCACATTCTTTGGTCTCTACCTCTACGACCGCACAAGCCATAGCAGCAAAGCCGACAAGAAAGCTAAGATGATGGATATCAAGGAAGAGAGCATCCTTCCCCTCGTCAATGTTCCAGGTCACAACACGCCTCCTACATTTGAAACTCCTATTCGAGGCTACACAAACGGCTACGCTATCAACTCTTCTTCCGAACCGAAGAAATCAGATGATTTTGGACGGGTGGGAAGAGCGAGAGGCGCAAGCAATGCTGCCTGGCTACCGCCCGGAACCAGGCAGGAGGACACTTGGAAACCGAGGGAGCTTAGCGCGAATGGAAATGGAGGTTTCCACGGCTCGCACGTAGCTCTTTCTTGATATTTGGGTTAGATAGGGTATATAGAAAGAGCGCATCGCATCAGATGGCTCTGGATGGCGTTCCGTGTCTTACTCTTGTATTGGATGGGTGTGTCATAGAGTAATATAAGAGTGGGGTGTTCTTTTTACGTATTACTTGAGGTTATTTCGACTGTGCTCTTCTCTTCAGGTCAGAAACTCCAGGTTTGAACCTGCCAACCCTGTGCCAAGTGGCCCAGGATGGCAAGTTTTCCAGTCATACTTTTTGGACCAATCCCATATATATTACCAGCGTAAAAGTTTTGACCGCTACCTATTATGGTGGAATTTTGAACATGCAGTGGCCCAATTACCTGCTTGGGATACTGGATGTTGTTCCTCCCCCTGACATTCATTTATCCCTTTAAGTAGCAAGTCTTCTTCTCAGCATCCGTTTGCCAAATCACTATTTGTGTTGTACGGCGAATAGAGAGTTTTGTTATATCTTGCAAAATCTTTCATCTACATAGCTACCTGCAAGAAAGTTCGTCCATACTAAGCCAGTCTCCACTGAGCTCGGTCTTTCAACTAGCTCCATCTCCCTTTCTTGAACTACTGCTATTATACACTTTTGATGCAGATCACAAGAAGCTCCGCCTTCATTAGTCCTCCAATCAGTTCTATGACTTTTGATTCGTCACTATCACCTCTGCTCTTGGTTCACACTTCTATCAGCCACCTTGCCTGGTGCGATATCCATCTCATCATCTGCATTGAAAGACCTTGATGCATATCGCATCAAGCTCTACTTTACATTGTCAGCAAATCGCACCTCCTTCCTCTTATAATGCTTTATCTTTTATCTAGCACGTCTCCACTTCAGCCCTAGAGATTCCCGGTGGCATCGACTAAGAATAGTTTATATTGATTTCTGAACACAAAGACTTTTGTTGCATATCGCAGATGTCTCCACCTTTTAAGTGACCTCCATCCTAGCTTTCTGCGTACCTTTAGTGAGCCATTTCGTGGGTCTTTGCTTGCGTTTAATTTAGATCCCTTGGTCTTGACAGGGAGCAGAAATTTTTGTTGCACGTCGCATGAAGGGCCCAGACCAATCTTCCAGAACTTATTAATCTTTGCGTCACTGGAATCCTGCTTTTCCTTTATACTTTGTCACTCTATATTATGTCATCTGCAAGCAGACTAAATCATCCTTACTATTAAGTCAAAGCTTTTTTGTTGCACATCGCATAGTGTGTGTCTAGACCAATCTTTGACTATTTATTCTAGCTTCATCCGCAAGTGCGCTGGTTGCTTTCTCCCTTCAACTTTCTTGACATATATTACATAATTTGCAAACATACTAAAAGTAACTAAACTAGAGAATGTGCTTACGATTAGATGTCTTGTGTTGCACATCGCATAAAGGGTCTAGACCAGTCTTTGATTATTGATTCTGGGCTTTATCCGTAATTCCGCTTTCTGCCTTCTCTCTTCTACTTTCTTATTATATAATACATAATTTGCAAATATACTAAATTGGCAACTATCCTTACGTGTGCTTTTTGTTGCATATTGCATTAAAGGTCCACACCTGTTTTTGATAACTGGTCGTTGCTCGCATTCTATTCGGTTCTCCCTTCTACTTTCTCTCTATAATTATACAATCTGCTACTATACTACACTAGTAAGTTGTCCTTAGGGGTAGATGCCTTCTGTTGCACTTCGCACAAAAGCTCTAGATCTATTGATTCTGGCTTTATCCGTATTCTGCTCAGTGGAGTCAGTGCTTTCTCGGATTCTCCCTTCTGCTTCCTCTCTATAATCATACTATCTGCAACTATACTAATCTAGTAAGTTGTCCTTATGAGTAGAAAGCTGTTTGTTGCACATCGCATTGGAGGGCCCAGAGCTGTCTTTGAATACTAGTCCTTGCGTCGCCCGCATCCTGCGCTATCCGAGCCCCTCCTGCTGGATCCGCTAGCTAAGCTTAGCTCTGTGAGTCTAGGACACACGGGCTCTGCCGCTCTGTGGAGGTATCCGGTAGCTAGTAGCAAAGTTCTTCATTGTACATCTCATACACCTATAATTCCTGCCTGTTCTATTGTTATTCTCTTCTATTCTACTTCAAGGGCATTCTATTTTGAGGCTTGAGAAGAGAAGTCGTCGACTATAGATACGACTATGATTACGTATGTCATGGGACCTTGACTTCCAAATCGTGACAGACGACGGCTCCTACCAAATCCAGCATTGCACATCGCAGATTTGTGGGTCTTAAATAGGCCGCTTTAGTTCGTCCCTACCTCCTTAGCTCACTTAGCTCTGAGCGCTAAGTTTTGACATTCTCTAACGAGAGCTATGGACTATAGTTCAGCTTAAGTGTCTTTCACAGGTCAGTGTCACAGTCTATCGCGCCTACTCGTTTCGTATTATAACAGTTTATATGTGATTGTGATCCAGATGTTGTCTAAATCGAGATTATAGACTAAATATGCGTCGTAACATATTCCGGTCCTGAGTTATTTGTATCGGGCTGTTGAAACACATCTCTTTGAGACTTTGATTAGATGACGAGTATTTTCAACGATTCCTGCTGCGACGAGGCATGTTTGGCCTAAAAGTCTCTGGATGCCAGGATACCATAGATCGCGTTGGGGCGCCGTGTTCCCAGATCACGAGATCAGTGATCACTATGCCAGACTCAAACTGGACGTCTAGAGGGCTCGCAGTCTATCGTTCTTGCCGTATAAATATAGCGATTACATGAGGCACTTTAGAGCTCAATGGGCCAGTGGCTCACCCTCTTCTTCCCAAAAACCCACAGACCTCAGCGCCGGAATTACATTCGTCAGGCAGATTCTCTTCTACAAGCTTCATTTGAGAATAGATTCATCGCAATATTGCACATCACACCAGAATTAAGAAATCAATAAATCAAATTCCTATAGGAATCTTCATATAAAGAACCAATCAGCCTCTGATCGCATTCCTCTTAGCCTTGCGTTCTAGCCTCGTAGCTTTCCACACCCCCCTTGTCACTGAAGTCATACTTGAACCTCGAAGCGCATGGACCACAACGCTATCATATACTAAACACATCTCCTTCCCTCTTTGTTGCACATCGCAGCAATCTTCAATTTCTCGTAAGCATCTCAAAAGCAGCCAATGGCCTCCTAAAGCAGACAAGTATTACTACAACTAAATACAATCCATTCACCTAGTAGTCCTAGTCTCTTTGCCCACCCAATCACCTTAGCGTAATAGTCAAAACCACCTCTCCCGCAAAACCCAAAGAAAGCAAACCACGGTCCACGACTCCACGTGTATACCGATCTTGGGTCATCTACGATTCTCAGTTTTGTTGCACATCGCAAAAACCTCGAATTGTACGTAAGCATTGCGAAGATAGCCAATGGGCTTCTGATCGCATTCCTTAGCTTGTTATTCACTTCTATGCGTACCTTGACTATTCTTATAGTATATTTTAAGATACCGCAGCTTTAAAGCAGACCCATGGTTCTTCTGTCTAGCTATAGCTGTGGGTCTAGCCGCTGTTGTCGTCCGGACTCTTTCATAGCTAGCGGCGTAGCGCTATGTATGGCAGTATTCTTCTAGTTTCTAGAAGGTGTGCAATGACCACCACGCTATATCTTTAGAAGCCTAGATAGATCGGAAACCGCGGACTCCTTTCTCTTGGTTTGTTGCATATCGCAGGTAGGTTCTAGAAGCACGTAGACTTGACTCTTGAGTAGAGAGAATGTTCACGTGTAGGTAGGAACTAGGAAGAGGTTTAAGGTGGACCTGGTATGCCTGTCTTGCTTTCATTATCCCCTAGTACCGAGTATCAAGAGCGGTATCTATAAAGAAACTGCTATTCCTAATTTCCTAGGAGAACAGCTTGATGTTTGGTGTTTTACTAGGAGATACTGTATATTATAAGGAACGCTTGATAACGTATCAAGGGCCCTTTACTTTCCTCTCATTACAACGACTCCTAAAGGTCTAAGACAAGGTAGAGCTAAAACCAGTTCAAAAGTCCTCAATCTGTATGTACTGATTTCAAATTCAAAATCAATGCGTTTGCTTTTGTGCTGAGTTTACTATTATACATAGCTACTGCGATCAGCACCTGTCTATACACGTACAAATGATCAAAACGAGCATTCCTATCACGGACATAATATATAAGACAGGTTTGATGAATTCCACTCCAGTTCATCCTCTCGCAAATCAATCGCCCTGCGCCCTTTCTCCGATGTGTCGTCATCATATGTATCAGCCCAATTCTTATGAAGCCCAACTCCCGGTCACGTCAAGATGAACCAGACAATCCTAGTCCCGTTTCCCACAATCAACGCCCAGGCCATTCCAACTCCAAAGAGTGTAATACTCGTTCGTAAAATCACCAAGCATAACCACCGTCATCGTCATCATCACCGTCCCAATCATCATCTCCGCTCCTCTCTTCATCTAAGAAGTCCGCTTCCGTGACTTGCGTCTCAGTCGGCCTTAGATTATCGATTCTCACTTCAACAGTCTCGCACATGCCCTGAATGGTTTCTTTTGTTTTGCCTTTTCCCTGAGACTTCAATATAACATGATCATCTGAACTAGTCTCATAAAGCGATGTCACCAATGAACTATCCTTGCCAGCTGTTTCTTTGAGAATACCGAGCTCGCGCTCAAGACGACTATGGCGATTACCTGTGCGGGGAACAGCTACTCGCACCTCGTATCGAACCTGTCCTTCCGGCTCAGATTCAGAAGACTCGGCATATTTGCCAGAGGGGAGGTTTCGTGCGACTGATCGAGTCGAGCGGCGAGCTGCTTGAGATCCGAACTCCTTCCCCGAGGCCTTGCCTTTCTGCGAACGGCTAGGAAGAACTCGTGTTGGTGCCCGGGTCCTTTCATGTAAGGCGGTAATATCGGCAGTGCTTAGTTTTGAGCGAAGAGAATTATCCTCCAGCCCAACTACTGCTTGCGTGCCTGCTAGAGTTTCATCAAATTCCCCTGCGCCAGATAGACACAAACCATACAGTGCTTTTGGTAGACTGGGACCCGCATCGGGGGACTTCGGGACACGCTTGAACACTCGACTCAAAGAACCAACCCACTTATCACGAAATGAGGCCCGATCTCTCCAACCGATATTTAAAATAGCTTGAATTGTCAAATGACGAAGATCCGGAAGGCTGCCAGCGCTGTCGAGTAGGCTTTGGAAGAAGCCTTCCGCTGCCTCCGTTTCCCATTTTCGTAGCTGGATCAACTCAATTATCTGAATAGTGGAAGGCCAGGTAGGGATTTGACCAGACTGGAGAAGCTTATCATATTGAGGCTCTGAATCTCGGTATGTTGCGTGCAGGTTGAAGAACACGAGATTCATACGTAATACTTGCAAGCTGGGGCATCCAGGTCCGAGCATGGGCAGGAATGACAAACTTAGCGATTGATTATGATTGAGGGTCAGAACACGGAGCTGGCTTCCATGTGTAAGGAGGAATGCGGCAAAGTCGTCTGCAACAATTTCCCAGCAGTTGATTAACTCCAGATTGCGAAGTCCAGTAGGTAGCATAGGCAACAGTTTCGTATTTACAAGGGTAGAAGATTCGAATACGAGATGCTTGAGGTTAGGTAGAGCGTTGAGAGCCTTGGCAAGAACCCTCTCGTGCTCTGGATCCTCCTCGTCCTTTTTGAGGCTGGGCAATTGATAATTAACGAAGGCAACCTTCTGGAGGGAGGCAAAGGAAGGTTTGAGGTGTATCTCGGGGATCACCTCGAGATTGTATTTCTTCCCACCCATCCTAGATGACCACCTCCAACTCCTCAACCTGCAAACACTGGTCTTGTCTCCTCGTAGGGGATCAGCAGCGGGGTTCACATATTCAAGAGCTTCAAAAATAGATTCTGGGTAGGTCCACTTCACGTTATCATCCAGGTTCCGATATGGAGACATATCCTTCTGGTGGTAGAACTCCAAATCGGTCAGACGCGGTAGATCCTTGATCAAGCCATATAGGTCTAAATGACCGCTGCCTCGTAAAGTGTATGCTACAACCTGTCCGACATCAATGCATAGTGACTCAACCTTCTGCCTGTATTTGAAGGCCATGGGTATAGGGTCTGCCATCAATAATTCCACCAATCCGTGTGCCTGAACCATTGGGACGAGAGGAGGTGAGAGGTAGAGGACTGTAAATGCTGGCTCGGCAAAGTTGCGGCATAAACGAGCAATATTGAGGAGCCATCTGCCGGATGGAAGAGGTTGGAATGTGTGTTCTTCGTAAAGAGGATATGTTGCGTATTGAAATATCTGGACCAAAATATGGTAGGGGAGATTTTTCCATGGTGGAATGACCTCGGAGTCTTCTATTTGAATTATCGATTGACTGGGCGTCGACTTCGGGGATGTTCTGTTGGACTGCTTGCGCCTTTTAGGCCGTCGATTTCGAATTTCATCATCATCATATTCGTACTTGGCAGAGGAAGATGGACGGGGGCGTTTTTGTTGCGATCGTCGAGGTCTTGTGTTTCGAGCTCGAGGGGTAGGATGAGGTGATTCGGGCTCTGAAGCAGGTTGTTCTTCATCCGATTCAAGTTCGCCGCCGGAAGAAGACTCAGCGTAGGATATAACGGGTTTCGCTCGAGTCGCACGTGGCGGTGTGCGCAGTGCATGGCCGCGGGAGACTGCTGAAGCCATGCTTTCGGGACTGTTTATGATGTTTGCTATGAATTACGTACCGAAGGAGTGGAGCTTTGATTAAAGAACTGCCGCAACTAGCCATGAGATTATGATGAGTGCTGTCCTGGATGCAACGGTAGCTGCGTGGGTTTTTCAAAAATTTATCCACATCCACAGCAAAGGTGGAGTTGAAGTCAAAGTGAATGTTATAGTACTTCGTACAGAAAGCTCATGGAAATGTTGACGAATGTTGAATGTCGGACAAGGAGTAGCGTAGTCCCGTCGAATTGGGATCCTGCATCGGATTTGCATATGCTGTGCGTAAATATAACTAACCTATTATGTATTAGTGCATGAGCTTAATTTATGCCCGTGCATCTGTGCCCTCGTGCCCTCGTTGCCCCCAGTGCCCCGTACTTCATGCTCCATACCCATTTCTCCATTTTCCCATGCCCCATCTACCAGGTACTGTATCTGTACCTGTACCCACAGGAATCTTTTGTGCCAGCCGTCAATACAGTACCACGACAACTCGTTATGGATCTTCACCACTCTGGACCTGTCAACATATAACAGGTTGCTTGCGCGAGGCTCATCAACCCATCGATTGAGAATCTGTATCCTCCTACACTCCTTTAGTAATTACTCATTCGTCGCTCTGTTCATGTCTATATCGTCGCGCCCGCCCCCTCCGACGCGTCGTTCTCCGCCTCGTGTGACTTGACCTTCATTCACCACTCGTCTTTCAATAACACCCGCTTCTGCTCTAAGGCTTTTCAACCAAACTTTGAACCAGAGTCAAACAATTCGCTTTGAACAGAGACACCATGCAGGCTAGCCGAGCCTGACAATGAGAAATGTCATTCGAAATCAAAGGAGTAGGAGACGCTGAGCTTTCTTTATATAACCATCTCTACCGCCAACAACGGCCCTACCTCAAGAGGAATGTGCGCGTAGTACTGCGCTCACTAAGTATGGGATCAATGTTCTCATCATTACAACAACCTGTGCGAGGGAGGGCTGGCAACTCGTCGACGGCGTCAAACGACGAGGAAGATGAAGATCCGAGACCTGCAAAGAGGAGAAGACTTTTCGACGATAGGAGCATTCCGCCCATTGTTGTTGAGGATGGCCTGGCATTCAGGCGGCCTTTTGGTCATGTGATGAATGAGAGCAAGAAAGCGGCCACTCGGTCTTCCAAAATGGAGTTGATCAAGCCAGTCAACTTCTATGGAAAGCCTGCGTCAGCGTCTCCTTCTGTCCCAGCCTCCATAACTTCTTTGAAGGTTGGAAAGGAGCACAAAAAATCCATCGAAAGGATCCTGCCCAGAACTCAGGTAGAGTTCTCAGAATCACTGCGGGTCGATATCCATCAGATTAATGCCAAACATGCGGAGGAGTCGCTCGGTGTGGGACATGGACAGGCGGCCGATATAAACTGTAGGTGCCAAGTTGCATTATTTTACGCCAAAAATGATGAAAAACCTGGCGATGTCAAGCCTCAAGATTTTTCTGAGCTCTGTAGACTCGCCAAGCCATGCATATTACGCGTAACCATCGGTGAGAACGGAGAAGTCTCGAGAAATGTCATTTTGCTAGAGCCATTCATCTTTTCACCCGATGACTTCTTCGTCAGTCGCCGAAAAAGAAAATCCAATGGCCAATGGGACCAATTTGCGCCAGATTTTGGCTTCGCAGACCGATATTCTTTGCAGGTAACCCTTGAATCGAAGGGATTCAATATGACCTGGCCTCCTTTGGACACACATGCAGGTTCAGAAGCCCATCCAATCTCTGATCTGATGGACGATGGACAAATACATACGGAAGATGTCAAACTGATTGGCAGGACAAATCCATGGCTTAGCCCAGAAATACATCAAAGAGTTGGCCTGGAGTTGTGCTACAAGACTTTAAATGAGAGGATAAAATATTGCTTGAATATGCAAGTCAGATGGTCGCTTCCCAGCCATCTCAGTGAGCGTATTTACAAAAGCACCAGGCCACAATCTGCTCGTATCGCCATACCATCTGCAGATCGTATCCCTGCTATTTCAGAGTCACCGGTTGCACCACCCGCTGAAGATATCTTGGTACAAGAAGGCCCTGGGGATAATCGTGCTTCGCGACGGCGCTCGAACGTTCCGACTTACAACTTGAAGGCGTTAAGTAGTATAGCCCAAGGCAAATCACCTAGAGCCCCGCGGGTTCAAAGATCCAGGTCTGAGCAGCACAATGCAGGCCATGGGGAAGTTTCAGTCACTTACAGCTTTGGGAAAGCAGATGCTGCTGAAGCAGGCATCAAGCGGGAAACCACTATTCCAGGCTTACACTGTCCATTCTGCTTGTCTCGAAATTGCACACTTGATGAGTTGAGATTGCATCTCAATACCGACCACAGTGCTTACAAGTTCTATCTACGCCGGCCGAACCCTCCAAGGATTGCATATTTTATCGAGTTGGTGAAGAATAACCGGCCAACTGCAATATTCCCTAGCGACCGCTCAAGAACTATCCAATTACGCCAAGCCATGAGCTTATTCGACTTGGAGAGGCACCTCAATGGAGACGAGTCTTGGACAAAAGCTCGCACTGGGCCTATGCACAATCTCTTGTCACCATACCTTATTCCGCCCAAGGTAGATTACTCCTTGTCTTCCTCGCCACATGGTTCCCGCCACAGTTCTCCCAACACTTCTAATGATACTGATGATGTGATGGATTTTGAGAACGACGAGCCAGAGCCGCTAGTCAGGCAACGCAAGGTCTTCTACGTCCCAAAAACAGTCAAGCCACTCTATGATACTATTACCAAGCGTGTCTTGAAGCCTGGAGATGAGCTCCCGAATAGTGATGACGAGACCGACGAGAGCTGGCTATACCACAAACAACGAGATGGTATCAATGATTTTGGAGATGAGGATGTCACACCAGAGGAGAAAGAGTTCATTCACATGTGGAACCCGTTCATCGTCAGGAGGCATCTCACCAGTGACAAGCATCTACCGGCAGCCATTGTACGGTTTGTGGAAGATAACAAACTCTGGTTTGTAGAGAAGGCTTCACGGAAGAAGGAATTCATGAAACTAATAGAAAATTTCGTTCTAAAGGGCAGTGTGAATGAGCTCTTCGTTCAGCGCTGCCAATCCATCATAGCTAGGGAAGGGAAAAAAGCGAAAGAGGCGAAGAAAGGGAAAGGACGAGAAGAAGATGAAGATGAAGATGTCGACATGGACAGAGCCGAAAGAGATGCAGCTGCCCCATCTCGGAGTTTACATAATCTGCATACTTGCAAATGCGGAGAATATACACAGCCTCCAAATCGGGTTGTCTGCCGTGGAATTGTAAGTTCTTTCGATAGCCTGTTGGAAGCGAGTTCTAACCTGTGCTCAGAGATGTCAAGCTCGTTTCTTTTGTCTCGGGTGTGCAAAAGCATTTGGGCGGCCAATTGTGGGGCTGTGGAAGTGCAACGATTGCAATTCTTGAACATATCAGTATGGCAGGGGTCCAAGCAAAGCATTAGCAACGGCGTTGGAAGGCGACAAGGTTCATTGCATCGCATATATTATACAAACACAAACTGGAGGCGACAGCTGCAGAGTGCGCCGTCTCAGATCTTGGTGGCATGCTTTATCTTAATGTAGCTTGTCCAAACGCATTGCAATTGATGACAGCTACTTTAGTGGCATATTCAGCTTTTCGAATGGTAGAAACTTGCTTTCAGGACAACGCTGAGTATGAGAATACCAGAGATCACTTGATAAATAGTCTACCCAATTAAATTTTAAGCTTGATAAGATGTTGTTGGTATATCTTTGGATGGGTCTGAATGTCAGCAATTGCAAGTAGCGTGCCCCATCCCTTCAACTCAGCATCTTTGATCCGTAACCACAGCTTTATTTTCAGCAAGCACAATAAAGCTTGCTCTAAGTTATTACTGTACATCATTACACAACAGCGCCCAATTGCAATCCCGAATATGGCATCACGTGATTCACCCCAAACCATTGTTATCCCGGCGGCATGTACCGCCACAGCCCTACAGCTGCGCCTCCTCGTCAGCTTCGATGGGAGAACAAACAAACCAATCTCTGTTGGTCTGGGCTGTAGAAGTGCCGGGCTTAAGAGATGCTTCTATGATAATCCTAGAATAATATACTGTAAAATTAGATAGACACTTATTGTTGGACGAACCTTTCAAAGGAAATTTTGGGTGGAATGTATCTGCAGCGGCTAATGTGCACGAGGCCCCGGAAGTTCCCTTGTTCTCTTGGAATGCTGACCAGCTGGTGCAGTACTGTAAAAGCGATCACATTGTACACTTTTTTACATATTCAACGAATAATTATCACGGAAGCAAAGAAATAGCCAGGGATCTCCTAACGAACGATCGATGTACCAGATTTATATGCATTGTGGTGTAAGCATGGTATGGGTAGTGTAATTAATATTAATATATAATATTGTACCTCCATAAGTTGTTAATCCCAGCCGGCGGACCACCCCGACCCAAACAGCCTAACTTAACACCGGATCTACTGTCCTGTACCAGGGACTTAAACCTCGACATTCGATTCTGACCCGCTCGGGCTCACCTTTCGTCACGTCCATCATCACCACCACCAACCACCAACCACTATCACACTCACAACCACCCTCGCCTCCCCCCGCGCATCCACTCTCTCGACGACAATACGAGCAATTGAGGACCGAAGCCGATGATATATTGGAAATTCACAACTATAGTTGCGCTCGCAGACTTCTATGCGGTTGCGCTGCGTTTTTGGGTGGGGTGGAGCGACTTGCGACAATGAATAGCCCTTGATCTGGAGACAATAGCTTCCATACAATCAGTGAATGCGAGACTCACTCCTATTGTCTGTCGACACCGCTTAATCTGCGCACCAGACGAAATTTACCCACAGAGGTGCGACCCTTTCTCCGTTCCCACCATATCTCCGCAAACGTTTTGAGCTCAGCCCTGCCTTCAAAGAAAGAGCTTTGGCCCGAAACATCCTCATACACTTACGCAAATCTGACCCATAACAGTGTTCGTTATGGAGGTTAAGCAAGTGAACTCAGGCGCTGCTGCAGCTTTGAAAGGATTGGAGCTTGCAGACAAGCAGATCGCTGACCTCCAGAAGCGCTTTCTGCCAAGCGTAAAGCCTCCGCGCTCCAGCTAAAGCTCCCCTGCTAACACCTTTTACAGTATCCCCATCTTCTCTCTGTACCAATCAATCACCCTATCAGAGATCCCCCTCCCCACGAGAAGAATGGTACCCCTTTCGCAGACTACGAGATTACGCCTTTGCAGCATATGACCATGATTTCAGTTGGCCGGCGCGGAGTTGCTCTGACAGAGGGTGATTGGCAAGATAGGATCGAGAGCCAGTCACCAGCTAGTATTGCAGCACGCAGCACTACTACAACTCCGAATCAGAATCACACGAAAGAAGTCAAGGTCCCTTCCAAGAAGATCTCTCTCGGCGACTACAAAAATTATAAGAAGACGGGAATCAAGCCTGCTCCAAAGCCGGCAGATGGCGATAGTAAGCCTGGTCAGATCAGCAACACCAGCGCTGCGTCTCTCAGTACGCCGATGAGCCGTGTGCCCTCTTTTGAAAGTGCCCCAGAGGTGAAGCAGAACGGCGCAAGTGCACTAGTCGAACCAGCAAAGTCGGAGAAGCCGATGACGAAGGACAGTGCAAAGTAAGTTTTATAGCAAGCATATACTGTTGCCATGCTAATAGATACTCCCCAGGCCTGCAGTACCTTCGAATTCCATCCTAGCGACGACAAAAACTCCTACAGCGAATGGTCATGCTGAACGTCCTTTGAATGCCTCGGGTATCAACAGCAAAGCTCCTCCACCACAAAAGTCCCATCTTCCACAAATACAAGAGCCTCTCAAGCACCAGCTTCCTCCTCGACCTCAATCACCACCTCGCAGAACCTATGATGTCAAGGCGCCCGAGAGTAAGAAGCGACCTTTGGAGCCAACTGATAAGCATTCCGAGAAGCGTACGAAGTTTGACCATTTAAACACCCCATCTGGATCGCAAAACCATCTCTCACGAAAGCCGGACGCTTCATTTGAGACGAAGCTCCCACCCATCAAGAGCCACAAGAACACTTCGACACCATCCCTAGACTTGCCATCATCAAGAAAAGGAACCCCGGATGCCAAGCCAGCACAGGCGAAGGAAGTTCGATCCGAGAAATCACGACCTCTCCCTGAAAAGCTAGCACCACTACCAGATGATCTCTTCAACCTAGCAACCACAAAGAAGACGGAATTCAAGAACTCGACCCCGAATGCGTCCTTCAACCACAACCATGACCCCGATACCATTGTCGTCAAGGGGGGCCGTGTATTAGAGCCTTCACCCGTCTCAACAGCACCAAAATCCTCTAAAAACTCCGAAGCATCACGCTCTTCATCGCCTCTTCTCCCTCTTCCCAAGATGCTGTCCGATGTCCTACCTCCAATCATCGAAGCAGAGTTGGCTCGTATATCTGCTAAGAAAGCCGCGAGAGATGCTGCGAAAAAAGCTTCTCAAGCAGGGTCTGAGCGCTTGCACTCAAAAGAGCCTTCCTCGGCTGCATCCCGTGACACAGTTGGAGCTCGATATGAGGAGGTTCGTCGACCTAATGTTCCTGGTGTTGCACGAAAGACTGTCACACCGAAGGTTGGGCACCCTCCGAAGAAAGCCCCTGGAGAATCCAGCAAAGTTCACCGTCCGAGTGAGAGGGAAAGTTTGATTGTGAAGCTGAAATACAAGAAACGTCGAGCGAAAGATGTTTCTCGCATTCTCGGAATTCAAGCCAAGCCGAGCCGAGAATTCCTTAAGCTGGAGAAGGCTCGATTGAACCCTTCTACAGAGGCACCGGAGTCTGAAGATGACATTCCCCTCTCTACCATCAAAGCAAAAGCTGTTCCATCCAAGAAGAGACCCAGCGGGGCCGATGATCGGACAGAGCCAGCTCCAAAGCGTGCAAAGCTACCTGACAATATTGATATTTCCAAGGCCAAGACAGCTCTCGAGCCAGCCTTCAAGTCCCCTGCTCCTTCTGTGCCAAGCAAGAAGAGTCTGCTGTCTACCCCCAAGAGAGGCGATGCTCTGAAGAGTGTAGCCATGCGCAAAGTTGTTTCGAATGACGGTAGCGCTCGCACACCACAAACTACGACCACCAACACGCCAGCTTCGGCTGAGAAGCGTCGCACAAATGGTGAGGTCCGTCATCACCCCATTGACGAGCGACTCAAGGCCGAAGTTCAAAAGGCCGACGAGATCGCTATCAAACTCAAGCGGAAGATGGACGAGATCCTTCAATCCAAATCCCGAGGCTTTGACGCCGTTTCCGAGTCACAACGCAAGCTCGGTCTCGCAGTTGGCATCGAGTCCCTCACTGTGTACATGACGGGCTTCGTGCTCAAGGACCGCCTCAACAAGAGCCGAAGCGTAGGGATCTGGGAAAGCTCTCGCGGTCTCTGGGACTACGTCGAGCGTTTCAGTCGGAACTACCCCATTCTACACGCACTTAACTCACAGCTGGGTGCCGTGCTGAAGCAAGAGGTTGGTCGTGTCTATCTGGAAACTCTGCCGAAGAATATCACGGATCAGAATTACTTAAATGCACTGGCGGAGAATGGCATGAAATGCGATCAGCACTGGAAGGAAGTCCGCCGCTCTCGATCCCTGCTTACTGATCTTGGTGCGCCAGAGGCTTTGGGCCCGTGGTCATCGATCGCTGAAGCCGCGACGTATATTCATGCTGTGCTAGAGCTATTCGCGAAGAAGGAGGGCACGGGATGGAAGTCAACTTCCGCCTCGACTTAGCAGATGCTTATTCACTGCTTTGAGCGAGGCACACATATGTAACATGAAAGTCAGACCGAGAAATCGATCTGGGTGTTTGGGCGTTTTTTTTACACGATATGGAGTTACATGGATGGATGATACTACCTTTTTGCCCTGGAAATAAATGGATGGGTGGCCGGGCGGCATTTATGATACGAGGAGTGTACGAAATGGATCTCCATGGAATGAGCAGCAAGCAAGCAGATAACGCAAGCACGATGATTGAACGATACCCAGGCTCGGAAATTTTTGGAGCCCCTCTGAATTTGCGAGCTAGTTTTGCCCTTCTTGTTTTTTGACTTTTTTTTTATTTTTGCTCTTTTTTCCCCAGCCCAATGTTTCCCGTTTTCTTTTCATTTCTTTTCACTTTTTTTTTTGTATTTCCCTCTTTCAAATTCCCCTGCTTCTACTCACTCACTCTTCGTGGCGTGTGGATGCAGGAGGAGAATCAAATGTACAATAGTTACGGAGTAGTAGAACTGATACGGAGATACAGTACGGAGAGGAAGGAGATCAAAGAGGAGATCATAATGCGTCGTCATCTTTGTTCTCTTCTTTTTTTCTTCTGTCAGCAGGTATGAAGCTCGTTCGTTCGTTCGTTCGTTCGTTCGTTCGGCGATACCTGGTATGTACTTCTTCGTATAGATAGAAAATGAAAAATAAATGAATAAAATAAATGAAAAAATATGAAAAGAGTATTATTGGTATATTGCAACCTCTCCTTTCATTTCGTTTTATTTCATTTCATTCCTCCCTCCAAACAAACTCATAAGCTACCTGCACCATCACCGTTCAACTTCACCGTCTTCTAATCAACCAATCGACCCACCTGAATCGACATAACATGAAATTAATGCGGCGGCGTTGCTACTTGTAAAACCTCTAGTATATATCATGATATATCTATCCTTTCCTCTCCTTCTATATATATATACAAAACACATACCTTCAAATATAAACACCTCCATCCGAAAAACAACAGATCCAAATCACGTGCAGAAATATATATCTCTCTCTCTAATTGGTTGATTGATATGACAGGGGTAAGAAGTTTTGTTGCATGTCGCAATCGGCAAAAGTGTAGGAAAATGTCTGATATGCTTGTTTTCAGGGGGATGTGGGTGAGATGTGTGGAATATGTACGAAGTGGGTCTCGCGAGGACTTCCACTTTTCAGCCGCGTCTGGTGTATACAGTACTCAGAGCCACAACATGTGATCCTGATATTGCTATTGATGCTTGAAAGCCACCAACACAATACCTGCAGACTGCAAGAGTACTGTAAAACTTGGGAATGCATACGCAGCTCTTTAGCTGGCTGCCAAGTGGAGGTTGGGCTCCTGAGTACAGTACAGTATTTCCCTTTGATCCAAATGCAGATGCGCGCCCGCCCTCAAACTCCATGGCCGCTCCACGACCACTCTTCCTACATCCTCCACCTTCATCTCTGCCATGATGAATTCGCTACTTCAAAATAGTTCCCTTTCTGATTCTTGTCGCGAACCTCATTCCGGACAGCCTCAGCACTCAACGAGTTCGTGTACGGGCCTTGTTCATTTTCTAAGATTATTTAACTGACTTCTCGCAGCTCCTCTGAGACGGAGTACTCGTCTCCAGGCTCTGTCGAACACGAGTCGAACCTCTTTAGAACACCTTCAAAGCTCA
Organism: Ploettnerulaceae sp. D365; assembly: GCA_003988805.1. Lineage (NCBI taxonomy): Eukaryota > Fungi > Ascomycota > Leotiomycetes > Helotiales > Ploettnerulaceae > Ploettnerulaceae sp. D365. The sequence goes on from QYAL01000002.1 coordinate 456,038, forward strand.
GAGCAAACCTTGGACGCGAAGATTGCATCTCGGTCTTCCGCGACTACCGTAGACGTTGGGAGACAGCATATGGGCAAACGTCGACGCGAAGAAGAGGCTCCCTCCGACGTTCGTAAACGCATATGCCAGGAAGAAGTCAGACCCAAGGTCAATCAATCCTACAAACGTCTCCGTCTCACGAAGAGAAACCTCGAACGGCTGAGCAAAATAGGTTCCAAGAAGAGATCAAACCCCTCTGTTGACTCGAAATCCACGAGAATGTCAAATGGCATGTCTACAACCGACAGGGAATTTGGGTCTGTCCTTCTCGCAAACAACATTCAATATGCATCTTACAAGAACGGCCCAGCGCCCCCGAATGACGAAAATGACATACTTGAGCGACTTAACAAGCCACGCACCTCCGAACCACCCGACGAGCCCTACTACCGGCAATTCCGTTTGAATGCGATGAGGCCTTGTAACGAGGCAACGCTACACTACAATACATTACCATTCCTTCTCAAGAAAGACGGCAAGAAGGAAGAGGAAGAATACATGGTGAATATTGATTCCCCGTGGACCCGTGTTGATAGCGTTCTTACTCGTGGAGCTGCGATTGCTAAACCTGATCACATAGAATCTTTTTCGATGACGGCCTACCCTCGGCCCGCAGTCGCTCGTCTAGGAGGTAACCTCAAACCTTCTACTTACCCCTTCGCGACGCCAGCATTTGCTATCGAGGCGAAGTCGGGCGATGAGAATATCAATGTTGCCGAACGCCAACTCGCGTATGATGGTGCCCTCATGACAGAGAGTGCGCATGCTTGCCAACAATTTGCGCGCGTTCCGCCAACGTACGGTGACACACAAGCTATTACCATGGTGTTTGATGGCTCAAGTGTGAATTTCTATAGCCATTACGCCAACGTGGGTCCGCCAATAGCCCCTACGTCCAAAAATTTGGTAGCACATGTTCAAAATTTCTACCAGTACCAACTTCTCGCTGACCATCCTCGCGACTCTCTGGAAGCATTTCGGAAAACATATCGCCACGCTCGGAATGCCCAAGATATTGGCTATGAAATAGCTAATGCCAGGAGAGAGGTCATTACGAAGGCGTGTGAGTACCCTGGCGGTACCATGTCTGAATCCACGAATGTCACCGAAATAGACGTTGGTGAAGGAGAAGAGTGGACGGCAGTCCCAGTCGAGGATGCCGATTTGGGAGACCGTCGCTCTAAGAAGGTGAGAAGGATACGGTTTTAATGATTTTGTAATAATACCATGCTTCGCTTTCTCGCACGTCTCGTGTTCATCTATTTTACTTCTTGCTCGCTCCTTCAAACATCCCCTACACTCCGCGCAGGCTTTACAAAACTTCCGTGGAATGCCTCTGTAGCAAACACCTTCACGAGCGCCAACATCTAGCCTTCTTTGAGGTTGCCTTGCCTTTAGCAACATATATTTCCAAACATTCCTCGAAACTTGATGTTCGCGCAGCCTCCTCATGTACTATCATCAATAACCCACCTTTACCGAATTTGTAGATAACTTTCTAATTTTTAGGTCATCATAACGGTTTCTTCGCTGTATTCCATTATATACTCCATGAATTGAAACACGTCTGCTTATATTTTTCCCTATATCGTTCGAGCATGGGAAGTCAGTCTGTCAGTCAGTCAGAAATGATCGATAGCTTTACCGCATTAGAACCAGCTCTGAATCCTTGGCGTGTGTGACTTCCTCATCTACGGCTCCTGGTCTGGTCTCGATCTCTTGAATACATACTAATTCATACCTGGTTCTTGCTTACTTATTTTCTAAAGAAAAGATAGGAATAAGTTCTTGAATTACTTTCATTTATGGCTTAGGGATTAGGGTATTAGCATGTTAGTCGCGCGCGCTGAATGAACGATGATATTAGAATGTACGGTACAACCAACCAACCAACCAACCAACTCATTCTTTTCAGCCCACAAATACACATAGAATCAATCCCCAAAGTATCAATCGCACCCAGAGAATCCTATAAAAAAACGAATATATCAGAGAGATATCTGACGAATTGCGATATGCAACAAAACTGCCACCCCTGTCTGTCATAGTGTTAGTCATGTTTATTCTTGCGCTCTCAAGCGGCTAATTAGAGGTAAGATAGGTAGGAGAGATGAAAGGATGTGAATCTGATTTTCGATTATTGTTTTTTGTTTGATATAGATACTGTACTTGTTCAACTGTTGGGGTTTTGTTTTGCTTTATGTTAGGTGAAGATGTTGATTGGCTGGCGTCGCTGACTGAGCCTGTATTACATACGGAGGGTGGTTTGGTTGGTTGGTTGGTTGGTTGGTTGGCCATGGTGTACCCTCCTCTTCTTACAATTGTTACACTGAACATACTTACACACATACCATACCAGCTTCGAGATTAATATCAGATGAAAGGAGAGAAGAATCCAGAGATTTCTTTTCATTCAGTATCAAATATCTCTGTAGCTGTATATTGATTAATCACACAGGTTTGCACTAATTTCTATTTCCATAATACTTAGGAGGACTGAGTGTTACTGTACTGTACTGTAACATGCATGCATATATGCACGCATCCTCTCCACATTTTGGCTAACGTCAAACTGCGACATGCAACAAAAAGCTTCATGTTACGCAAAAACAGAAAGGGGAAGTCTCCGATCCAATCAAAATGAAAGGAAGGTAAAGAGATCTTTGGCAAGAAGAACACACATGTACAACAAGCTTTATGTTTGGTTGGCATGGACTTGGATGCCCGTATTGAATTTGAGCTACTCACTCTCCGGACACAAGTGCTATATGCTATATATACTCATATATAAAACATAAAACATGATCGATCCCCAATATTTAATCATCACCAAGAGAGAGTCACGTTTTCCCTTCAGCAAGCGCATGTGATTAATGCGCATCTCTCTGCCAGTCAAAACAAACCCCTTTTCTCTTCTTCTCTGTTTTGTTTTGTTGCACATCTCAAAAATCAGGAAAACTCGCCGTTGGACGAGTAAAATGCCCTGTCCGTACACCACCACCACTAAGGAAACTCCCCGCCGCCGCCGGAGACTAAAGAACTCGCCAGTCCTTGGCTTTTTGGATTTTTGGGGGCGAAGGGGGGGGGAGGGGGGGAGGGTTGTGGGTTGTGGGTTTTGGTGATAGATCGGTCTTGGGGGGGTTTAGAACTGTGATTGATTGGTCACAGAAGATATGAACCACTACGAATCACATCTCAAGACGGTGAAGACTTGAAGGTAGGTCTATTTACTTGAGATCGATATTTGGATATGTCTTATGCTAGTATAGGTCGAGAATAAGATATAACCGATAGTCCGAAGACCTTTATATTCCGTTTACTCATATAAAAATTTCTGAAAAAGATTCGTAAGACGGAATGGAAATTCCTATTATCTCATAAATCATGAATTGACTACCAAGTTGATGCCTTACATATATACTATATATATACACCAGGACAAGCGGCGGGAGGTCCCGTCTTGTGGGGAGCCACTCTAATAGTAGGTCGATTAATTGTTGCATGTCGCAAAAATCAGGAAAACTCGCCGTTTGACGAGTTAGAAGCCTGATCCATACACCATATCAAACTCCCCGGCGGCGGCGGCGGAGGGCATGAAAAACTCGCCGGTTGCTCCGCTTAATCTCTGGATTATTTTCTTTTGGAACGGAACTCATTGGCTCTGATGATAGTTTGTTCTTTTGAGGAGAGAGATATATATATACATCAATTGATACTGATATGGAAAGGAAAGTAGGAGATCGAGGGACCTTTCTATGCTGGGGAGATGTGAGTGAGAGTACTGTATGCCAGTGGTTAAACTTCTGTGGAACAGTAAGAGCGGCGGGGGAGAAACTTGCCGTGGAGATACTGTATGGAGATGAGTGACTGAATGAGTGATTGGTAAGAAGTTAAAGATATCAGAACCAGGTCTTGGGCTCTGAAGTTGATTATTTCTTATGAGATAGATGCGATACTTCTCTTCTTATAGGGCACGCTCGCTCTACGATGTGTATAACCTATGTTTGCATTAATCCAACTTCTTGGTCGTGATATGTAAACACATTAACCGATGACGAAAAATTACACTTAATTAGAAATAACAAGAATAATTACGATTCGGGTTTTGTTCAAGATTTTACAGACTTAGACCTAACTTGAAGACTGTCAATTAACCCTTGGAGTATATACGTCGAGGATGGTGTTCAGAGTGGTATTGTGATATTCCACTTGAAACTATTCGACAGGTTGCTGGGAAAGAATCTGCTGAAAATGATGGCCCGATGGGCAAGGCAAGTGAAGTTGGCGATGTGGTCGTTTTTCTTGCTAGTGAAAGAGCACGTTTCATTAATGACACGACTGCAAGTCTGGTATTTATTCTCGGAACTCCTCTTTGTAGAATGTCTCGTTGATTTTTGGATATTTAATTAAATGATATTGCAGATTTGAATTCTCTGGCCCGACCCGACCCGCAGACTATGGTGGCTCATTAAGTACACAAGTCGCACGACCCCATTTTGCATTTTCGCGAAAACCCATTTTGGTGCAATCGCCATACAAATAACTTGCTATACTAATGCATATAGCTATATTGTTACGGGTTGTACCCGCTACGATGCTTGGTCTCGTGACCTGCGCTTACCCTTTGCCCTTAGGGCTTCGTGCGCATGCGATGCTTCTTCTCCTTCTTCTTGTAATACAACCGCCCTATTTGTTCAGTGCCTCTCCTGCATCTAGCCCGTGACATATATAATAGCTATATACTATAAGAGATCGAAGTAAAGATATATTATTGCTTTCTATTAGGTATAAATTTATTTCCCGTCGATTATAATTTATAAAAGGCAATAGCTAAAATTAATTCGATATAAGGCTCAAATAAATTCTACCCCTATATATAAGGCATGTAATTGAGTAGGGTACGAACGTAGACCCGACTCGGAATAATATCGATTACGAAGTAATAGTCGGTTTATTATTACAATTCTATAAGCTCTTTTATTATATAATTAAATCAGAAAATCTATATAATCGAGGAGGACTAAGAAGAGATAAAAAAGGAGGGGGGGGGGCAAGGCTCAAAACTGCGTTAATATAGACTTTTTGTTCAGCAAGTTGTTACGGACGGATCACGGGCGAGCACGTGGACCTGAGAGCAGTAAGACTCCCAGGAGGACGGCTCCCAGGAGCTTCAGAGAATCCAGGCATGAT